>JASJUZ010000575.1:0-319534 GCA_037159825.1 Tupiocoris notatus
CTCCAAGAATTAGAAATAACACGCCTAATACACCACAATGCAATTGCAGGGGAAAGATTTTTTTTTTTTGGTCAAACTAACCGTCTTTCGGGCAAATGTGAACCGAAACTTGAATCCGCAGCTTCACCTTTGTCTTCTATCATGCACATGCCTATATTCTATTGATTCGACCAATCAGTGGTTAGCAAGACTATTGTTGAAAAATGCTTACACATCCACATCGTTCATACTGCTTTCAGGTGATGATGAATCTACTAACATTTTATTTGTACCGTTCGCCTCGGTTTCATCAGCATTGACTGGTGCTACATTATTCAACGTCGACGTGTCCGCCTGGCAAACAAATAAGGAAAAGCCTTAGAATTGTAATGAACAGTAAGAGAATACCGTAATAGAATTGTAATTCATTTAAAAATACATTTTATTTAAAAAAAATAGTAGTACTTATATTTTTATTACTCAATTTTAATATATCCTTATACTTAATTTGGAGAAAAATTATTCTTATAAATAAATAATACTTTCTCTAGAAAACAATTCAATGTGCTAAGATAGTAGGGGTGAAAAACGGCCACTGAAACTTGTTTAATCCGTTGACTGATGGTATAAAATAATCAATAAATAATGGTTAACATAAAAATAACGCCTTCAATAACAATTGAATGTAAATAACCAAATTGTTTCTAGTCTTTCAAAATCTGCCAATATCTCACTTCAATAGGTGTTGGAGAAACGTTTTTCTGAGCTTCAGGAGATGGAGTTGCATTACAGTCCATCGGTTCGGTGCAGACTTTAGTTTCAGAAAGTAGAGAGTTCATAACGATTGGTCCCGAACTCCCATTAACCTTCGAACAATTAAAACTAATTAAATCAGGGTTATTTTTTTATTTGCTGTAAAAAAACATACATTATATATTATTGATTTTTTTCAAAAACCAATTGCACTATTCAGAACTCCCAGGTAAAAATGGTGGCAGAGTGTGTGAATAGTGGACTCACGGTTGTGCAAACGTCTGCTAAAGCGGACAGCTGAGGGGCAATAGTTGATATCACAGATGTCGTCGAAGATGTCGTCAAAGCTATGCATGTGTTTACAACTACGGGCGGTACGATAGGAGCAACTGCGGCAGCTGTCAAGACAGCGGGTGGCACTGCCAGCGAACTCAGCACTTGAGGTTTAGTGATGAATCCTGTACACCAGCGTAAAATTGTCAGTTGATGAACAGCTGATAAATATTCAAAATCAAACAGGTTCGAGCGACAGTTCTTCGAAATAAACAAACAAAAGATAGGGACTATCTGGTCTGTGCTCAAATTAAAATTAGTGATAAATGTTGACTATATTTATCAATAAAAAATAAACTACACTTCACAATAATAATTAGGAAATATTTGAACAGCCATTGATTTGGCTATTACAATACCTGAAGCTTGTCGGCTTCGTTGGAATTCAGGAAGCCAATCGATAATTGCGTTTCGAAGTGCACGCCTTGCGTGATACATATTCAACGGCAGAGCAGGAACTTCACTCCCGTCGTCCGATTCTGTTTCCAATTTAATATCCGCGCAAACGCTATCGTCTGGAAGGAAAATTTAAAAAGTCAGTGTAAAATTAAATAATAGTGGAATCATCTCATTCCATTCCCTCCCAAGCACTTTCGCCAGTATTGGCCTCCAACCAGAGTCAGGATAATCCAAACGAACAAACAAATACTCACTCCTTTCCCGATCACCGTCAACATTACACCGCGACCACTGTGCCAATGTGTGAATGGCGATAAAGTTCGCCCAAAATTCGCAGTTCGGATTCGTCACTACTCCTCGGAGTTTCGGAATCAAATCCGGCGATCGGCCTTGGTACGGGCCCAAGAATAATCTTTTCTGATCGTAATCGTTGGCGTGCAAATTGTCCCAGATGACGGGCGGCCTTTTGAGCACTTCAGTCACTTCTTCAATTGACTCAATAGACAGAACTCGTGAGATCACCTTACCACCTGGGATTCGAGAAAAATATTGTGAGGAAACTGAGTATCACTGGAAATAGTTTACGCAGCATACTAAGGTTAAGTCTACCTGTCCACATGATGTCGATTTCTGGCAATAATTTCGAACCCAAAGTAGTTAGATACTCCGAATTTTGCACGTTGGGAGTAGCTCGAGCCGCACAATACTGAGTCGGACAAACGATGAACTTTGGCTCGTTTAAATGGTGGTAGACTTCATTTGTAACTGATACCTGGAAAATATTGAGGAAACAAAAAAATTACCTAAAGAGAATTTTAATAGATGAACAAATTGACGCTAACTACACTTGAAATAAGTGTACACTCACAACTAATTTGATATTAAGACAAACCAGAACACCCTTCACAGCAAAAATGGTCACAAACGACAGTTTTTTAAGAATGCCTATTCCCATAAATTGACTCGCCTGAGCATGAGCGAAGGATTGGAAGATTTCTTTATCAGCTTCGGACATTTCAGGGTCAATATCGTCAAAAAGAAGAGCGAACGCGACGCATCCGAACTGAGAGACTTGCTCTAGCTTCCGTTTGAGCGTGAGAACCTGAAAGCAAAATTATCTCATTTAAATGAAACGCAAACGGACAGTGATTTAATTACGAAATTGAATCAGGAACGATAAAATTAATTAGGGGATACTAGAATAAAAAAAGCCTAGTTTACAATCAACGAAAGTAAAAATAACACTAAAAATGTGGCATACCTCTTTTGAATTTGAATAGGTAATGTCCAGTCCAGGCGAAAGTGCGTAATAAAACGTGATACCATTTTCGTTAGCCGCCGTGATCAAACTAGTTAAATGTTCCGCCTCTTCGACCGTGTAAAGATCGCGCCAGTTGGCCCGGTGCTTGGAGTCGTCCTTGGGAGCGTAGATGTACGAATTCATGCCCCACTTTTTCATCCTGAAAATAAAGGAAAATCAGAAATAAAATATAGCGACATGTCTAAACCGAATCACGCGTTAATAGTGATACATGTGAGGGTTTTCCTTTCTTGAGAGAGATTTTGATGACCTTAAATCAACTTTACTCTGTTGATACAAAATGTTGATACTCCCAGGAATCGGTATCAATGATTAAACACATATAAAAGAAATGAATTTTTTTTCAATTGTTTGAAGAACAAGAAATGCTGATACTTGAAAAAAAAGGATGATTACGTACTTTTGAAACAGATCCTTCCTCTGTTCGGACGTCCATGGCCTTCCGTAAAAACCTAAATGAAAAAAAAGAAATAGGGTAACCATAAATGAGATATTAAATTTAAATGAAATGGAAAGAAAAACACTCACGGTAAAGATCGGTACATGTAAAGAAGTAACGAATAATAATATCGATGGCGTCATATGATAACCTCGTATCTCAATTTTTGGTCATTTTTTTTTATTGCATTTTCTGATTGAAATCCTCGTATCTCATCGGCCAGTGTTCGAATTTTGGAGAAAAATTCATTTTTTTGCCCTCAAGAGCCTTTTTTGATAACCTCGTATTTTAGTTGAGGAGGCTTTATTCAATGGTAACCTCGTATCTTGATTTATTGAAAAGATACGAGTTTATCATTGCTATTGTTTGAGACTGCACCATCCGCTCATCCTGCTTCCTTCTTGCATAGAGTGGAAAAGTAGCCTCTATATTATTGATTATTTCGAAGCTCATATTAAGTTGTTGAATGAAAATAACCAGTTTTATGCGCTGATCGCTAGAAATGAATCCATCACCGTACGTGACAATTCTAAAATAAATGATAACCTCGTAACTTTTTTGCCTAGCTGGTCCAGCCATACAATGGTTCTCACCATGGACCTTCAAGCTTTCGCAGATCTTGTGATCTCGTTCGTTCTGAGCATCACGATGGTTATTACGGATATCATGTCTCTGTAGCTGACCGCCTATAACTTTTAAACGGATTACGGAGCTCTTGATGCGATGGGCTTTACCCTCGAAAAACGTCTATGTGTATTTATCATGTGATTATTCACGTAGAGGGGTTGTGAGGGGGAGAAAAACTAGGCGACTTCTTCTCCAGATTTTTAATGGCTGGCCGAGCACTTTCGCCCATTCGGGCATCTTCAGGGCGACGTGGAACCATGAGGTCCACAGCCCTGAAGATGCCCGAATGGGCGAAAGTGCTCGGCCAGCCATTAAAAATCTGGAGAAGAAGTCGCCTAGTTTTTCTCCCCCTCACAACCCCTCCACTACAATAAATGCGACGACAACCAAGCGAAGGTGAATATTCACGCAAAACCTAAGTAAATTACGAGGTTACCAATGAACGGACGCAAATGTGAAAGCGCTGTGTAATCAACACACAATACATTAGTTCAGCAACTCAGTACATGGACAACGGTAGATGAATGGATTTCAACTTCGCTTGAGATCTTACTAACACAAGAGAGAAATGATAGCCGTAGCTGATTTGAATGAAACGGGGAGCGGATCGAAAACACATAATTCGCTGTTCGAAGCGCAATGTATTTGAAACTACGCTCAATTAGACTGATAATAAGGAACGGCCTTTCAACGAGAGCAGAAGTTGGCTGACAATCGAGCCACTTTTTCGTATTCAAACTAAGTGAATAACTTTAATCCTAACTCAATATTTGTTCATATTACACTAGAGTAATATTACAATAGCGTATATATAGTACATATTACTCAATACAGGTTTATATTACTAGTAAGATTAAATTTCTTTTGACTAAATGATAGACCTCAAACATTGTAAGTAAACATTGGAAATATCCGTTGCGGCGTAAGTCGTATAGAACACATTTCGGGCAACATCGAACCTTGAACGAATTTTCAAGCATTGAATAAACAGAAGAATTACCTTCGACGACTCCGCAAATGAATTTGCCAGTTTTATTTATCATATCGGGAACATCCGGAGAAGAATCGGCCATTTTACAACGAAGACGGCTAGGACACGCACGACAAACAATTCATATCCTCACATGCTGTGTACTCTATGGCATCGAATTGCAAAGTTGATGTTCTCAATGTTACCAACATAATTCTCGACAACGAAGAGAAACTGCTAATAAAAAGTAGAAAAAATATTATAATAGGAACTTCATAATCTATTTTCCGTTTTTATTCAATCGCGCTTAATTTTAACCAAGTAATAAGCTCGAGATATCGGTACCTCCAACAATATATTGAAATAATGATTCTATCGAATATTTGCATCAATCTTTCAGCTATCGGTTGTTTTATCCCTATCGATCTTTTACCCTTTGATCGATGTTTGTAATATTATCGCAGTAAGAACGAGAATTCGCCGCACCAACTTTCTCTCGGAAGATCCAATCACACCAAAAATCATCTAGAAAATCTCAAGCTCGCTGAAAAAAATGCGCTACTTACTCCTTTTTCAAAACAATCTTCAACACATTCTCGTAATATAGGATCTGGAATACAAAATATCGCTTAACATCGAACATCAAAACATCGATACAAAATAATCGATTAGAAAAACATCAAACTCTGAAGGGAAAATTTCACAACTATTTTCTAATTTAGTAAAATGATAAACTTTTTTATAATAAGCAATGTTTAATGAAGTTTCTCATCCGAATACGTCATCTATCTTCGGAAAAAGCTGTGTTCTGCAGATTCAGTGCTGCCATCCGCAACTCAGGTCAACACTGCTAGTTGTGTGAAAGCTGTAGGGAAAACCTCTTCGCTCTTGTTGTGACGATAAAGATTTTGTGAATTGTGCGTAATGTGACAAAAAATGAAGTCATAATATGGGTTACGTTGATGGTTGATTTTTCGTTTACGTCTGTTGTAACATTTTTCGAACTTCTATTGTCTCTAAATTGAGGGTACATTTTCCGTTCATCAGGAGCTGTTCCGGACGTCGAGATTTCTATAATTATTTCCATTAGCACTAGACATGGCCATCGGAGTAACTACAACGGAACTTAAAGACTTGTTTGAAAAAGAAAGGTGAGCGATTTTGATATTTTGATAATCTTTTGAAATGAAATTGAAAACTGATCAATGAATATTGCTATCTTTCTGTTCTAGATTTCCAAAATCGAACTGGCAGTTCATTTCACTTCTCGTCTACTTCCCAATCGGTCTTGTTTTGGCCTTGTTGCGTTTCTTTGTCGGTCTCAATGCTTGCCTTGCGGCGGTAATTCTATCGAGATCGCCTGTCATCAGGAAGTGAGTTTTCGTTTTCAATAATGCGAACTGTCAGGTTGATTAACTAGTTTTTACCAAATGGTCGTGGAGACCTTGGAATTATACGCGAAACTTTCAACTCGCCAGTTTCCGCTGTTTATCGCTTAATTTTATCACCTGGCATTTATAGTGATGACTTGATTGTCTTATTATATTTTATCGCTACTTGCCAAAGGAGGGCCACTAAATAAAATCAAACTGTACGAGTTTCCTACGAACGAGGTTTTTGAAATTCGAACGATTGGAACAAGCGCTATAACAATTTGATAGAAGTTTTGAAGAAGACGATTAGCTGTTGAGTTTTCGGGCGAGCAAATAAAGTGAAAGAAAATTGGGGAAAAACGCAGAGCATTTTTATTCGTGATTTACCTACCTATTTTTTAAAGTTTTATTTAGGTACTAAACACAGAATTTTCATTCGTGATTTACATTACTGATAATCGCGCTACAATGGCTTTCAATATGGCTGCAATTATGCAGATCGAATTGGGTGTTTGCTTGGTCATTCGTCGGTTTCATTGCCGAATTTTATTCGTCCGTATCATTGGTCGGTTACGTTGGTCTGCTTCATTGGTCGGATTCAGTCGTTAGTTTCGTTTGTCCATTTCATTCATCTGATTCATTGGTCCATTTCATCGTCAGTTTCATTCGTCGGTTTCATTGGTCCGTTTCATTTGCTAGTTTAATTCGTACGGTTAATTTGTCCGTTTCATCCCTCGCTTTCATTGGTCGGTTTCATTTCTTATTTTCTTGTTCGTTTCATTCGTTGGTATCATTCGTCCGTTTCATTCATATGTCTCATTTGTCGGTTTCGTAGGTCTTTTTCATTCATTGTTTCAATGATCATTTCGTTCGTTGGTTGCGTTTGTCTTTTTAATTTGTCGGTTTCATTGGTCCGTTTTCATCAAATCGACCAATCTTTTTTTTAATGATTTCCCTAACTTCTTTCATCTTTGTCTCCAGCTCGGTTCTTTTGAAATGGTCTAAAAGATGGTTTAAAAAAGTTGAAGTTAAATTCCTATAGGTACTAGCTTGTGTATGGGTTTTATGCATAGCGCAGGTTCTTCTGACCCCCGTTAGACGTGTCATCATTAATTTAAATTGCGATTAGTTGATTTCAAACAGTCACAAAACTTTGATATTCAGTTGGCTGTATGGGAAGCTCTCAAGCATTTGCGGTCCAAAGCTGCTTGTGAGGGTGGGGTAAGAAAGTAGTAGAAAGGCTTTTCACATTGCGCTTTCTTGTGCTTGTTTTAGTAGTATTGTCCTCTTGATAAGTTGAGACCAATTGAAGTTTCCTCATAGGTTATCTCATTTTTATTATCAGTTCTAAAATTTCCTGCAATCGTCTTGTTTGTTTTTTTATGATATTAACCGATTTCCTTGATTTTCAGTGCCGTTCTTCGCGTACTCTACTTGGTCCTCGGTATCAACGTTGAGCAAGATAACAAACATGAGCGTGACAAGTCAATCAGAGTTATGGTGGCTAATTGCGTCACAAAATTCGACCACATTGCGTTCCATTTGACAACAGATTGCGTATCGGTGAGTTCCATTATTTGTGTTACTTGAGATTTTTCCACTTTAGCGTGAGGCAATTCACTGTGAACTCAACTTAAAATTAGATTATGGTAATTTCCCCATTGCTCAATTCTTTTCTAAGGATTCCTGCGTATGAATGCAGTCAATGCTACTAACCCCTTATCGCGTAGAACTCCATGAAGACAATGAATATGTTCGTGATTTCTAGCATTCCAAATGCAACAGCATCCTGCCGTTAGACCTTACTCCTGGACTGCACGATTTTCTCCAAGGCAACGGCAATCTTGTTGAGAATTTGAAATCATTCGTCGAAAACAATGACACCCCTATTTTGATCCAACCTGAGGAGACTACATCTGGAAAAGATTGCCTGTTGAAGTAAGAGACTGTATTATTAATATTATTGTTGGATTGATCTTACTTCAATCATTTTAAAACAATTTAAATATCTTTATTATTATATTTAAATTATTTTTATAATTATTATTCATCATTAAATATAATACATATTTTTTTGAAATATCATTATTATTTATTATTATTATCATAAACATTATTTATTTAAAAAACTATTGATTATTCTACTATTTATTGTTTGCGTAGATCCAGCTTCAATTCGATTGTTTATTTTTAAATTAAATCTTAAATCTTGTCAATTTATTCTGAAATTTATCTACGTAGCTTGGGATTTCATTGATGTTTTTTTTAATTGCAGGTTCAGTACAACTGCTGCTGAAGTTTGTAACAAGGTGCAGCCGGTAGCTGTCGTCGTGGAACGTCCCGTTTGGGCTAATACTGCCTGCACTGTGCTCGGAGCTTCCCCACAACTCGATTTCTTCTGGTTCCTCTTCTCACCGTACACTGTTTTCAAACTAAAGTATGTCCATCTTCCTAATTTCAATTTTAGTTCGTTTGAAATGTTTTCAAACTGCTCTCTGAGCTGGTGGCCAGTATTTTAACACGAATTGTGTTTGATCACTATGGATATTTTTAGATACTTGGGAGTACTTCACAAAGAAACAGACGAGTCTGCTGATGCGTTTTCCGAACGAATGAGAGCTACGATAGCATCAGCTTTGACCTACAAAGTTTCGGCGTATACAGCCAGTGATAAGGTGAGCATAGTACCCTTGGAAACACAAGAGTGCATTGCTTTCTTGGATCTACTCGAAATTGATTTCACTCTAACAGTACAATGGGTCGTATAGGTTAGAAACATGTATTTCCCACGAGATTTTGTTACCACATTACATTGCAATTTTATCTCAGTGCATTTGTATTTAATTAGGCTGAGTATGAAAAGCGCTACCTCGACGAATTGAACCGACCTGTAATGGGCACATCGCCCTACGGTTCTCCTCGGCAGTCGTCAGCAGCTCTGATGCGCATGACTCATCAGGTGGCTGAAGTTCTGCCCAACGTCCCGCATGATGTGATTATGAGAGATTTAAGTGAGTATACACGCTTCATAAAATATTGAAATTTTCCATAGCAGTGAATCAACATGAAGAAAAAATGTTTATTCATTTGCCCGTATTCCGTTTTTTGGTCTCCAACAGTATTATGATGGTGTTTGACAGCGAAAATTAAATATTTTAAGTGATGAACGCTAGTGAAAAGTCTAGGCCGGAGTCTGCCTCAAATAGCAAATACTTCCTGAAAAAAGTTATGTCCACCATTGGGTGAAAATGATTGGAAAAAATACACTAAATTCAATTTTCAGCCTAAAAAAAATCCCTTCGAAGCTGACAATACTCGTGAGACCTAGCTATCTGGATAAAATGCAAAATAGCTGAGACAAGATAACAGCAGCGGCAAAAAACCATTTCCACTCGTTATGCTTGATACAAAGTTGTTTTTTATCCGGCCATTTTTAATCGCAGGTCGTACTGGCTCCGTCGACTTGACGATTTCAAACATCCTTGAAGGAGTTGTGAACTACACACCCTTGAACGCTGTGCCACCTCTTAGCCAGACTTCCTCCAGATCGCCAAATTCACCAGCTCAGGTGAGCCGACCTCAAATCAATATTTTCATTGAGCCTCAAAACCTGTGGACCACCTTAGTATTTGATTACGTATGGCGTTAGATCATTTTTCCACTCGCATTTTTTCTAATTGCAGTGTGTCAACCGAGGTTTCGACGCTCCAATTTTCTCAAAATATTCGCTCGACAGAATGGCCTCGTTTCAAGAGAGAAAAGCAAAAATGATCGCTGAAGCACGGCAGCGATACATTGAAAAGAGAGGTCTCGAACGTTACGAATAAATGAAGACAATGATGCTCACGACAAGAGTTCGAAATATCAGACAATTCTCGCTCTCCGATTTTTGTCGCTTGAAATTCTTTTCAAAAATTTTCATTCATGTATTTTTTTCATTTAATGGTCTGCTGGAATATGTTGTACTCTTTGTCTCTGAAGTTCAATTTCCGAGTGACAAAGGTGATTTCGTCTTTTCGTATAAAAAAAAATTAAAATAGTGTGAAAAATTTTATAGTGAAATTCTCGTTTATCGATTGCCGTTTTGTTATAGTAATGTGAAATATTGAGATTGAGCGGCATCGGTAAGCCTGGCATAAAACTTAATTTTGAACGGTGGCATTTTTATTTCGAGAGACGATTTAAATTATATACATATTCCTTGGAGAAAAGAAAATTATTAATTTTGGAGTGTCCATATTTGGCGGTAGCAAAATTATAAAGTTTAATTTTCATTCGTTTTTCGTTAGTAATTACTTTTCACAAAGTGCCGATTATAATCGAGCTCTCAAGTGGTTTTTTATTTATCTCGCCCTTTGGCTGATGAAAATTGTCGTCGATATCTTGCGTAAAATCACCAGTAGACTGATCGCGGCTTCATTTGCGTTTGGAAATTCCCATTCCATCTCGTAATTGGATTTTCAAATTTCGGCTTTCCCGTTAGTCAATAAATGAGCGATTTTTTTGCAATAAGAGACTACAACTATTGAACTGTCTCATGACTTATTACAACTGTTTCACGTTAGTAACTTAACTTGTGAAGTAAAAGTGCTCGAAAGAAGGCAAATTGGAGGAAAGGCGTAGGGAAATAAATGTTCGCAGGACGATTGGTCAAATAAGCGCAAATATTCAGGAACTCCATTTGTCAAATTTAAAACGTTGTGAGAATTAATCTTACACTATGGAAATGGATAATAATTTCCGAATTCTGGCGTCTTATTTGTTGAAGCGACTTATTTTAAAATGATTTTTCCTCGGAGTCGGCTGCTCTGAATTTCGTATTGATTCAATTTTATTTCTGTAGTTTTGTTTTGCTTTGCTAGTCTGAGCTATGAGGTGCCATAAATCATTGGGTCTTTGAGAAAATTGTGGTTATTCCAGTTATTTACATTGAATCATGCGTTTCAATCATTCTAGATTTATGATAACCGCGTCATCAAATTTTCTGTTTCTAACTTTGGCCACCTTCGTCGCCGTTGCCTCTAGTTTGGCCCTGATGAGAATATTAAACAATGTAATAGCCTCTAATGATGTTGAGGTAAGGCTGGCCATTGGTTGCTATGTTCTTGTAATGTTAAAGATGCTAACTCCTGGTGTTGATTCCAATGCCGACAGAAAACATGGAAACGTTGAACTTGGCTGACTTTGTCTACAAATATTTTTATTAAATGCTCTTCATCGCTATCAAGCCTTGCAAGAGCTATATTGATGATCAAAGCGTTGAAAATGTAAGAAATGATTTTCAAATACGATTTCCCCCACCTGGTAGAGGTTTATCAATTGTGTGTAGAATATCTTGGTACCTCGTTCTTATATGGAATTTCTCCTTTACCTTTGCCCGCTCTTTCGAACGTGATAAAGCCTTGAAATTTCTACCTAGTGATAACGTGATAAAATCAGAGATTTAAATCAGAGCTTCGAAAACGCAAGGGAAACTGTAAACCTGAAGATTTTTATTCCCGCGATGAAATTTTTGTTGTTTTACCTTTTATGACGTTCTACTCTACCTCGAGTCACAGTGAAACTATATTTATGAAGGAAATCTAGTTTTTATATAACCGATCAGTCAATAACCAACAGTTGATCCTATATAATGTAATTTACAATCCATAAAATGGCATTGCCCTAGTTGGCAGCTCTAGTGCTCTTAGGCTCTTGATTAATGTACGTAGCGTTAGCTACTCTGCTTATCGGGCTTTCGGGGTGTTTAATCTAATATTAAAGAGATGGAAAATATAGGCCAGATGCGCTCTGCGGACGATTGATAAGCTGTGATTTCTTGAAACTGTTGGAGAACCTGTTTCCAGAAGGAGCGCTTGTAGGTTGCAGAAATTGCGTTTTGGTAATTGAAAATGTCTTCATCGTGAAGCACAGACTTGTCAAAATGAGAGTTGTTGAATTTTGAGATCAATTGTGTCCTGCATTATGACACGTTTGGAATTCGATTTGGACGCCGAATTCACTCATCGAAATTTCTTCTTGAAATGAGACGCGACGCGAATTGGGTACGGTTGCTAAAAAGGCTGTTTCCAAAAAAAAAAAAAAAAATTATTATATTTATGTACATTATCTGTTTTAACTCTTGCCACGCGTCATGAATAAATCAAATATTTTTGTTCTCTTACATCGGTCTTCCTCTCAGTTTCATACGAAAGGATGCGTATTTTCAGCTTCCCTTCCTGATCCGTCGAGATGGTATTGAACCGTGTAAACGCACGAATTTTCTGAAGGCGAATCTTTCCCCACGAGCTGGTCAGAATAAATTGGTGTCACAACGCGAATTCGCTGTGTTCGTGGTTTATTCAATTTCCATATCCTATCACCTAATTGTTTCGTACTTATTTGTCCATCGACTTCAAATCAGCACAGGACTCATTTATATCGTATGATAATTTATATTGTTTTTGGTTCATTTTGAATTTGCGCTTTTCAAAATAGCGATTCAGTTAAATGATAATCATATTATTGTCGTTACCTATAAATAAAATTCTTTATGCTCGATTTGTGAACGATTTTTATTCAAATCCTATCAAGAAAGGGAGGACGATATTTTAGAATGCTGCAAATAATGATTGTATGTACTCCGTCGCTTCGAAAATGATATAAGAAGACCATCCATTTGTGCTAGTAATTATTCCGAACATTTGTGAATGTTCCCTCCGAAAAACAGATTGGTAACTATTAGGGAAACCCTATAGCAACTATTGTAATTTTAATTATTTTTATTTTTCTTAATTTCGAAATCAAAATCTAATTTTTTCGCCTAACAGTACAGTTTAAGCGATTGTTTGACGAGTATAATACAACGATTTTGATAGCTCCAAGAACTCTCGAGCTATTCCTTCATGCCAAATTTCTGAAAATCTCCCAAATTCGATTAAAAAAAACTTCGATAATTCGAGAACCAATAAATCTATCGACCCCGCGATGGTCTCAGCGTTTTAAAATCTATAGAAATTGATGTCAAATATACCTTTTTCTAATAAACGTTGGAAAATACGCATTTTATTTTTCACTCTTTATACCCCCCAAAATTACCCTTATAATTTATTGAGGGTAGCGAACATTAAATGATCAAATTTTGATCAGTGCGTGCATTGGAAAAGTCACAGTAATGGAAGCCGTAGAACTGCCAGATTTTATCTATTTTGGTATAGCGATCCATTAAAATCACAACAAAAAAAAACTTCCCTTCCTTTTCAAAGTTTTATGTTATAGTTAGGCACGTAGAATCCGAATATCCAATTAAAAAATTATATCCGTGCGCTGTTCAGGATTATGAGGAAACTATAATCGCTACATTGTACTTGGAATGGTCACCAAAAATCATTCATGGGCTAGCGATGGCTCAATCATCTAGCCAAATCGCAATCTCAAATTTAAAGTTATTTTCTGGTTCTTTCGCACTCTTTTTCCCAAGGTTTCTTAAACAAAGGAGTGTTTGGTAATCGATTGCTCTACAAATTATGAAACCGTCTCAGGGATTTCGCGGCAACTACAATCTTCTTATTTATATTTATCCAAAACCAACTCGCTGTTCGATCTGGTACATTTCGTTTTTATCGTTCCACTTCGTAGATCGTTCGTATCGTTGCCTCGAGGCGAATAAATTCCCTCCTTAATTGACATTGTGCTCGGTAGAAATAACAGTGCGGCTAAGTTAACTATTGTCTGTTTTCTTAGCTTGGGAAGATGGAAGATCCGAGATTCAACTGCGGCGCAGTTCGCTGCCAATGACAGAGTGTAAAATGCCTTGAGTTGGAAGTGGAAATAGCTTGTTCTCGGCGGAAGTTTGAGTCAATCAACATTGACTTTGTTGAATGGGCAAGAGGTGAGATTGACGCTAGAATTTCCGAGATTCCTTCAACCATTTCGTACGTAGGACGAATTCCCTTCCACACGTCGACTTGTAGGCATCGCGGGAACGAATTTCCCCTTTTACCACACTCGACAGCGCTGTCTGTCGTAACCTAGAATTGAATCCATCTGCGGGTTTATTTAGATGAAGCGGGCGAAGCGTCGCCTCGAAACTCCGTCGTTTCGCTGCTCTTCCAGTGTTTTGAAAAATAGTATCAATTCACGGGTAAAGATAAACATTCCCCGCGTTCTGTTCTGAGGATCATTCGCTTTCATTTCCTCCTTTCCCCTGATAAAGTCATAATATTTTGGTTTATTATACATTAATTAACCATTGTAATCGCCCAAGAAAAAAAATTTCTAACCCCTCAAAATTTGATTTTTTACGTTTCAAGGCATGTAGAATCCGAATATCCAATAAAAAAAATTCTGTCTGTCCGCCGTACGCCGCGTCATCACTATTCCGGCCAAACCATAATAGCTAAATTCTTGAAATTTTCACCAAAAATCAATTTCGGTCCTATGACGGCCCAATTCTTGAACCAACTTGCTAGCTCCATTTTAAGGGTATTTTTGGGGGGTTTTGAGGGGGAGAAAATTCATATTTTTCAGAAAAATGTGTATTTGGTATCAAATTATATAGATTTTTGGACGCTGAATCGAATGAGACCATTGCCGGGTCGATAGCTTTATTGGTTCTAGAGTTATCGCAGCTTTTGTGTTGAATTTGGGAGATTTTCTTAACTTTGACATGAGGGTATAACTCGAGAGTTATTCAAGCTATAAAAATCGTTCTATACTCATTGGAATGGTCGTCAAACACTCTCTCCAACTATAGGGTAAGGCAAAAAATTTAGCTTTTAATTAGGAAATTTAGAAAAATAAAATTGATTAAAATTACAATAGTTGCTACGGAGTTTTCCCCGATAGTTACCATCGGTTTTTCGGTGGGATTGTTCAGAAATGTTCGAAATAATTACTATCACAAATGGATAGTCTTCCTAAATCATTATTGAAGCGAAGGAATAATAAACCACTGTACAATAATTTGCAGCGTTTTTTCCGATCTGATAACTCTCCGGTATCAATGAACTCGGGACGGCGGAAGAATGACGTTTGTTGGGCTAGGTTGAGTTCCGAATTCAGTTTACCCGCTAAGCGAGTGTCGGGACGAAGATGAACGAGCGGAGGGGACAAAACTGTTATATAATATTCTAAAATGTTTTTGAAAGGCTAAGTTTTAATTTATTCGCAGCAAGCAGGGGGCAGCCGCTTAATTATGCGGCGCCAGGTGACGTGCCGCTGCCGTCTCGTCCTTCCTACAGAAACGAAGTCGTTCTAGACTTGGTCCAAAACTTTCCCCCTCTCCCTGTTCCACTATAAATTGGCTAACGCTGGAAAGTTAAAAACCGCCTTTCGTAAAATCCGTTTTCACTTCATAAAAACTTATCGAATAATCGAATCTGTTGCCAATAGAACCGATGGCCAATTTAATTAACTGTCGAGCGGTATTGCGTGGAAGAACGGATTTTTTAAAATTTCTGAATCGATTCTAGCGTATTTTTATTAATTCGAAATAATTGTAGAAGAAAGATTATTATTATATCTCGTGGCAATGTTTTTCTGTTCTCAACACTATGGTCGATCTTGTTACCTATTAATTTCAGGTTTTTTGTTATTTTTTATTTATTTTTATTTATTTTTTTTAATTTGGTTTTTTTTTTCATTTCCTTCAGTAATTGTTTTTTGCGTAGTAAATGGAAGTATTGAGATCGTCATATGAGTCGAATGAGACAAACCAATGTTTTTCGTTCGTACGTTATTTTGAGGGCGACAAATTAGGCGAAAACCACCTCAGTCTCGACGAATTTTCGCAAGGAAAATAATTAATTTATTTAATGGGTACGACTGCTTGTGTTAATATTTACTTCTCGTATCTCGATAGAAACCTCTTAAATTGTAGAACCGTCCGAATTGCAAAGAGCCACATCGCTGCGTCTTATCTTGTCTATATCGAGTGTTTGAAATTATGTAAGTTGCTCAGGTCATCTAGAAAGAGATGAAATGTGGGCGATTATATCCATGAGTCGGCTGCGCTCTTCTTGTCTTTTAATCTGACTATTTTACTTCCAACGGTCAGTCAAAGAGCTTCTGTTGGTATTTTGAATTCCTCCCATTACAAACACTCGCGACATGTCATCGCTATCTGTTAAATTCAACAACGGTTTGAAGTGTCCGATTCTAGGCCTCGGGACTTATTTGATTTCGAAAAAAGGCGAAGCCGTGCAAGTAGTGAAAGACGCAATAGATATCGGCTACCGTCATTTCGACTGCGCTTATTTCTACGAGAACGAGGAAGAAGTCGGGCGAGCAGTTCGAGATAAAATCGCCGAAGGGGTCATCAAAAGAGAAGATGTTTTCATCACGAGCAAGGTATGGAATAATTTTCATCGGCCAGATCTTGCCAAAGCAGCTTTGGACAAGACATTGAGTAACTTCGGCCTTGATTACGTCGACTTGTTCCTCGTCCATTGGCCGTTCGCTTACAAAGATGGCTGGGACATGCGTCCGTTACGAGACGACGGCAAAGTCGCCTACAGCGACGTCGATTTCGTTGATACTTGGAGAGCTTTGGAAGACTGCGTCCGAGCTGGGAAAGCCAAATCAATCGGTTTATCGAATTTCAACAAGGAGCAGATACTGAAAATCTTGAAATACGCGGAAGTCAAACCGGTAAACAATCAAGTCGAATGTCACCCCTATTTTAACCAATCGAAACTCATCGAATTCTGTAAAATTCATGGGATCACTGTCACAGCTTACAGGCCGATCAGCCCTGTAGACGATTTATGCCTTGTGACCCCGTTGAATGAACCGGTTGTCAACAAAATCGCTCACAAACACAACAAAACTGCCGGCCAAATTCTCATCAGGTGGCAAATCCAAAGAGGTATTATTGTTATACCGAAAACCGTCACAAAGAAACGTTTGCAAGACAATTTCAACGTGTTCGATTTCAATTTGGACGACGAAGATATGAATGCTTTGTCGAGCTTGGATAAAGGCAAGGCCGGTAGAGTTGTGTTGATGCCAGACGGCGTAGAACATAAGGACTATCCTTTTAATGCCGAATATTAGCATTATCTTCACGTCATAGGGATGTGCTTTGTGAATTAAATAGCTTTTTGAGAATATGTTTATTTTTATAAAATACAACATCTTTCATAATGAAATTATTATTTATTAATACAATTTTTGTATGCGAGCCGAACGATTACAATAAGGCACCTATTTGCCATAAAGAATATTTATAGTACTTTATTCTTCAAAAATTTAATAATGGTTCTTATGGCCTGCAAAAATCAAAATAGTAATAGCTTTCAACGCATATCTCGGAAGTACGATGGCGAAATTCGATAGTGCACATCGCTGGGAGAATATTTTTTGAAAATTGAGTAAACTTTAAATTATGACAAGGAGTAAAATGTTAAAATTAATATTTTTGCGGCAATATATTAGGTATCCCTATCGAGTGGTGAAGTTGATATTTCGCCGTCCGATATTAAAGTACTTATGCAATCAATGCCAATTATATCGTTTTCAAGTTGGCGTCTGAAATCCAATAACCAAAAGAGTCCTCCAATTTTTTTCTATTCTACTATAAATGCCATGTTATGAAATTATTCCGACCTTTTGCACTGATTCGGTCGTAACTCCCTCACAATTTCCGTGCAGATTCAAATCTGATTACACCTCTAAAATCTATCAATTTTTTTGTCTCTTTGAAACTTAAATTTGTTCACAATCTCAATACTTTCAGCTTTCTAAAGCACTAATCTATTTTCGCTCTTGATTTTCAGCGGTAAAACGAGGTTCGAATGCGAAAAAGTTTATGTTTCATCGTCGGTTCTCTATGAAAAATGACTCATCTTTATGGTAGTTTCACAAGCTGAATCGAACTGGAACACGGATGAGCTGTAAGGCGGATAATTATTTGAGGACCTTCATTATTATGATTGGGATCATTATTTGTTCTTTTTTCCCTGCCCTGACTTCATTTGGCTTCATTATCCGTACCTACTCTTTTTTATCGTTCCATTTTACCTCTTTCTTCTTTCCCTTACTCCTACATTTCGTTCGCATTTCGTGTCAACAACCATAAAATAAAGAAAACGGGCGTATTATACATATACGGAGTTCCAAGTCTTAACGTTCGGTTCAGTGTGAATAATGACCTCCGTTTGAGTTATAATTCATTGTAATTATTTTGAGTAAATTCGCGTTTCAGACTCCATATTCACATCTGGATCCCACCTAAAAATTGTTGAGCAATAGAGTTTTAGAAAATGTAACGGTCTTACCAACGGAGTAATCAGATTTGAATTTGCACGGAAATTTAGAGAGTTATTATAAGTTGTAATATTTTTGCGAAGGAGGTCGAAATACGAATAATAATTTGAAAATCAGCCAGTCATTCAGTGGTGAAAAAATTATTACCGCACCCTTTCGGTCGGAAATTAGATTCTAAAACGTGAATGAGAAGTTTCGGACATCAATCACGTTACACCGTGAAAATGTCTTTATTTTTACTTGTAAGTAGATATTTTGTTTTTAACCGACTTCAAACAAGGAGGAGGTTACTATAGTTGACTCGCGGGTTTTTTTTTTTTTTTAACCAGCTTTTGAGACACTTCAAGAAGGCGTTCGATCACAGTGAACTAGGGGTGATGGAAGTTGAGTTGGTTTATCCCACCACCATTCTGAATATGACGATTATGACTCTCCCGCGGTCGCTTTCTCCTTCAGTTGGCCAGCTACCTCAAGCTGAAGAGCATCCGCGGCAAGCGTCAGCTCTTGTTATCGATGTAACTGTCCTGAGAGAAGTTTTGTAATCAGTTTACTCATTGTGCGGGAAAGTTGTTGGCAATGCCGAGATCGCCAAACTACCAAACTGTCAGATTCTCCGATGGCAATAAATGTCCCATCTTGGGATTTGGAACTGCTCGATTATCCGGGGAAGAATGTTTCGAAACTGTGAACAACGCGATAGCCGCCGGTTACCGTCATTTTGACTGCGCTCATCTTTACAGGAACGAAAACGAAATCGGGCGCGCCATTTGTAGCAAAATCAAAGACACCACCGTCGAAAGGGAGGAGCTTTTCGTCACCGGGAAACTGTGGAATTCTTTTCACCGCGTGGACATGGTGATGCCAGCTTTGGAAAGAACTCTGGACGACCTGGGGCTGAACTATTTGGACTTGTATCTCATCCACTGGCCGATGGCGTTCAAAGACGGGTGGGAAATGAACTTGAAAGATTCCACCGGTCGAGTGCAGTACAGTGATGCAGAATTTACTGACACTTGGAAAATAATGGAAGCCGCCGTCGAAGAGGGGCTCGTCCGATCGATAGGAGTGTCTAACTTTAACAAGGAGCAGATTGAAAGAATTTTCAAAACATCATGTATCAAACCGGTCACAAATCAGGTCGAGTGTCATCCGTATCTGAATCAGACGAAGCTTCTTGAATTCTGCCGCTCAGAAGACATTGTGTTAACTGGGTACCGCGTTGTCGGGCCTACCAATGACTCCAAAACAGCTTTCCACGACCCCCTCATCGTCCATTTGGCCTCGAAATATGACAAATCACCGGCGCAGGTTCTGATACGATACCAAATTCAAAGAGGAATAATTGCACTGACTAAAACAACGTCGAAAGCGAATATGCGCAGCAATTTGGATGTTTTCGAGTTCGAGCTTGATAATAATGATATTGATGCTATCAATCGTCTGAACAAGGGTCGAGCAGGTCGACAAATGGACGTACCGTATGCCACCGATCACAGAAATTATCCATTTCACAGTGATTTCTAGAACATTAGATGACTGTCTATTAAACAAATTGAACTTTTTTTAGTGACTGAATTTTTGAGTCCTGTTCTAACCTTATGAATAAATTTACGTTTTCTACGAGTCACATTCAAATCTCGGAAGTGACCGATGGGAAGTTCACGTCGGTATTTAATCCGAATGTAACCTCTTATAATATTAGTATACATTTATAAAAAAAACCATTTCCAAGTTGAATTGAAATGCTTACGAAAAACTTGAATGGAGAATCCTGAAGAATGGGGAGAAGTAAAGCCTGAAGGTCAAGATGAATCAGGTGAAGGTGAAGGTCGAAAGTGAAGGTGAAGGTCAAACTATTATCATTGTTGCCGCAATCGCTTTTCAAGTCCCAAGGGAAAAAATCAGCGTTGCTGAGAAAACCGAGATGATAAATTCTTTGTAATTTATTGAATTGAAACATTTCGGAGGTAATAAAATCAACAACAAGCGGGCTATTGACAAATATTTATTCCTGCTGACTGGAGCTTCATGCTAAAATTCGTCTGTAAACGGATATTCCTTATGCGCCCTACATTCGACGTCCATAGGGATTGTTCTTCCTGCGTCGCCTTTGTCTAACCTCATGAGATCGTTCATTTCGTCGGGCGTTAATTCAAAGTCGAAAACGTCGATGTTGCTTTTCATCCTTTCCTTGTTAGTTGATTTCGGAATGACAACGATCCCTCGTTGAAGCAGCATTCTGAGCATAACCTGAGCCGGATTTTTGCCATATTTTTCGGCAAGGCTTTTGATCAAAGGGTCGTTTATCGGGCTCACTTGCGATAGTTTGCTTTGCCCGGCGATAGGTCTGTAGGCGGTGACGACGATTTTTTTTGATTTGCAGAATTTGACATGCTCTTCTATCGCAAGGTACGCGTGGCATTCGACTTGGTTAGTCACCGGTTTGATTTCGGCAACGTCCAAAATCCGTTGGATTTGATTTCTATTAAAATTCGACACGCCGATTGACTTTGCAAGGCCGAGTTTTACGCATTGCTCCATTGCTTTCCAGATTTTTATCAAATCCGTATCACTCAAGATTAGTTGCCCGTTTTCGTCCTTTGGTTCCAAATCCCAACCGGTTTTGAACGCGACTGGCCAGTGGATTAGGTATAAATCGACGTAATCGACTGCTAAATCGCTCAATGTACGTTTCAACGCAGGCAGGACCATTTTCTCGTCATGAAAACTATTCCAAAGTTTACTCACTAAAAACATGTCCGTTCTTTTGACGACTCCCTCGCGTATTTTTTGATTGACCGCGTCGCCGATTTCTTTTTCATTTTTGTAATAGTGCGCTGTGTCGATGTGCCTGTATCCGATGTCGATCGCGTCGAGAACAGCTTGTTTCACTTCATTTTCGTAACCGCCCGACGTGCCCAAACCGAGGGCTGGCATTTTTTCTCCATTGTTGAGTTCTATCATTGGAGAAACCATCGCGTTGGATGAGTTGTCTAATGAAATTTTATATCGGACTTAGCACTGCATTTGTAAACCACTGATTACCGAATACGGTAGATTATTTATTATAAATTGGTTAACTGAGTGAGGTTGATAAAAAGCTTAGATCGAACTAGCGGCGCGGGACTGGAGTATCGGGTCTGAGCAGACAGACGATGGTAGCTCAACAGTTTCAAGGACAGTGATATCCCCACTCTCATCCAATGGGATTCCATTACGCTCCAACTGGGCACATTCACACTAGAACGAGGGATTCATACCATGCGTTCAAGTGTGGACTGCATTTTCTGATTACCATTTACCCTCTATGAAATTATTTAATACTTGATCATTTAAAAAAATATTATTATTTATATATTTAAAAAAATATTATTATTTATATATTTTATTTTATTATTTAATTACTCATCTCGTTCATCCATCATGAGTCATCACAGTTTTCTTAGGATTCGAAAATTAATAGTAGACTTCAACTAAAAAAATCTCACTGTTGTTTGTCGCAGGTTGCGTTATGTTCTTGGTTGAAAATAAGAAGTAATTCACGCAATTTACTTACTATGTTTCCCTCCATTTTTCACCCCTATAATAACAATGTTCCATGTATTCGTTATTTTTCAGTGGGTTTCTCTGTCTGTGGGTCTTCTGGAAAAGAATCATCCAATATTTTAAAAATTGGTATAAATTCGATCAGATATTAAAATGAAATGACCCATTAACTTTGCTTTTGGTCGCAGTTTGGAGTGAAAATTAAATTACTCTTTCCTTAGCTTCTAAACAATACTCTCATATGAGTATTCGATAAGATCGACTCAACTACTAAACAGTAGCGGACACGAAATAAGGTTGGCGAGCAAACTACTTTCACCATTTGCACTTTCGCCACCGCCAATTTCGCACTTTTCCGGTCCGGCGAAAAGTTTTCCCACTTCGCCGGCGAATGTTAAACGTTTGCCGTGTATGAGGGAAATGAACGGTTCGCAAGCATCTGTTCCAAAGGGTAAATGGACTGAGTTGGTTCAACAGCAGAAGTCGTATATTTCGCTCTCTGTTCTATCGGGCGAGTCCTTCTCTCGTTTTGACCTCCCGTCCGATCGTATCCTTCTATCGCTGTCGTTCCGTAGTTGCCGAACTGCCTTAATCTATGTATATTCACGTGTTGTCAGCTGCAAATGCAAATGCTTCTCGAAGCCGCCCCACCGGAATCCTGATGAGTTGGTCGGTTTTTGGACCCTTAGGTTTGGCGGACTCTAGTTCTCCTATCCCCTGCCAGAGGCGCCACGTTTACGTCGTAACTTTGCCAACAAACGAGCCGACACTCCGATATGTATGCAATTTATTCGATGTGTATCGACGCCCGTCATCTGCTACAGTCCCTTCCCACGCGAAGTCGTGTCCGACACGGTTTAACACTGAATTTGAACAATGTGTGAACTAGAATGACGATCTATTGACTCGAATGTGACGAAAAGAAACGACTTCCTTCCTACGAATACTAGCGAAACTGCGCACTTTCAAGAACACGATTCGTAATTGACATTCCAGTCTAATGAACATTGAACAGATGGCATACACCATGCAATTTAAATTTAATTCACTGTCTTTTGGTTTATGATTCAATAATAAACAATTATTGTAATCGCTCAAGAAAAAAAAAAATTGCCAACCCCTAAAAATTTGATGTTTTGATTTGATGTTTTATGTTGATTTTATGTTTTTGACGTTTCAAGGCAAGTGGAATCCGAATATCCAATTAAAAAAAAAATTCTGTCCGTTTGCCGTACGCGGTACTTTTCTCAGCACTTTTCTGACCAAACTATAATAGCTACAGTTTTGAAACTTTCACCAAAAATCAACCTCGGTCTTAAAATGGTCAATTCTTGAACCACATTGCTAGCTCAATTTTAAGAGTTTGGGGGTGGGTTGAGGGGAAAAAATTCGTATTATCCAAGGTTTTTCAGAAAAAAGCGTATTTGGTATCAATTTCTATAGATTTTTGGACGCTGAATCGAATGGAACCATTGCGGGGTCTATAGCTTTAATGGTTCTCGAGCTATCGCAGCTTTTGTGTCGAATTTGGGAGCTAAAAAATCGTTCTCGTTGGAATTCTCGTCCAAATAGTTATATCCAAATAGTTATTCTCGAAATAGTTACTATCGCAGATGAATGATCCTCTTACATCATTATTGAAGCAAAGGAATAATAAACCATTGTACAATAATTTGCAGCATTTTTCAGTGAGGCGTTCATGAATTTTTATTGAATTTTTGCCGAATATTAGGCTATAAGGTCCGTTCCATAAAATGTTCAGATTGAGGCCCTATTTTCCGATGAATAGTGAAGACTAAGGTAACACTGAATCCCAGCGCTGAACCATTGTTGTTCTAGATATAACGCTTAACGATTCGAGCGTTTGGGTTGCATTCGCAAATTTCGCGGTTTTAACGTATGCTTTAATTAACAACGTTTTTATTTGAATTTTGCTGATGAATTTTCATGTCGGGGTAGACTATCGAAGGAAGTCATCGTCCTCGGTTTTCAAAACAATATCCGATCATATTCAACGGCCAGGAATATTTCGTGGATATTTCAGATAGCGATAGATTTTAATCGTTGCAACGGCGCCAACTGGTCGCATTTTCTTTCGCGAATCCGCTAATTTGGTCTGGCTCAATTGAAAAACGATCAGAGGATTTTCCCCGTTTGGCCGGCCGATTGGAATTAATTAGAACGGCAGTGTTCTCTTGCGGTTCTCAGCATATACGTTTCAGGTCCGACCGAACCAAGACAAATTGGAACAGCTGATATATTGGTGTATAGAATCGTGGGGTAGGTAGGAATCCACGGCGAGCCCCATTCCTGCATGCAATCTGAACTTCGACCTTCCCTCTTGATTGGAAACAAATCCTTGCGGTTCGGTTCACGCACGCTGAAATCAATTTGCTGTATCTTCAGCGGGCGGACGCTATACCTCATCTGATCGTGGATTTATAAAGCCGCCAGTGCTCGCAGAAGCGTGTTTTTGAATTAATAATAAGCAGTAGCTAAATAAGCCTACTTGGCTATTGTATTATTGAACCAAGTATAATCAGTAGCTTGCAGGGTGAATTTCTAAGTTCCCGATGCCTCAAGTTTCCACACCACAGCTCCATAATATTTTAAACTCTTCCAGCAGCACTCCTCGAACAACCTTGGTTACGATATCCAATACATGTTAAATAATCATGATACACCTGTCCATCCGTCCAAAGACGTTAGTCGTGAGATTATCATAATAAAATCAGGTGACTCATTCTCCGATTCTTTATTAGCTGGCCGAGCACTTTCGCCCATTCGGGCATCCTTGGGGCGACGTGGAGCCATAGGATCCACAGCCCCTATGGCTCCACGTCGCCCTGAGGATGCCCGAATAGGCGAAAGTGCTCGGCCAGCTAATAAAGAATTAGAGAATGAGTCGACTGGTTTTTTTCCACCTCACAACCCCCGGACATCAAGAAATGCGACGAGAAGGAAAATAATAATAAAATCAGTTTAAATTCGTAATCGCTCATCTCGAGACATTCAGGATTTTCTATTTTCTTTGATATCCAATTGTCGACCATCCGTATATCGAACGCATGGCATTATCTTTAACAAACTGACAGCTCAAGCAGCGAATCTGTTTCGAATGGACTCTTGAGCGTTTTCATCCGCTTCCATCAAACCGACCATGTTTCGTTTTCGGGGCGCGAGCCGAAAATGCGGTGGAAAAGTGGGAACATTAATTTGCCGCGTCACGTCTGCCTCCGATTTCAGGGTGGGCCCTGACAACGAAAAATAACCGTTGCGAAGGGCGGAGTAGTTAAGTGAAACGGAAAGAGCCGAGCCGAGTGGGAGCAGAAAACTGCGAAAAAGTTCTCCCGGTCGGAAGATTAAAGCTAAATGGAAGTACGGCAGCGTAAAAGGATTCGAGATCAATCGTTGTCGATGATTGGAGAGATTATCCGGCGAACGGTTCAAACCATTTGCATTCCTGCCGACCATCACCTAGCTGTACATTTCCGTCGTGTATTCATTTCAGAATAAATAGTATACATCCATTTTTATCGGCGAAATTTTTCTAACTAAAGTTCCGTCCAGAACATTCATTTAAGGTGAGAAACGGCTGTTTTCTTTCTTCTTGTCGAACAGCAATCCATGGTAGAAAATTATGTAAACAATTTTCAAACCGTTCTACCAGCCCCCATTAAAAGTTTTAGCTCGTTCGGTTTTCAAAGATAATATCCTGTAATAGCTTTGCAATTGAAATGTATACTTCCAAAAATGTTCCCCTCGTATCACCTTCTCCTTTCGATCCCTTCCTGTTGGGGTTATTTTCTTACTACCCAGGCTATCTCTACTCGCCAATTTCATACACAGACGATTCACCTTTCAATTCGTTTCCGCCCGCTGTATTCTGCTCATCCGTTCTTCAGCTTTTGTAAAGGATGCGCGGCAAAATAGAAAATCGTACGCCCCTGCAAGGCCTTATCTCTTCCGCCTCGACGAACCGTCAAGTTCTTTTAGAGCATGAGTTAGGTAGGAACTTTTGGTCGGCCGCTAGCAAAAACTCGGGCGGAAAACAAACGAAAAACTCGGTTACTTAATCGACTCGGTCAGTTCTTATGGCGACCTACGACAAAAGTACTCCGCTCTTTCACCGTCGGAGCTATCAACAACTGTTTTCCCAAGAGCCTTTTCTTTTATACGTTCTGCCCACCGATGACAAAGTCAATTCGTCGATACACTTGACGCGTGAAAAGATAGTAAACTATTATAAACCGGCGGTAGAACGTTATTTCTTGTTAATAATATAAAATGTAAAAAAATTTAAAAATTAATTTTTTTGCCCCTCCACTTTGGATAATGCGTTTTCTCTACTTCTCCTGAATAATATGAAAGTGAAGAGAAGTACTATAAAAAAAAAGTAGAAATAACTTTAATTCAGTAGTTGCTATAATTTGGTATGTAGGTGGTGGGGATCGCATTGTACTTAGTATCATAAAGTATTGGGTTTTCAACTGGAGCAAAGTTGTAGCCGAGGTAGACGTTTCAACTTTTAAGTTTTCCAAGATTTGTAACTTGTAGAGTAGATAACTCAAACAAAAAGTCGTCAATTCAGATGTTTGAATATACCAAAATCTAGGTAATTTAACTGTCCACATTTTCCTAATGTAATGTACCTATCCATTTTTCAACCGTTTTTGCGTTATTCAACAATATTAGAAGACTATACATGAAAAAATGACATTTTTCAACTTTAAACGTTCTTTTCATCTATTTAGTGCGAAAGAAACAAAGAATGAACCATATATTATTGATGCACACATCATCAACTATCATTATGCTGAATTTGAGCGAAATCGATTGCAAAAAAGTTTTCGCAAAAAGTCCAAGGGGTACCCCTGCGATTTTTTTCAACCGATCAGTTAACGATTTTTTACTCCTCTCTCAATACAGATAAAAATCTGAAATTTTCAGGAAAGTTGTGTCTTACCAAGATGTATTTTCGTGATTTTTTTTATTTCTCGGAAAAATCTGCAAGTGGTCCAAAAAAATCAGTTTTTAAAAGCTCAAAAATCGCACTTTAACCGTGATTTTCGGGATCAAAATTCATGTGAATCAATTGTTTTACTATGCAGGAGTCTTCATTCGAACGCCATACACACGTACATAGCAAAAAATTTGGTGAAAAAAATTTAAACAGCGCCCTAGAAATTATTTACCGTAAATCGAATTGCGAGCTTCGCTGGCAGCGGTAAGGGTGAAGAATTACATTTTCGTTTCCAAGCGAATTCGAAGGCTATTCTTATGGGAAATGTAACGCTGAATCAGAATTTGACGTCAAAACTAAGGAAATTTGACGATAACTTTTAGTTTTTCATATTTTTAGTGTCACGCAATTGGCGTGTTTATTCTTAAATTAGTTTTTTGCCCGAATGGTGAAATTGTAAATGCTAGTTTTTATTGTCTTATTGTGCAATTTAAAAGGTTTTACTTTGAAAATCCCCCATTGGTTTTTTACATTGAATTTGTTTTCAATTAAATTTTATCGTCTGCTCTAATCTAATTCCAATCGAATCAGATCAAATTTCTATTGATTTTCTAATTAAAAGGTTTAATTGAATTTCCACGAGCTATCAAAAAATGTAATTTAGTTTTATACAATGTGCTGATACAGAACAGTTCATGGCCAGTCAATTGAGCTGACTACGGCCAACACGACAGCCCTGTCTTGAACGTTGTGTAGACGTTTGGACAGTCATATTATTTTTTCGGAAAGCGCGAGATGGACGTGCGGAGGGTTGATTATTTTTAAAGGGGAGGAAAATTTATGCCATAAACAGATTTCTTCTTTTTGTATATTTTGTGTTCCCTATATTGTTCGGTTGTTTTACAATACTCAGTACCGAAGTCATTATTAGGGCGCCAATAGGGCGCATATTGTGGAAGTACTATAAATAGTGGTCCGATCGAGAGGAAATGGAGCTCTTTTTTTGCGATGAGAAGTAAATTTTAGCACCGAAAGTCTTGTAAATGTTTGTGATATTTTACTATTTCACCTTGCCGAATAATAATTTATTGACTCACCATATGAGGAAATTTATTTATATACGTTATTGGGATGAGATTCAGATTTACGGAGTTATCGTCGCCATCGTTTCTGAAAATAAAATAGTTTTGTTGTATATACCTTAGGTGCAATAAAATAGAATTCGATCCGAAATAACGAAGAATGTTCGCATCTCTGTACAACAGAAGTTTAAGCTTAGTGAAGATACTTCTTTTTTTTTTTGTTTTACGAAAGACTTGTTCAATAAGCAGGTACGGCTCGAAGCGGATAGAAGAGAGCATAATTTACACTACAACTGACCCTCGGAGCTCTCTGGTTTTAGCTTAATTAAATTTGCAAAGCGAACGCAGCCGAAGCTTTTGTTATCCGACCCAGTTTCGAAGCGAGCAGTAGATAGCGACCGGCGGTTATTGCACATTGAACTTGTTTGCTTCGCGTTATAGTAACCTTTATACACATCTTATTGGGGCGCCAGAGGGGTGAATTCCCTAGGACGCAGATTAGCCTGTTTTCGAACAGTAAACCGCCTCAGTTGTATTTTACAATACGAGAAATCCATTTGAATTATATACGAGGAACTTATTTAAATAATTGCACACATATAACTTTTAAAAGAGCGATGATCAAGTTTATCAGTGTTGGAAAATTACAACCTTCCTTCATCATACGGCGTAAACGAAGCGTTTCATATCGTTTATATCCTGAATTTCAAGTCCAGAGAAAAAAATCCGAAGAAAAGTGAACTATCAATATAAAATTTTAATGGCGATTTTATTACAAAAGAGCGTAATACAGTCATATTATAGAGTCTCCGACAAGTAGTTCAAGGAATATGGAATTATTATTATAGCTTTATTATTTCTAACTAGGGGCTGAGCGCCCCTGGCGGCTTCGCCGCCCAACCCCCTCAGCGGGGAGCTCCGCCACCCCACTTCCCTCAGAGGGGGGCTTCGCCACCCAACCCCCTCAGAGGGGGGCTTCGCCACCCAACCCCCTCAGAGGGGGGCTTCGCCCCCCTCAACTATCGCGCCCGGTCGGCCCGTCGGAGGGGCTCCGCCCCTCCTCTTGGGCCTTACATATTGTTCGGGTGGGGTGTAGTTGTCCTTGTCACTACTATATATAAATAGTACTATATATATTATAGTATATAGTATAGTATATAGTATAGTATATATTATAGTATATAGTATAGTATATAGTATAGTATATAGTATAGTATATAGTATAGTATATAGTATAGTATATAGTATAGTATAGTATATAGTATAGTATATAGTATAGTATATAGAATAGTATATAGTATAGTATATAGTATAGTATATAGTATATAGTATATAGTATATAGTATATAGTATAGTATATAGTATATAGTATTATATAGGTTTAGGTATAGTAGTTAGTAGTTAATTATTTGTGTATGGAGAGTGGGAATCTGTAGATATTATTATTAGGTATGTAGTTGTGGTTGGGGGGGTTTGATTGTACTTAGTATCATAAAGTATTGGGTTTTCAACTGGAGCAAAGTTGTAGCAGAATTAGACGTAACAACTTCAGTTTTCCAAGATTTGTAACTTGCACAGTGGATAACTCAAACAAAAAGTCGTCAATTCAGATGTTTGAATATACCAAAAGATGGGTAATTTAACTGTCCACATTTTCCCAATGTAATGTACCTATCCATTTTCCAACCGTTTTTGCGTTATTCAACAATATTAGTAGACTATACACGAAAACATGACATTTTTCAACTTTAAACGTTCTTTTCATCTATTTAGTGCAAAAGAAACAAAGAATGAAGCATATATTATTGATATACACATCATCAACTATCATTATGCTGAATTTGAGCGAAATCGATTGCAAAAAAGTTTTCGCAAAAAGTCCAAGGGGTACCCCTGCGATTTTTTTCAACCGATCAGTTAACGATTTTTTACTCCTCTCTCAATACAGATAAAAATCTGAAATTTTCAGGAAAGTTGTGTCTTACCAAGTTGTATTTTTGTGATTTTTTTTATTTCTCGGAAAAATCTGCAAGTGGTCCAAAAAAATCAGTTTTTAAAAGCTCAAAAATCGGACTTTAACCGTGATTTTCGGGGCGAAAATTCATGTGATTCAATTGTTTTATTATGCAGGAGTCTTCATTCGAACGCCATACACACGTACATAGCAAAAAATTTGGTGAAAAAAATTTAAACAGAGCCAGAGAAATTCTTTTCCGTAAATCGAGTTTTTCGCCGGCCGAAATTCCGAGCTTCGCTGGCATCGGTAATAGTGAAAAATTAAATTTTCATTTTGAAGCGATTTTGAAAGCTATTCTTATAGGAAATTTAACGCTGAATCCGAATATGACGTCAAAACGGCGGAAATTTCACGACAACTATCAGTTTTTCCAGGTTTAATACTACGCCACTCCTACGTTTTTCAACTTTGAAATTCCGTTGCAAATACTTACAGTACTGTTCAAATTTGATTAATTAATGATTCCTAAAGGAAATTAGACGTAGAATTCGAATTTAAAGTGAAAACAAACAAAATCGAACGATTATTAATATTTTTCGAATTTTTTTCGATTTTCATACTTTTGAAGTTTCAACTTAGGGATTTTTTTCGTCACGTTCCCGAAATGGGAACGATTAGGTGCTGTGGAAGAAAATGAAGGAAATTCAACGTAGAATCGATTAAAAATAAGAAAATGGCTGGCGTATATAATAGCTCTCGAGATATATTCCACTTTATGTCAAAAAACGTGTTTTGACTTTTCTTTGATCGCGAATAGCTCCGCGGGGACATAACATAAAAATATAATTAAATACACCAAATTGTAGGATTTTGATAGCTCTTTCTCGCCTCCGAGTAATATACCTATGTAAAAGTGGTCGGTTCAAAAGTTATTCGCGAAAAACAGGCGAAAAAACGCGAAAAACAGGGTCATAAAATTTCAAAGTGCAATAAAATTTGAACAGAGGCCTAATTAAAAAAGAAGACTTTTCCAGCCGATGAAGTTCTAAAATTCAATAGATGGCTATCTATTAAATTATTACCGATTGTTCTCTCTATTTTGACCACCAATTCCATAATTGCAATGAATATGTGTAGTAGTAATTCATGCTAATATTCCACAAAGCGGATACTGAAAACGACGCGTTTCATAGTTGTTGCCTGTGCGAGACGCAATTTAATACGAAATGGCGAAGGCGCTTTTAGAAAATAACGTCAAAAGCGAGATTCGAGCATACGTTGAGAGCGTACGTTTGCTTCCATTGCCAACAGCAGCAGCGAAGGTCGCAACGTTGGTTCGCATGCGAGGTGCAGATAATCCCATCATCTTTATAATCTCATCCGTTTCCGGCCCCGCGAGTCTCTCGACGCTTCATGGCTGCTGTGTCCCCAATCGCGTTTTGCTATGCGCTGCGAGAAAACGCAATTACCCGCGCGATTATCTCAGTTTTGTACCTTAACAGGCCAAGCGCGCAACGCTCGTTGTTTGTTAGAGAAACCGAATCGTTGTTTCGTTCTTGAATCCAAAACAGTACATTTTAGCTAGCAACGAATTGGGATCATTTTTTAATATCGTGAGTGGAAGTATCATTTAGCAATTTATTTTCCAATAATTTCCCATTATTCAGCAGAAAAACAATTTATTTTCACAATCAATCGTCGTTTGCTCTGTGAAATTCAAAAGCAAGAATAAATTCGATTAGTGCATCTTAAAGCTTTTAGTCGCAGTTCTGCTAAAGAATAAAAAGAACAATCAAGCGTATGAAAAAAAGAAATTATAAATTTTGAAAAAATTCTACGCAAAAAAGCTATGGCAGTGAAGAGGTATAATTCAACGCTCTTTCCAACGGTGTGATCAGATTTAAATTTGTAGACAAATTAAGGAAGTTATGGTAATTTTTAACCGAATTTAAAAAAGGATTACACTTAAGTAAGTACTTTTATGGTTTTTTTTTCTAAATAATATGTGTTGTCCGCTGGCATAAAGTCCCATAATTGTTTAATTGAATCCATCCTGTAACTACGGCTTCAGATTTGGAGAATTGCCGAAAACCAAATTTTTGCGAATACAGCAAATTTTGACTTTGCGAGCCTCTATTAGTTCTAAGAAAATTGCTCGATTTGATCGTTTTTTACGTAATTTTGTTTACAATGTATATTCCTATAACAGCCTGGCTCAACTTTCTTTTAGGATCTCAGATAAGGTATGGAGAGAAGAAAATTTTTTGATTGTGTTTCGAGTACCGTTCCCAGCGACGCCAAGGAAAGAAATAATTCTTTTAGTTGAAACTACTCAACAACAGCTTTCCCGGTGATGGTAAAAAATAAATAAATAAATAAATAATGAATTTTGCGTATTACAATTAGGGAGTAATTCAAGTTTTAATGGGAGTGCGTTTGAGACCGCTTTTTCAGTTAGTAATCTTAAACTTATCAATCTTGTGTTTTTTTCGCACACTCCAAGTTTCGTATTGATCGAACCAAAACTAGATACAGTTGAGGCCATTTATCTAAAAATATTTTTTTGCAATCACATTGTTTGAAATATTTTTGTTCGTGGAAAAAAAACTACATTTCGTTAAAATGTTCGAATTCAGCATTATATTTTCAAATAACAACATGGTGTTGAACACCAAATAATTTTATTGATGTGAAGTCAAAAACACGGAAAATAATTTCGATCCGAAAAAAGTGGAATTTCTTGTGGACTAACTAAAAATGATATAGGACACATTTGGTCGGAAATAAGTTTTTTAAAACTGTATATTATTTTTAATTCGCTTCTCCTCTTAATCGTTCTTTCGCTAAATCAAATTAAAAATTATGGCCGCACAAATGTAAGTACAGTGGCGCATTTTCGTCTATATTGCTGGAGGATAATCCTGACAAATACGACCATCTTGGTAATTTATGCTCGACATTGTCGTTTGTATTTCGTTGCAAGCATGAATTCTCAAGAGAAGATCTTTTTAAGAAATTGCGCTCTCTCGGAAAATGCGTCGCGATTACGGTTACTAGATGAACAGCGGCTGAGTAAACAAAACGCTTTGTAACGTCGGTTGAAGACGTCTCGAATTTCATCTCGTTTGTCTTCCCCTGATTTCGCTCGTGCATTTCGTGAGGGCGAATTTCAAGTTCGAATTGATTGACCGTTAGTTTGATGTGAAAGGCGTTTACATTGTAGAATAATTGTTGAATTTGCAAGGTAGAATAATTATTTATTTATGCTCAGTGTGAAGTGATTTATCCATCTGATTATTATTGAGAGCCGTAACTTTGTACTTATAAAAATAATTCATTCTTCTTCCTCCTACAAAGAAATGAATTTTAATACGCGTTTTATCAGATTTAAAATAATAATGATATATTATAATGATATATTAAATACTATACGTGAGTGTGGCGTGAACTTCTACGTGTTCTACAAATTATTTCCGACAAAATGAGTCCTCGGACAATTTTTGATACCACTAAAAATTCCAATTTTTTCCTTTGAAATGATTGTTTGTCTTATCGACCTTATTTCGAAAAAATGGCCATACCTCCCTTTATTATCTGCGAATTTATATTTGATTACAGTTTTGGAATTAAAGTTAATTTTATTCTGCCTCTCTAATTCCTGACGAAATTTTTCAAGTACAATTGAGAGGTGAAAATTGAGTCTGAGACGCGCAATTTTTCGTATCTAAATTTTTTTTTCAAAAGCTTGGTAACATATTTATCCAAGCAGAAATGCATTTCTACTACCAGAATTAATATGGTAACCATGCTTTAGAAAGAACAGGGGTGTTGTTCTAATTTTTAGACAAAATTTACGTTTCACGCTCTATTTTCACGCCTTAACTCAACCGAAAACATTTTATTGGGCATTAGACAGGCATGGCATCAAATTCCTTCCCAACGGTGTGGATTTGAATTTTGCTTGGAAATTAAGAGAGTTAAGTAAAATTGAAAACACGAAAAGTACGATAATTTCAAAGTGAAAAAAGGGGGATTTTTGGTGTAGTAATAAAAAAATGTTTTACGACAGTTCACAGTGAAAATCACTCACGTAACACGGTTCATAAAAGTTTTGATTTCATTCTAATTCTAGGCTATCATGGTAGTACTGAAAACTAACCAAAGCACATTTCATTTTATAATAAACTATTTTATTGATCTCCTCCCGTTGCATACCTTTTAAGATCATCGTGTTCTGCGAATTGCCCGGAATTCTCAATTCCAGCCCCCATTGGTTATTCAATATGAATCGACCTCGTAAAACCCTTTCGATCATTTCATTCTTTTCCAGTGGACTCTAAATATTCACGAGATTGAAATCGAAAAAAAAAAGAAAAGAGGTTTTGCCGCGTTGTTTCGTTTGCTTTAGGGGACCATTCTTCATCCACCAAACGCTGACTTCCTCGGTGCTCTGTTGAGTGATTCCCCTACCGAGGCACTCAATTTATAATTACTCGGACGCTCCTTTCTGCTTTACAAAAACTTCTGGCTTGAGGGCTTTTCTTTACCTTAACTGAACGAAAGAAAGAATTCATTAGACAGAGGAAGTTGAGTTGGTTGGTCGCTGAACAGCTCTTGTTTGTTAAAATACCTATTCACTCTTTCCTAGGAGCTCGTAAATTAATCAGCGCTCTCCCCCAAATGATCCTTCAACTAATTTTGCAATGGAAACCGGTAAATGAAGGATTTAAACGAGATTCGCTCTGCTACTTCTTCTAAGCCGAAGGATAACTCAAGTTTAAGAATTGAAGCAAAGCATCTTACGATGATTGGCCTCTTTTGCCAAAGTTAGCGATAATGAAAGCCGACGTTTTCTTCACGATTAAAACATCGTTTTCCTTATAGCGCAACGCTTTTGTCGGAAATGTTCAACGCTCTCTGATTTTTCGGAGAAGAATTGAGATCGTATTATCGCACTGGGTGCTCGGAATCATTTCACGATGAAGTCCGCTAAAAACGAACGAATTCATCACCACCGGCTGAAATGTATAATATAATGTAGAGATTTTTCGTTGATGTTATTTTTTATCTAGGAGGTTAATAAGGAGAATCGCTAATAAATTAATATTTATATCTCAAATGCCGCTGTTACTATATGCGTATTCTTTAGAGTTTTTTGGTGACAGATTAAGAGGTGCTAGGAAGGATACTGGTAACAAGAAGCACCTCGTTGTCTTGACGTTTGTTGCAAACGATTTTAGGTTGAGCAAGTTTTGGTTTTTTATTAAACGATAATTGAGATTGCTCACGATTTTTTTTAATCCCCCTCAAAATTAAAGGTTTCACGTTCCAAAGCACGTAAAATAGGAATTTTTGACATTTTGGTACATTTGGCAAAATCATTAGCTCGATAATTTGTGGAACTATAAAAATCGTTCCATCTCGTTGTAATCCTCGTAAAAAAAATGTTCCACTATAAAGTTAGGCTATTAATATGACTTTAAATGAGTTGTTCGAGAAAACGTATTCAAAATCACGATAGTTGTAAAGGAGTTAGCCCTCAATTACCAATGTATTTGTTAGGTGGAAACGTTCACAGTGAAATTCCACGGCATCCATTGTTCGTAAGTGTGATTCAGGCATGGCTTGTCACAGGTATTTGACTTAGCCCGCTTGTCAAAGTTGAAAGTATTTACTTGGGTTCATCGAGCTGTGAGATCAGCTTTCAGGGAGCGTCGTCCTTACCGCAGGAATTTGAACCTTTTAGCGGTGCTCTCTTCACTTCCCGCCACGCGTATCTTTGCCATCGCAGTCTTTTCCCCTCTGCACGTACGTGTTTGTCACAGTAACGAGCTTTCAATCAACTTCAACTGTTTCTACCTTTAGTCCGGCTTCGAATGTTTGGCGCCCATCAATCGATCCGGTTTGTTCGTTTGAGCCGAGATTAATCCAAGGTATTTCCTAGTGTTGTGATCGTACAAATAAAGCTTTCAAGTTTGTTGTCGCTGCGGTCGATATTTTTCGGCGACAACCTGTCAAGTTTCGGAAGAGAGGAATCGAAACATGAAACATTATTGATTTTGCGAAGGGTGAGCTCCCTGTTCAAACTGTTATCACAATTACTACGTTCACTTTCAAGCCCAGAGAAAAAAAAAATCAGCGTTGCCTTTAGGCACAATGAGAACTATCCCCACCGAAAAAACGAACGATTTTTTTTAACGCCCATTGCAAATTATCAAACCTGTTTGAGTCTTCTCGGTTTTTTCCATTCTCAAGAAAAATCGGTCAATATGGTGTATTGAGGTAAATATGACGTACCGCTTTAATTTGCGCAAAAAAAATTGCTAATCGCATAAGTGATTGGGTGAACTGAGAGAAAATACAATATTTCAAGGATGGCGTCGCTCTTCGGTCACCAGGGTTGTTGGAAAATGTCCAGAATGTCGTCCATGCTACGCGAGTCTCTTAATTCAGCTTTGTGTTCTTTTGAACTGGTTTACACTACAGTCTCTACTTAATCCTCCTTGTTCCCTTTGTATGCTCGTCGACTGCGTGGATGTGAGCGTGTTTCGTCCCGCTAAATGCAGTGTTTTCCAACTCGTACGAATAATTTACAGATGACCGTATAAGAAACGTGTCCTTGACATAGTAGGAAAGCTTCGTCGATATTTTTCCAGCGTTGTTGCTTACCCGAAAACCTTTTCGAAATACCTTTTTACGTTTCTCTACCAAGAATGAAAATAGAACCGATTATAATTCAAAGTCTAAGTTTCTCTGCTCCAAGATGGAATTAAAAGTTCTGAATATCGAAAAATATTTCAACCTCGACAAATTAGATAGATATATAAGATAAATAATTATATAGATATTCTATAGATTTATGTTTTTGTCTATGAGTTCCGATGTCAGACTCTGGTGCTAAAGATCAGTGAAATCTTCGTGAACTTTCAATGACGAATTTCGAACCTCAAGGCAATCTGATCCGACTTGCTAATCATTTGCATTGTTCTATTTCGTTTGATATGAAAGCTCCGGTCAGACATTTCGATTCGGTTCCACCGACCCACGAAATTACGCTAAGGTTAGATAAGCTTTTATTTACGATCGCCTCGGCGCCGCGATGCGCCGCTGTAAAACTGCGGGAAACCATCGGCGGTTCACTTGTACGGAGTTGGATAGAAAATATTGAGGATTGATTCGAGTCACAAAAATTAAAATCGGAGCTGTCTCAACTTCTGAGCTTTAGGATCAATGAATCTTGTGCAACTGACATATCACACTGCTTCACACTCGTTCATCATTATCCTTAAATTTCGTCAAGTTTTCTTCGAGCATCGTAAGTGGCAGTTATCGTTGACGATTACTATGTTACCAAATCTGAAGGAAAACATCGTACGTCTAAATCAAGTGCCAATATTTAAAAAGCGGATTGGTTTTCTTTATAGCTGGAACTCTCAGACCAAAAGGAACTCATCGTATCTCATCTGTCTAAATCGGAAGCCAGTCGGAAGTCCAAGTCACGTTCACCAGTATCTGCAGGCGTATTAAAGCAGAGCTACATTTTGCTGGTTGGGATCATATTTGGCGAACACTAAAAAAATTACAAACTGCTGTTATTAAAATTTAAATCAAAATGATAATTCATACTCGCGTCATTCATGAGAACAATCCATGACAGAAAGGCATAGTCTACTTTTCATATAACCATAATTATAATAATTTTTTGTTTCATATTATATTTTGATTATTCTCCATTTATCTTTTCATTTTTTTTTTTAAATTTACTACTTTATTATATTTTCCATTATTTGTAAAATTTCGTTGTATATCGTAGTATCGAAATTATTATTATTTCTTCTTTTTATTATTACTATTCCCTAATTTCTTATTTTTATTGTTACAATTTCTTGTGACTATTATTATTACTTCTTTCAATTATTATTATTTCTCTTTTTCAAATAAAATTCTTTAAATGAACGGTAACTGAGGAGATTGGATACAGCGGAACTTCAATTTGGTCAGTTGATGAAAAAAACAAGTCGTACGGGGGCGAAAGGAAAATGAGCGCTGACCGCAGTTCGTGTTGTGAAACGGGCTCTTGAGAGATGGCTCTTGAAAGTGAGGAAGTAAAGTGGGCGAAGATGGCTCTTAAAAAGTTGAGAGGAAAGTTTGATTGGGGATATTCGATTGGGCGTGGAAAGGTTAGGGAAGGATGTAGTGGATAGATCGCTGAGAGATGTTGACACCTTGGTTCGAAATTACTCGACTCCGACGCTTCTTGTGACATTTGTATCGATCAACCGTGTGAAAAAGAAATGTCAACAAAAAATGCTCTTATAAACGAATTGTTATTCGAAAATGAAGAATTATTATCCAGCAATAGGGAATTGTAAATAGCATTACCTAGGTAACTATTTTGGTTTATTATTCGATAATAAACCATTATAATAGCCCACGAAAAATATTCCAACCGCCCCCCTCAAAATGTGATGTTATGCGTTTCAAGGTATGTAGAATCCGAATATACAATGAAAAAAATTCTGTCCGTCCGCCATACACTTGTCCGACGAAAACTAATTAAGCTGAATTGTTGAAATTTTCACCAAAAATCAACCTTGGTTTCTCAATGGCTCAATTTTATTTTACCAAATCGCTAACTCAATTTTAGGGTATTTTTGGGGAATTTTACGGGGGAGAAAATTCTTATTTTCCTACGTTATTCAGAGAAAAGTGTATTTTTGTATAAATTTTTATAGATTTTTGGGCGCTCAATCAAATGAGACCATCGCGGCAATTGCTTTATTGGTTCTCGAGTCATCGCAGCTTTTGCATTGAATTTGGGAGATTTTCACGGATTTGGCATGAGGGTATAACTTGAGAGTTCTTGGAGCTTTAAAAATCGTTCTATACTCGATGGACTGGTCGTCAAACACTCTCTTCAACTGCACCGTTGAGCAAAAAATTTAGCTTTCAATTTTGAAATTAAGAAAAAATAAAAATGATTAAAATTACAATAGTTGCTACGGAGTTTTCTCCTATAGTTACCAATCTGTTTTTCTGTGGGAACGTTCACAATTGTTCGGAACCATTACTATCATAAATGGATAGTCTTTCTAAATCATTATTCAAGCGAAGGAATAATAAACCACTATAATACAATCACTAGCAGCGTTTTTTTATAGCAGCGGACACGAAATTGGGCGGGTTTGAAAAATATCTTCGTTGCTAGCTTTCAGAGCAGAAAACAAAAAATAATGAGATAGCGACTGTGGTCGAACATATGGGAGTCAATTCTGCTATCTTTCGGGTGATTTGAAGGTTGAATATTATACTCTTGCTATCATTAGGACAACACTCTGCTTTACAGGCCTCCGATGCCTCCGAAAATCCTGTTTAAGTACGACAACGCAGTAAAAATCAACGTCCGCCTGATTTCGCGTCTGCTGCTATAGATGACATTTTCTGCTTTAAATATTCCACGTGAAACCATTTATCAGGAACCATACATCAGGAGCGGTTTAGGGGTAAATTTTCATCAGAATTCTAACTCATAGCTAGGATTAACAGCCCTCGTTCGAAGTTAGGCTCGTCTCCCTCGACGAGAGGAAAACGCTTGCATTTCGAATGAAGTGACCCTGGCAATATGTATCCAACGTGGGCAACTTAGGCTTGTAGTTACCAAATACAACCAGTCCACTTGGACAATCGCCCTAGGCCCCCTCAACTCTCCAACACTGTCAATTGCCATTGCTACCGGAGCTCGGTGTTAGTGCACTGTCAACCGCAAACTGTCGCTTATCAAAATGTCCTCAGCATCCAACCCTATGTAGAGCAAGAGTTTAGCACCAACCTGCGTTCCCCTACTACTTTGAAACAATCGGTTCTCGTTTGCAGTTGATAGTTCCACGAGTTCCAATGGTCTGAATTTTACTAAGACATGGTGAACGTTGACTTATTACGAGACAGTGTTTTGGGTGCATTTCACTAAAAAGGAAATATATTTTTACCCTCGAATCATACGAATAAAGAGAGCAAAAATTGTTACTTTGGAAGATATTGATACTTTCCAGATTAAAAACCCGATATTTTCTCTTTTGTAAGCATTATTGGTAAACGTATCACTTAACCTAAGAGAAATTCAATTTTCACTCGGTGATATCTTAATCCAGGTCACTGTTGGAAGTATAAAACCATGAATATCCTGGTTGGCATTCCCAGCACGATTTTCTCGATTGAAATAAAATCCTCATTCAGCTGAGCCACTGTACAAATAGGAAATGACACAGCTCTCTCCGTTCTGTCGTTCGTTTTTTATGAATGCGAACAGTCCTGCATAGCAGGTGTATTTTTAAAGGCGCCGACCTCAGAAGCCGTCATGTTACTTACATAGCTGATGTGCCTTAGTGACGCCAGTAGACTGACTTTGTATGAGAAGATAGCCCGGGAAAATAACCTCTCAGAAAACTATTCAACAGAAGACGAGGAAGACCAAGGTCTGAGTCGGACCAACGTTGGACGAGCGCAGTCTCCCTCGTCGTTATAACGGAAGCGAGGGCTATGAAACGCTAAAGGTCGGCGTTAATAAATTATAAACCTCCATCTCGAGCGTTTCCCTTTGGAAAATTATTTTCCACCACCCTCAGCTCTTAACGTTCAACTCGCGCAGCGTCATCAACCATTTCCTAGAGTCTTGGCATTCTTAAAACAATCGCGCTGATGATCTTCTGCAAAATCCTGGTGACAAATGTTTTATGTTTGCACGAGCCAGTGTGAAATATTCGGTCGAGATTTTTGAGCTTTTGATTAAATTTTTCACCACCGTTGATTCATAATCGTACTAAGGAACTGTTTTGAATAAGAAGTCCGTTTTGAACGAAAATTATACAAGGCGATTTCATCCCGTTTATGGTAATTTGAAAGTCTGAAAAAAAATATCTGCCCAATTTCGTCTTTTTTTATTCGAAATCACAATCACCTCAATTTCTTCTTTGACGCATCCAAAGGGCATTATCGAGATCAAAATTGCTTCTTCCATAAATACACTTTCCACAGCCACTGGAGGGAAAAGGTAAGGAAAAAATTCTCGCAATCATTTAATATTTTATTCTGGCAATTTCGTTGTTTTCGGCCATTGCAAAAAATTTTTCCGTAACGGAATAGAAAACTTTTTTGGCGAAATATTTCTTACAAGAAGAACCAAAAAATCAATCCAACTCGAACGTAAATAGTGAATTAAAGAGCAGTTTTCAACGAAACAGTGAACGATAGTTCTCGATTTGTTCAGCCATCAAATATTCGGAGTAATCAATTTTTACTCGCTATTCGGGCGAAACAACGTTTTATATTACAATTGGATAGATATTTCATTACGTAGTTATTTATATATAATATTTAACATATGAGGTACGTAATTTGTCAAAGGAAATTTCATTATACGAAAGTCCGCGATTTACATTTTAATTACAATTATATTACAGGTCTCTTATAATAAATATATTCACTTTATTTTTGTTTAATTTTTCATTTATTTTCCTTTGTGGAGTAAGATTGTGTGGTAACATTATATCACTACTCTAGAGAACGAATTTGTCCATTTAGAATTTCAAACGAGAGCGAATCGCTGAAAAGCAAGAGCCCGAACGGGCGTGTGTAAAACTCTCTCAATCTACCATTCTCAATTAGTAGTATCAAAAATTGGTGTAACCATTGTTCTGTTCGCAAAAACGAGACGAGGGGATATCGAGAAATTTTCTATGTTAAATTCTTGAAAGTATTGAATAGTAATTTACTTGATATTGACGAATGGACTACGATTTTTTTTGTTTCAAATTTATTTTTTACATAGTAATAAGTGTCAAATACTGCAATTGGGATACGGTTTAGTACATAATTTCCTCTTTTGTTTTACGAAAATTCGAAAAAGAACAAACAACGTCACTCTCTAAGTTAGGTAGTTTTACGATTACTCTCTACTCAACTCAGATTTTCTCACAATGTTTGTGGAAGACAACCCCTATATACATCGCATTGTTACAGTAATTTGTGTAGTTTTTTCTTTTTAAATTTAATTGTTTTCAAACACGCTTCTCAACAGATAGTTCGAATCGATTTCGTATAGTTACATTACAAAGTTAACACAATACTAGACACATGGGTACATTATTGTTATCTTGGAACTAGTGACTAACCACATTCACAAATTACAATAAGGCATTCAACAATGAATGTGATGTAAATAATACGGAGAAATTATCGAGGGCAAAGTGGACTTTCGACTGTTTTCCAAACTGCTTTAATTTGAGGCTTATTTCTTTCGCTCGTAAAAAATTTATTTACAATAATTGTCAAATATTTAATGTAAATGCAATAATGTGCCCAGAGTGTACCGAGTCGGTTGAGACTCAATTCTTTGGCTCAACAGATAAATTGGAACCGCCGGTGTACTATGGGAAGATTTTTTTGTAAAAATGTCGACAACCAAACCAAATTTGACATGGATCGTAATCGAAAATTTTCGATTGAAAATCAAGCCAAATATCAAGCTTTCAATAATATTGAATATTATGTTGATAAGGATTGAAAGCATTGTACTTTGGTACGGTTAGAACTACAGCTGTAAGAAAAAACTGAAATTCTCAAACAAAAAAATAAATAAATTAATTAATTTAAAAAAATAATAAAATTTTGAAAAATACTTTAATTATAGTAGTTTTGAAAACGACGAAACAACTTTCTAATTTTATCGAGGGAAATTCGGTTCATGTACTAACTAAATAAATAAAATAATTGTTCTCGCAAAAAAAAAAAAAATCGAGAATTGAAAAATGAACTTTACATGGAACGATTTAAATTGTATAATATCGGATGCATAAGAATCACACAATGCTCGGACTACTTTTTTCTATTTTTTTTTTTTTTTTTTTTTTTTTTTTTTTTTTAAGTAGGTATTATGAGAAGTTGTTTATTATTGCACTATCATGTTGAATTATTTATGGCAATAAGAGTTTTGAAAGTTGGAAGGGCACTTGAATTCAGCTCATTAAATGAGAGCATTGTATAAAATAAATCGTACACCACCGGTTCCAAAAAGTTTTTTTAATCTCGACAGTCGATGTAAACATTCCTACACAACCTTTAATCACTCGTTTAACCGTCGACTTGCCTTAAAAATAAATAAACCGATACCAACAACGTAGGTTTGCGCGAGAAAATCGAATATCGCTCTGCCACCATTTTTCCACAGATTTGCAACAACTATGCGATTGGGACTAGAAGAAATTTGCTATTTGAAAAATAAACAAGGTTAATGTACAACATTTTCGGGAAGTTCTGAATCGTCAGAAATTATTCAGTATATTTATGCTGCGGAAAGCTGGATGCCGGAAAGATGCTGATTTCGGATTGGCTCAAACGAAAAAAAATAATGGTAATTCGTCCACTGATGATACATTTAGGTTTCTTCGAACCCAGGTTTGACTTCAAGACCTCAGAATACAAATTTTGAAGTTGCACAGTATAAGTTCAGATTTTTCGGACTAGAAAAGGGGCTCAAGGCTCCCAGTAAAGGACGGTAATGCATCCCGCATTCAAAATTAGGTCTGAAAAAAGATCGCTTCTTGGCCTGGTAAACTGATCGTATAGATTTTTGAGCTCTTGATTTCTTAAAGGTTTTAGTCGTACAAGACAAATTTATTTTTTATTATTTTTTTTTTGTGGATACTCTGCCTTGAGTATTGTCATTAGAAGAAATGCTGATAAAACTTCGACAATATCGGCTATGGTTATGATTTAAATAAAATCCCGGCATCCGGCTTCTGCAGTGTTTTGGAAGAGCGAACAAGTACGAAGACAAATTGACTTAATAATTGCTGCCAGATAAAAAAAAAAACAGTTTTTTCCTTCTAGCGGAAGTAATATAAACACTGAAGCTTTTTTTCACAAAAAATCACACGATGCTCGCAACATATTCTGGAACAAGCCACAAACAGGACAAACTCGTCTATCAGATCTAATATTTTTCCCTCAAAGTGTTAACCAAATCTGAGCAACCGCGTTTGGGTCACACACAGTACTTCCACGGTACCGCCAAAATAATTTCCGAAGATTAACCAGTTTGGCCTTCATATCACTTCATCTTGGCAATGATTTGTATAGCCTGGAAATGAGTCACGTTATTTTTATTTCTTTTTTTCTATTTTCCTTCGTTGAACTTTTCGACCAGACCCAAATAATTGGTGACAGAAACTCATTATCCATATGCGTCATCGTTTTCAAAATATTCTCACCCCGAGAAAGTACTGCGTGTCCTCTAGACACTATCTGGCCCTTAAATTGACCGGATGTATTGAAATTGAAAACAACTTTATACAAAATTGATACTAGCTGGATAATCTCTACCCGGAATACAATACTACGGTTTCACTCGACGCTCTTGATTAAAAATGGATAATCGCCTTACAGGATTGTAAGTAAATACAGTCGAAAAATGCACGATCGCGAAACGGAACACAACGTTCCCAGTAGAGGGAAAGTATTTCTAATTAGAAACAAGTGAAGCAGCTTATTTATCAAAAAATGAAGGCACGAAACATTGAAGTTGTCGAGTTTTCTAAAAACATCTTAAAAATGATTTGTTACAGATTTTTTTCAAAAATTATTTCGAGCGAATCGGAAACGACTTATTAGTAGACTTGCGTTAAAATGGAAAAACGAAATTCCGAACTGTATACAACGAAAATTTTATCGAAAAGGGCGGTTATGTTTCAGGTACTTACGTGTAAAACATTGAAACGTACACACAACCTCCAGCTTCTCTCTGACTTGTGGTCCCTTGAAAAATATCTCCCATCGTTAGAAATTTAGGTTCTACTCGAATTTGGAACGGCCTGTTTCAGGGTTTTCTCCGTCGCAAGCGAGTACGCCGTTAATTTCGATTTATTGTTTTCAGTCTACGAAAAATATCTAAACGATTCAAAACTCTACGAGAATGTTTGTGTGCAATTTTGTTGTCGAGAGGAATAAGAGCGTTTGATGAAGGGATGCCATATTTTTCTCTGTATTCCAAACTGTAGTCTTGGTACGGTCGTCATTTTTTCCTGGTCAAAAACATTGATAATGGAAGGGAGTAAAATAGTTTATTACTGAAGTTTTTCCTTCATTTAAAGATTTTCGGCGATCAGCGTTTTGAGTATTTACGTGAATTTGCTTTCCTATTTTCACTTCATAGCCTACAATAATTGTTGAACAAATGGTTTTGGGAAAGAAAATCATGAAAAGATAATACATAAATAATATATTTATAAAAGAACAAAAAAATAAAATATGTAAAGGAAATCGAAAAACTTTCGCTAGTAGAAAAAATTATATTTTCCCACAATTCGGCCAAAATCAGGAAACTTTTTACTCATTTTCACGTTCTACTTTTTTTATGTTTCCACCAGTAACCAGTCAAATTTTTGTGCGTTGAATTCATCCACAATAGAGTATTCTGTTTCAATGCAATGAGAATGGCATCCCTCTCCATTCATAAAAAATGTGATAGACGCTCTTCAATTTACATTTGTTCGATTTTGAGAACATGGATGATGAAATCATTATTCGACCATGCCAATTTCGAATATCAATAAACATGGATTATGAAATATTCGTGAATTTTACTGAGTTTTCATAGCATTAATCGTCATTTCCGGGCTATCGCTTGCTTATCTTCGATTTTATTAAGTGTTGATTGTTCTAGCAATATTTCGCATGCATCATACAGGTGAAGAATTGAATAGGAAAAAACCAACCGAATAAAACCTTCGATCGTCTAATTATCAAGTTCAGTTTTTCCTAACTGAAGGTTACGTGGGTCTAGTTCATTTCATACACGCATTGCTCTTTAAACGCTAGTAAAAACCGACGATGGGCAATGCGTTTTGTAAAACATCTAATCAAATTCCAACAGTGCGTAGCAATATAACTTACGAACGTAAATCGAAATCGAAAATCAAACGCCGTCGCTTATCCACATGCACTAACGAAAATTCGGAAATAATCGCGGTCTATGTAAAAAAATTCGGCCTACTTTTCGCTTAATTTTTCACGTACAACCAATCCACTATGATTCAAATAGACAGAGGGCTAACGGGGGGAAATGTTGCACGCACATATCACAGTGGTACAATAAACCATTTCATAGGGAGTGTTCGCTTATCACAGAAAACGCTTATCAAGAGTTAAATTTTTTACATGAAACGTTCACAGTAAAACAACGCTCGCTTGAGAGTTAATTATCCGTAAGTACAACTGAGGAGAAAAATAGTACATTTATTTTAGAGATAGCACCGCTTGTCTCAACTCCACAAGATGTGTGTATTGATTTTTCGAAATTCAATCGCAATTTTTGTTTTACTGCCTTACACTATAAGGAAATTGGAAATTAAAAAAAAAGTATTTATTTAGTCAAATTAGAATTATTTTTAATTTTTTGAGACTATTTTTTAACTAAATCTCCATGGAACGATAACAGGCTACCCTCCGGTGGCTGCTCACATTAATATCGCCTGCTTTGTGGCGTTGACACGTTTCCAATAAAATACTTGCTAAAAAAAATAAATAAATAATAATAATAAACTACAAATTATATAAACATTTAAATTAATAAAATTATTCAGATTTAAAACTAAAAAACGCATGCAGAACGCATAAAGCTCGCCTGGGAACCCATCTTATTAGATTACACTGTTCTCGAATTTATATGAAAATTTATCTCACCAAACCGTTTAGCAGGCTGGCTGAATGCTATTCCTGATCGATTTCCAAAATGTTCGTGCCCCTGAGCTCCAAAACCTACGCACCTAATCCTCCACAGAGTAATTACCTCATGGTCGAATTTTTAAGAAAAATTGGTTCGAAATTCGGAAGAGAATAACACACGTTGAGCGTTGATGCAAGCGATACTATTCGAGTTCGAATGTCCATGTGCAGATCCCTAGTTTAGTGATCACCGTAATGATGATTTTAATTTGACCATCATCTATGACCATTTTACCTATCGGGATGAGGAGGGAAGCATCATTTGAACAGTATCCGCCTAAAGGCTCGTCTGAAGTCCTTATTGAAGATCGTGTAGATCACCGGGTTCAACGCCGAATTCATGTATCCGAGCCAGAACGCGACGGCGAACGCAAAGTCAGGAATGCTGCATACGGAACACATGGGCAGCAGGATGTAAAGGGAGAAAAACGGCAGCCAACACGCGATGAATGAGCCCATGATAAGGCCCAGGATTAGCGTAGCGCGCTTTTCCTTTTTCCGAGCGATCCGTCGTTTCTCACGTTCGGGATCGCGCGGTTTCTGCACTTTGGGTACTTCCGGCACGCCCGCTGAAGCTATCTCTTGCGAACTACCCGATATCCGTCCCATGTCGATCACTTCGCGTTTCGCTTTGGAACTTTTCCGACCGAAAATGGGCTTACACAAGCGCAGTTTTAATGGTTTGACCACGGCGCACCGCGACACGACGCCCGAGTCGCTGGAGCTGGGGTCGAATTCGGAAACCATGTCCGGGTCGATGCCTACGCTCGGTGCTCGACATCGAGACATCGCCGCTGCGAGATCGCCGTTAACCGAGAGCGTGCTCCCTTTGAAGGTCACGTTTGGCGTTAGTGACGACTGTTGAGGTAGTTTCAGCACCTGGAAAATGGTAAGTGAAACTTGATCAAAAATGAGGAGATGACAGTGATTATACGGGATCTTGATGGTAAGCGTCATCGAATGATAATCAAGCATTAAACACTCAGGATTTATTTGATGAATTCCCAAGGTTTGGAGTTTTTCTATCATAATTATTCGTCTTTAGGATGTTGCAGTTTTTTACGTGGGTTGAGGAGGAGAAACACCAGGCGACTAGTTTTCCATTTCTGTTATTTGTCGCTGACCACTTTGGCTCCTATTGGCTTCATCAGAGCTTTATAGAACCAATTGATCTACGGCCTGGTGATCTATGCCTTATTTCCCTTCGAAGTTAGTAATACTAGGTTTTTACGTCTCCTATGAAAAAGTCTCTTGATCAAACGTCTCCTAGGCCAACGTCTCTGAAGGAACTTCTTCTAGCCGTTTACGAAAACCGCCTGGTGTTTCCCCCATAACCAAAATTTCACAATTTTGTTCTTGACAAAACAGATCTTCAGAGTTAATAGCCAGAGTATAGATATAGTACGGGTCGAATGAAATGCCAGACATTATTCTCATAAATGGTGATCATAAAAGGGACATATTAAACATTCCTCCTCCAGAACTCACCATTAGAACACCATGAAAACTGAAGAAGTGTTGCCTCCCTTCTTGCGAGGCAGCATATATGATTCCATTAGCCTTAAGTATCAAAATAGGGGTATTCACGGTCTGTTTAGACGTTACAGTTATGGGAACTACCGTAAACTTGATGAGATCATCATGAAATAGCCGTGGAGGAGGTCATAATGAGGTCCTATGATAAATGGTGTGTCAACTGTCAATCCTAGCGATTAATCAAAGAGCACCAGAGAAGTTAAAACGAGTCAGGATACACGCAAAATATTTTATACACATTCGTTAACATTGGAGTGATCGAAAAATCGAACGAAATAATTACTTACATGGCTTCGTTGCTAGATAGGATAGATAATCCTCCGAGGTTCTAATCGTACCCTCCAACCTGATTCTCCCATTTTGTCATCGACTACGACCACTTCGGCAATCGAATTTTTCCTTGTTTCAATTAACATTCTGCTTGCAATAGCTTATCCGTCGTAATCAGAAAATTAATTCGAATTTAGAGGGTAATCAAGCTAATGCACATTGCTCTGGGAAACTATAGTTTTTATACCCTGATCTAGAAATCCGATTTCGGAGCACTCCGAGAATTGAAAATTGTCGATCTTGATAACTGACGTCCTAACTGAATTTAAACGTTGCGGTTTGAACCAGGGAAACGTCTTGGTTACTTCCAAACTTGAAATCACAACAGCGCATTAATATCCACACTACGAGTCGAGAATTCCCAACAGATGCAATCTACGAATTTTCACAAAGATACTAAGTATTGAGATTTCAGGGATAATGATAGGGAAAACATTTGGGAGCGTAACAGGCTACTTACCCAAAACTCTCTTGATCGGAATCGGAGCTCAAATATTGGTTATATGGTTATATTAGTCATTACTGATCAACCTGTGCAGCAATTCCTTCAATCGTGATAAACTTAAATATATTTTTGTTGCTGAATCAGCAGAATCTCCAGGCTAGTATCCTCTACTTTTTCCACTGGACGCCACACTGCGCTCTGGCATCGAATTCCACGTTCCCCATACTCCTCGACCTTGAATATAGCTACTCTTGCTTCTTCGAATCGATACCAAGCAGTGAATAATTATTTTTCGACAGCTCCAACCGATCAAACACATAAATAATTTTCTGGATTATATCAACACAGTGCACTCACGCTCACTTGCAGCGTCTCTTTTCCCGTATCGGGTAAATCTACATTGTCCGAAGTCGAGATGTCAGAGGCGAAGTCGCATGTGACGACTGGGATAGCCGGCTTCTCGACCGTCACAGCCACCGGACTGTTGGAGTTCTTGTCGACGGGGCTATTGGCCGGTTCGCCCCGGTTTCTGCTGCTGAAAGACGTGTCTTTTTCGGTTGCTTTCGGTCGCGGCGGTGCTTTCCGTATGCCCCGTCTCGCTCTTGCTTTCGCCGCATAGTAGATTCGGATATATACAAAGACCATAATACAGCTGGGGATGTAGAACGAGCCCAGCGCTGAGTAGAGCACGTAGCCGATGTCTTTGCTCAACTGAAACAGGCAGAATGAAAAAATTATTAGGCTACGTGGCGAATAGAGGAAGAGAGATGGAATTATTCGTGACGTCATACGAAATTCGGATATTTTTAGAAAACACGCAGGATGACTATCCAATTAGGCTCGTTGAAAGGTCGTGGGATAAATATATAAAATGCAGGTTAAAAAAATGTTCTCGTTAAATATCCTGAAATGGTTTTGCTATTAAAAATTTGCTGGTTAAATATTCGCGATAGCTTTTTCTTCTATTACCATTTGGGAACATGATAATCTTCATCCATCAGCCAGCTAATCGTAAAGAACGTTTCTACCAAATTAGCATGAGCGAATCCATTGGGAAATTTCCTTATTCTGTGCTGGAGCAGTGAGAAGGGAAGAGGTGATTCTTGTCACCGTCCTGTATTTGACTGCCCGAATACTTCGCCCTTTCAGGACGATTTAGATCCTGGCAGGGGTTGGATTTCCTCAGTCCCTCACTAACTGAGCACATTAAGCAATTTTTCTTCGTCTCGTTTTTCACGTAGTTATTGGGATGACAGAGAGATATATTCATTTATTGATTTTTTCTTCATGGTACTCATTAACGGCCTACATCTTTCGCCCGTTAGGGCATCTTAAGGGCTACAAAGGTCTATCAGGTAACAATGACCTATTATGGTCCAGAGAGAAATAGTTGCCAAATTTATCCCTCGCTCATCCAAATAACTATTAAGAAATTCTAACATGACGAAGATTAGTTAATTATTTAATTTATAATGTTGTAAAAGATCTCGACTGCAAAGCAATATTCGCGGGATAAGAGGCCGAAATGAGTATCCGAAGGAAACTGATCGCTTTCGAGGGAAATGTGAAACTCGATATATTCAGATTCCGAAGGTAAGTCTACACGTAGGGAGGGAAATTGAAAATGATAAATCAGCCCAAGAGACAACCCGGACAGTGTCATAAACTTCTGCTCCTTTGGTATTTCAAAGCTATTGGTTCTGCGAGTTAGTAGAAAAGTCTGAATGTTCCGAAGAGCGAAAGACACCCGATAGATCATACAGTGTCTGACTCGCCGCGTTAGATATGCCTTTTCATATCTCGACCTCCGACTTCATTTTTCCCCCGTATTCACAACATTCGAACTGAATCGAAGGTGGAACAAACGGAAAATGAAAGAACTGCGCATCGAAGTATCTTCAGCCTCTCGGATTCTGGATTCCGAACTGTATAGCTTTTGAATAACTCGAGAGCGGAAGCGGCAAAGTTTTCAAATAAATCCGAACGCGGGGGCCCTTTTCGAATGTACTCGAGCCAAGTTGGCCGAGGTTAACTGGGATTCCATCGGATGGTACCGACCCTTATTAAACTTGGCGGATGTTCCGTGCGGAAAACTCGCGTTGTTTTAAGACAAATACGCGCTCATGCGTGAACCGAATAGAATTCCATTTTATCATGTATAGAACAACCTGAATATTACCTCATTTATTTTCTTATTATACCCTTTCCCCCTGAAGTTATTTCAAACTGTACCGAACAGCATGGCGGGCGTTATGCGCGCGAATTCAATCACCAAGGCGTATATTTACTGGGATTTGTGCAAAGATTCGGTTGTTTAAAATTCGTTGGTGGCTCAGTTATTTGTTGTAATAAAATTTACCGGTCAAACTTTTTTTATAAAAAAATATTGCATCGACGACAAAATAAAACACTGCAAATGATTGTACAACGGTTTATAATTCCGTTGCGTCAAATATTAAGAAGACCGTTCATTTGTAATAGTAACCATCGCTATGCCAAATATTACCGTCCGGCTAGGTTATTCGCATATTCATTTCTAACTGACTTGGCAAACGTAATTATATTAATTTCACGACACTAATCGATATTCAAGCCCTACATTGCATGGCTCGAGATTACTTTCAAACTAGAGCGAATCGATTAGCACCTATACACTCCAATTAGTAACCAACTAGTACCATGAGTAATCGATCAACCGGTTGTAGACCTTAAAAACGGAATCTGATGTAATGGTACAGGAGTAGCAGAGCTGGGTTTGCTCTAATTAATTTTGCCTTCAATTAGGGCAACACGGTGCGCTCCGTAGTACAACATCATATCCGCGTCGCTTCGAACAGCGCGGCACAGCCTCACATCCACATAATTACCCCAGTTACTACGGAAGGGGCGGAAACGTCACACGTCGCCGAGTATATTACCGATAAGCCAGACAGAATTTCTGTCTATCAGATCTCTTTGTTCCATAGATAAAAACAAGTATCGAAGACGAATTTGGTCTCTACTTGATTGAGATATAACTGACTTTTAATAGTTTCTACCCTTGGTGACGATTTTCCATTATATGAACAATTGAATCAGAAAGGGAAGGAAAGAAAATCTATTTCGTATCCCCCAGCAATTTTTTTTAAACAGTTTCATATCTGAAATATAGACGTTCGACCCCTTTATTGCTTCAATAAAATCGGATTGCTCCCTATGGCTCAATTTAACAATACACTTATGCATTTTCGGTTCCCAACTGAAATTGATTGTTTCTCCTAAATGAGAAACAAAGGTTACAAAGGAGTAAAGCGATTTACCGAGTAATACCATCGACCGAGGCATTGCCCGAGGTTTCGACACCCTATCAATCCACGGTGAAGTTGTTTTCGAAAAGGAAGATGTCAACTACTGAACCAGCCTGAAGGTTAAGCGCTCGGCTACAGGCCGATTGAGGCTGGTTTGGAAGGGCGGATAGGTTAGAAGCTGAAAGGTGATCTGTCTCGGCGTTGACGCGGCAGAAAGGTCACTTCGATGGAAAGTGGGGCTTGTTTCATCTTGCAAGCGCTAAATTTCCTTGCTGGTATGTTCGAGTTAGCGGGGAAGCAGCCTGGGGCTGAAATAAGCTGATGTCAGGCGATTGGAACATCTCTTAGGTATCGAAGCAAATTGAAATTGCGGTCGCTACGACGTGGACAAGGTCAGCCAAGCGGACGAAAATCGATTCCGCTTGATAACCTGAACGCAAGCAGGTTCATTTAATCTTACGCCTAACTGGAAGGTTGATGGGAATGTGGCCCTATACAAAAAAAAAATAAAAATAAAAAAATAATAATAATAATTTAAAAAAAAAGGCAATGAAGAGAATTTATTGGTGTTCAAATTATTCATTTTGTAATATTACAATCGATTGTTTTTTTTGTTGTTAATTGTGGTATTTTCTAGGATGGCGATAAGCCTAGATTAGGGGCCAGTATGTTGTCTGATAGAATATAATATTGCTATAAAATAAATGCAATTGATGTTGCCATGAAACAGTGAAATTCTGAAGAAGTCTAATTTTCTCCTCGATTGAGTTTATTGTGTAATGAATTGTTATACCGAGTGCTTTAAGTTGGTAACATATGATGCCAGCTAAGATAATGAAACACCGCTCATTTTAGGAACACCACCTGTTACTGACATTGCTGTTACCTCGGGAATTCGCCGATTCAACGTGAATTCTTGCAATTAGCGATTCCCTACACAGGCAGCCTTATTGTCTTCGGTTAACGAGAACAAGCAAGAAGAGACAGAGCGATTATACGCTAGGTAATGTCAGATCATGGGTAACAAGATTGTTGTAACAAGCGGTGTTTACTTGCCCTTCGCGCCGGTTCGCTTCGCAAATTCTCTTCATCGTCCGTCAAATTGATTATACCCCGAGTACAACAGCAGTGAACATAAATGCCTCGTCAACTTCATGCGAAAGCGAATGTGCGGTAATTTGAGTTCGTATTAAGAACATTTCTTCTCGATAAGAGCTTCCAGCTATATATGTTTATTTTTGAGTAAGTTTTTTTTTTTTTTTTTTTTTTTGGGCGATCGATCGAAAATAAAAGCTAGGTATTGTTCTAGCCCTTGAAACAACATAGATGCGATGGTTACTAAATATGCTGAATGAAAATTAATTACTCATCGATTAATTTTTTAGAGAGGAATATAAACCAGCAACTTGCTGGATAATTGTGAAATTGCCCAATTTGGAGAACCGAATTCCATAAATAAGTTTCAATAATCTCAAAAGCCCTCAACATGATATTTGTTTAACTTATGAGCCTACAAATCCATTCAATTCGAATGTGATGCTTACATATCTCAGAACATTCCTGGCCGAATAAGATTACGCTCTACTGTCAACCGAGACACCGTGGTAGTTTGAAAAGCACACGCATCGAGACGTGTCTTCAATAAGTTGGATAAAGTTTGCCTTAGGGAGAAAGCTCGTCCAAACATCGATCTCCGGCATTCCGATTGCCGGGTGCTACACAAACAAAGCTATCCATTCTTAAAATACGATTTCACAACTCGATCATCTCGCGCCAGTTGTAGGTTCGTTTCATTCTCCACGTATTTTTCTTCCACCCCCGTCGAGCCTCAGCTCTTCTCCGGCAGAAAAGTGTGATGTAGTATATTGGTGCTTCCTGTTGCCGGTGCCGAACGAATACCCAGCAGAGCTTAGCCGAGCAGCCAAATACCTTGGTTCGAGCCAGCGTCGGGCAGCCTGAATCAACATTTCCGTTCGTCGATAGCGCACCGGCAGAAAAGCCTTACGGAATTAAATGTCAACAATCCCCGGCTCGTTACAAGTCCGGTACTTTCTGTAAAGCTAGTGAGTCGTGAAGAGCGCTTATCGTCGGCGAGGTGCGAATTCGCGCTACCCCCATTTATATTATTGATTGTCAAATAATTGCAGTAGCCGTTTTTACGGAAGACTCGTCGCCTTCACACGGTAGAATAAATATCGACTCGATCATTTGTTTTACCGGAGGGAAAAATACGTCCGGTTCGATTCACCGAACATTACAATCGTACGGCAAAAGATAAACAAGTAATTCAAACAATACGTTTCACAACTCTTTTGGAGCCCAAACAAATAGAACGCGTCACTTTCACATGCTGATATTAGTATAAACAGCGGCTGGTAGGATCAGATAGCATAGGTACATTTTTTAATTAGTAGGTTGATAAATTGGAATATTTTTTTCATGAGCAAATTTATAAAAACCTAATGCGAATTTCCATCGCTATTTCTTTTTCAACCAATATCCTACTCAAGTAGTTATTGGTTCGCATGGGGAAAAAATAGATTATACTTCGCATAGTAATCAAGAGCACTATTCGCTACACCAATTAACTTCAAAGCAGGCTTTGCATTCGCGGTAAAATAGTGCTGTTGAAACAGTCATGTTCTCAGGGAATGAAAATGTTCGCAGTAATGGGAAGATTCAACGCTCTATAAGCTCGGGTAAAAAGGTGGGTATGAAATTGCATTTCTACTCAGGCAGCCTCGACGAGAGTGCGATCGAATTTCTGAAAGGAATTAAATCCGACGCTGAACTCTACGGTTGGACGGATGCTCAGTGTGCAGGGGTATTCGAAGATGCGCTTGTTTGCGAACCTCGAAAATGGCTCGAGTAAGAGAATACATTTTTTATCGAATTGACGGTGGCAGAATTTAACTGGTTTACGAAAATTAATTCTCATTTTTATTGTAACTTGAAAAGTAATTGGGGTTTAAATTGAATTTTTAGACGCAGAAGAGACTGGTGATTGATTGGTGTAGATGTAGACGAAGGCTTGTGCTTGGTAGTGACCAAAACTAATTACTTGGTGTTGATAGGTCGTTTTGGTAAGCGATAGGACGTGGCAGCCACAGCTGGTGGTGTTGACGACCATGATTGGTTTAGAACTAGACAGATAATTACGAGTGTTGACGATTGTGGTGACCATGAACAACAGTGATAAATGCTGGTGACGGGCAGCCAGTAACCAAAAATTATTGTGGTCAACTCTGGTTGGTGTTTGCTCTCCATTTATGGTGGTGACTGATAACATGGCTGATGTCGAACATAAATAAACTGTCGACATCCTCTGATCACAACGTGCTTGATTCACTGAGACACAATCGAAATTATTCCATCCTATCATAAAGGTGACTGACAGCACTAATAACTTTTTATTTATATTCTTGTGATAGAACTCTTTTTCCAGAATAGTTATAATTTTTTCGCCTTCTCAATACTCATTCCAGCGCTTTGAAGATGAGAACTGGAGGAAATTTGAATTGGAATATGCTCCAAAACGAATTCCTAACGAATTGGAGTAGCTTCGTAAGCAGTGACGGTAGATGGAACGACGCTTGCTGGAATAGGAGTCGCTGTTCGTACGCACAATTCGACGACTCGTCAGACGAGAAAGAATCATGCGACATTGATTCTGATTCGCCGGACGATTTTAACGAGCCGGATGAACGTGATGAATATAATCAAACCAAAGCAGTCGAACCGATATCGTTACCAGAAATGGAAGAAGCCGTTTGCGAGGCAGAGTGCGAATATTCAGGAATGAGCAAGCTCGATGAATTCATATCGACAGTCGATTGATGAAGTTGCGAAGTTGGTCGTATTTTTGCAATAAATAGCCAATACTTGGGTGAGAGCTTTGTTGTAACTTATTGCTCCTTCAGACATAACTGGTATAAGATTTAAAGCAAGATTGTTGAACAAATGACTCAATATTAAGACGAAATGGCTTCCAAGTGTAGTTTGTTCACATAGGAAATATCACTGATGACATATTTGACGGTTAATCAGTAGTTAATTTGTCTAGCCGTTGGCCCCTAGGTCTGCCTCTATGTATGTACGATTTTTCCACCTTCTTTCAACATCAAACTTCTAGTTTAGCCTCCAGACAAATTCAAATCTAGAGATTATAGCCTATCGTAGGAGTTATAAAAAGTTTCAGGTAAAATCTCCCAAGATAGAATTCCACTACTAATTAATAACAAGGGCGACGTCGCTTTTCGTTTGTCCAAGTTTCAATCCAAATTTCCAGCAAGCAGTTTTAATTTCCCATCCGCGCTATGTGGGATCGGAGCGGATTCAAAATATAAAGCCGAAGCTGAAGAGGGTCGTCAGGGTTGGTAATCATCTCGATTGGAATAGAAAGCAGTTAGGTATCTGGAGCAGGAGGGAAGAAAAAGGACATGATTAAAGACTTGTCAGCCCAGTTTCCCTGGCCGCGTTTCCTCGCTGCTGTAGTGGAGAGCGTTCCTATTCAGTTTCAGAAGGGTTATTAGCTCGAGCGTTGCTTCTCTCGCTCCTGAAACTCCTGCGCAGGTCACGTGGGCACCGCCTTAATTTATGTTCGCTTACAGACACTATCCTACCAACTACACATGTACCTATGCTGCTCACGCACACTGCTCTACGATCAGCCAGGCTGTCGTTCACGTTGCCATTACCCCATACCTCAGCAGACAGGTTCAGCTCTCCCTTTCATTCTAACTCTACAGCTGGTTCAATCCACCTGGTCTTCCCCCGGTTCTTCCACCTCTACAGCAACAAAAGGACCATCCACTCCGCCGCCATTACTCCGTATTATGCGGGGGGTATATTTCGAGAAACGTAATTGCTGCTCCGGATTTACTGCTTTGCTCCGAGCCGCCGGCTAATTCGGAAAATTAAGAAAAAGCCGGAAAGACGTAAAAAAATATCGCTTTTCCCTCTACAGCGTAACGAGACTGCTCGTAGAACGAAGAGCTCTAATGCTAATGAATGTATGGTATTTAAATTTTTTTCGAAGAGAACAAGTCGATTTTTTTTAATATGAAATGAAGAAACATTCATTTCAGCACACGATATCAAATTTTGAAACACGTTGGAAATTTTCCTTTTGGAACGATTAAAATGGTTACTATAAATCATACCCGTTTTTTTCAAATTGCCCACTTCAGACAAGACAGCCAGTAAGTCTTCAATATGGCTTGAGGTTAGAAAAGGTGGCCAAGTGGCATCGCTGTAACCTTGACTTCAGGCATCACGTGTCGTATTAGCTTTATGTTTTGTGCCGTTCGCTTTCCCAGCTGAGGTCACTTCGTTCCCGTAACATTAACGGCTTTTGTTTTCAAGAGCGAGAGGCACTCACTCGATCGGATCGAACGGGCTAGAAGAAAAGCCGTTTAACACGCTCTCCGCTCGCGTCGCTTTCGTTTTCCTCCCGTTGTAGCCGGCCATAATTCATTTCTACCCGTGGAAACTACGCTTGGAAGGAAATCCTAAATCACTCTTTTCTCCGAAACGGAAAACAAGCTTTTCGTATCTACGGTTATAGCCGAAGTGGCTAACTGAAACAAAATAAGTTCCACCTATTGGAAATATGGAGCGAAAAATATTCTTCGAACAGTCGATCCGAACGTTTTTGGATTATCTAGAATTGATCGATCATTGTATAAAAGTGTGTGAATATGCGTGAGTAAGCTTAGAAATGACTTCTCTACTTCGCGTATAGAAGAGTGATTTTGAATGTAAATTCAACAATATATATCTACATGTGAATACATAAAGTTGAAAGTATGTATATGTTGCCGATAAACTTTCCAATTTTCGGTGCGATCCCCGTGAAACTTGAATTTTATTTATTCAGCGTAGCTTCAAGATGGTTCTTGACGAAAAACAATTCGGAAAAATCTAAAGATATTTAGAGAAAAATCACACTATATTGGTTTGTGAACTGGTGGGCCAAATTCTGCCAATTTTTGACACATATCTTTTGTGTGATTGGGAATATGGTAAGATCGTATACGAGGTACATATAGATATTTTGAAAAGGTATCCATTAATGTGGTCGTGTAATTATGATACTCCGGAAAACTGGTACTCTTGATAAACAACCTACGTTTTTACTGAAAATTCGAATTTGTGCGATGAATTTGAAATACAAAACAATTTCAGACTCGCTGAAAAACAACCTTTTTTCAAGTCCTAGAGTTGAAATTCTCTGAACTTGAGTTTCCGAAAATGACTGTTCTGAGCGTTTGAAAAATGTCTGGGCTGATATTAAGATTTATTTAAAGGCTATCATGAGAAGACTGCTGAGCTAAATAGGAACGTAGCAATTTATTTTTATAATGTGACCTCTAAAAGCTCAGTTAATGGCGAATTTTCCTCAGTTCAAAAACTGATTTTTCTAGCGAATTGCATTTTTTCATTATCCATGGTATTAAACGATGTGTTTTGTCGTTCATGAAAGTGATGCATGGCCGAATTTCGCCCAGTTTTTCGACAATCGTCTCCAAATAATGAGGATAACAAATTAGATTAACGGTCAATAATTTCTTTCAATCAATTCTACATTGTAGAAGTCGATTCCTTCAGGTTCTACCAATTTTGTAAATTCGATACTAGTGGACTTTTTATTTAGTAAGAAATAGAGTATTGAAGGGAGAGGTACAATCTTGATTTATTCAAAATTCGACTCAACCACAAACCAAATTATTTTATTTTTTACCCATCTATCGATTCTGAGACAAAACCATTGAAAATGAAAGCATTTGGATTTTTGGCAGCAGAAAAACGTTCATGAAACATTTTTGAAGTCCAAAAACTCCCCAAAAATCCAAGACGTTTTGTGTGTGACGGAAATAATCAAAATGAGAGAAAAAATTATAAAATATAGAATGATGTAAATAAATAATTATAAAAAATACTACCTTGAGCGATCAAGCATACTGATTATTACGGCCAATATAAAACGGAATAGAGTTCGTAAATCGGAATTGTGGACCTTTATCGAGGAAGTAAAAGATAACCATTCTCTCATAATCACGAGGAAGGACACCCACGAAACGATCCCACGTGTTGTTCCCATTCCTTACTTTCCGTTTTGTGATAAACGATGTTTCCCGTCTTAGGATACAATACTTTCAAAGATGTGCGAGCGGAGGATGGTTTCCGTGTCTGCTGCTGACGTCATGTGGGTGTTTTACAAACGAAATAAGACTTGAACGGTCTGCACTATGAGCTGCGAAGTTAGTACGCCCATACATCAACCGGCGGACGTGCAAAATGGGAAAAGGTTGACGTGCGAGTGAGAAAACGCGCGGAAGACCTGAAAGCTTTGAAGGATATATTCGTAACGCCGAAAACAGGAGATCAAAATGAAACTTTGCCTAATCTGCGTGAGCGAGGAGAAAACTTTTCTTCGAAGTATGAACGAAATTTATTGTATTTAGCCTTCTAATCGCTTTTGTTCCATTTGATGTATCACGTTCCGCAATATTATTCTTAAGTGAGGTTGCTTATATAATTAATCGTTGTATAAAAGAATTATTTTTCGAAAGCGAGTTTTACCTCTCTTGTCAGCTTGATCGCCTTTTCTTGTCACCGCTCGGATCGTATTCACTAACATATCTTCGTTCATATGAGCGCAATTCGAAAGAGGAAATCGCGCTATCAGAACTCTCAAGGATATTGGCTTTCTCGGAATCGCATTTTGCACTCTGGTCTACGCGAATGTGCTCATCCACTTTCGCGAATGAAGAGCATTGACGGTAAAATGGCGTTTCGAAAAGTCAGTTAGCGGAGACAATAAAAATCTCAAAATCGTTATTCTAAGGTTACACAGGCGGAGCGGGCTTCACCTTACGCGGAACAGAACTGTTTTAACCGTTGAGCCTTAGCTGCCGAATGGAAACGACTCTGAATTAAGGTCTCTCGGGGACCGAATCTTCGAAGGGAAGCCTCATTCTCTTAGCTTTCTTAGCCATTCAACGAGCTCAATTTCGCGTTTGAAGTGCCGCGCTTATTTTGATTGCCCCTGACCTGCTCTGCTTTTCTGGACCGTTATTCCCGAAGGAGAAACCTTTCCCAAGAGTATTGCCAAGGTGCTTTCGGAAAATATTGGCGACCGAATATTTCCCACGGTATTCAACAATGGCTCAATAGAATACGTGGCAGCAATGATGCTCTAATAAAATTCATCATCATTGAATTTTGGAACGATAAAGAACGGTTTCGAAAAGATATTCGAAACGTAACATCATCTTTGTCAGAATTTAAATACTCCAGAAATGTAAATTCGTCTAAAATCTAGTATTTTGTATATCAAAGTACTTTGTCCTGTTTTCTGGCATCCGAAAAAAATGCATTCAGTGCAATGTGAAGACAAATAAATAGCAAAAATATTCATTTGAATTCGTTGAGCCGCATGATTGGATTTTTTCGCATCCACGTCTCCATCGTCTAGAATGTCGATCCGTTCATTGAATGAAAATCAGAATCGCTAAAAAGTCATAGCCATGGATATTTTTTTGAATTAGAATTCATTCAAGATAAAAATATTTATGGAGTACCTCTTGTGGTACTCTAGTAATTATTTTTAGGAGATTTATTCCTGGAGTACCAAAGAAGTAACTTCTAGAAAAATCTAGAGAATTCTAGGAAACGCTTCTGTATCTCATGATTTAAATTTGAAAACACTAAAGAAGACACTATTGGGAGTGTCTCAAGAATTGAATCCGAAATACTCGAAGAGTCGCTTCAGGAGTTGACTCAAGATTTAAATCTGGAAACATTCTAGGCGTCACTTCTGGAAGTATCGTGGAACTCTTTCTGAAATTTTCTTACTGAATTTACTTCTAGAATTATTTCAAGAGTCACTTTTCTACGAGTCTTTCTCTAGGGGTATCTCAGGAGTAACATATGTGATTATAATTTCATACCAATGTATACCTTACTTTTTTGTTAGCCTTGAAATTATTCTGAATTTTCCGAAAAACACAAGGTACGATTTCCAAGAGAATTACAAAGAACATAAGCCTCTCTGGTATGTAAATAAATCCAGTATTGTGTTTCAAAGTAGGACAGCTTCTGTTGTTCTCGCACGCGAACAAAATGTTCAACTGAGCTCTCTAAATGAAAAGAATAAATAAATCTTCTATCCACTGAACCAATCTTTCTATTCTTTTTCCTTTTTTCGAAGGGAACTCGCTGTAACTTTTTGATGAATAGCATCAACGTGAAACGTACTCCGTTAGTTCAGCGTGAGCTTGGAAAATAAAGAAGTAGCCAAAACCATCAATTCTCCTCGACACGGCCCTGCAAATGTTGGCCAGTCGAGACAAGTCACCCGGTGTATGAAATAAATAAGCCCCAAGGGCTTGGGATACAGTGTGGGGGAAAATAAAATTAAAATTGACGGAGGTGAAGCGAAACGGCAAAAGCGGACTGAGTAGTTGTGGAACGGAGGAGGGAAGTAATATCATAAAAAAAGAACGAGGGCTGGCGGCTATTGTGAAATGTTGAGGCTCTGTTGTAACCATACATCATCAAGTCGCTTCATTAGCATTTTCTTTCTTGTGGACAGCCTCCGGTTCCTACTGATTGATGATGAAGTGGACGTCACGTCGCATCGTCGTACGCCCCATCTAGCGGTAAGATAGGGTTGACAGGTTGAGATGAGGGTGTAGCTTGGTGGGATTAGAAAATGACTCCGAAGCAGGGACGCATCATTCAAACTTTGTCTATTTGGATAATGCGAGAATACATTTCGCGATTATTCGTAACGTCGTGTAACTCTGGGAACGAATTTAGCGTCATCTGACGATGGGATGAAAAATCGAGAGAGTGAATTCCAAATATGAAAGGATGAGTTCGCAAGCTGATATTATATTCCTCAGAAATAAAGGGTGTAAGTGTTCTGCTTGAAAAAAATTGAGTGGCGAATCAGAAACATGCAACCTAGCTGTTATACTGTAATGCTTAGCGCAGAATGCGAGTACTTCACCTCGATCGAGCCAAGAATATTGGGTGGACGCAATCAAAACCTGTTATACCAATAGCTTATTATTTATTTATTTATTTTTTTTAATATAATCTCCAATATTTTTTATCTTGATGTTGACGCAATTCTAATTGTGCTTCTGGGTTGGCAGACATAGTAACAAAAATACTTCCCCATAATTCTTGCTATATGCTGGTAATTTCGCCATTTCGAGCATAGTCTGAGCTGTAATGGTTTGTGAGGTCCCTTTGCCGTGGCCCTTCCACACGTGGAATAGTGTGGCTCCTGAATTACGATGTTTTGAAGACCCAGGCCCTTTCATACGAAGGGCCATAATACGGCCTTTGAAACGTTGAACTCATTACAATGGAACTAATGTCAAGTCGGCTCAGCGCTAAATTCGTTCTAGGAACTGTCGTTCCAGGACGTTTATCACCCAATCTCAATGCTCTGCTATAGTTCGATTGATTTCGAGCTCAAACTCGAGGTTGAAAAGCACCTTACCGATGAATCGGCTCATTCGCTACCCGGTACTAAAGCAATGTTTGGAGGAAACCTAATGCTACATATTCATTGGAACAAATGTATGTCTACTTGTGCAAGACAGGATCTCAGAATGGCAAACGATTCAGTCACCTTAATTATTGGGACTTGAGAGTACAGAAAGCTCACCATTTTGAAGTTTTGAAGTTGGTGGAAATTTGCAGGAATATCTTCAGCGCAGCCTAACATATATCCACAAAAAAAAAAAAAAAAAAAACAAAAAAAAAAACATATTCGTACACTCCCTGTTATTAGGCATATTCATAAACCTCTGACCAGAGCAATCAAGCGTCACCGCTAGACTTAATAACGAATCCGTTTATCTACATTTTGTTAGTAAATGTTCATTGACAGTGGTTGTGCTTTAGACGGAAGCTTTAATTGGTTATGGGGCTTCCAGATTAAAGGATGCAAGGCCCAAGGATGAGAATATTCATTCAATTACCGTTCTTTCCCTTCTGCGCTTCTTCGTTCGCTTTTTGCTCTAGTCCTATTCCGAAGTCTTCTAGAGCTTCGACAATGTACGCAGCCAGTGGTGCTCGAGCTTGCGTTGCGTCAATTTTCGTTCTTCTTCCAACTCGGCCACGGTGGTAATTATCGTTCAAAGAACAGTGGCTTTCAACATTCTCTTCTGCCTCAATTCTCGGATGCCCCGGCAACTACATCCAACCCGACGACTATCCTGCGTACCATCGGAGTAGTCCTTTTTCTATAGCGTTGCCCTGTATCAAAGTTCCAGCCGCCGCACTGAACTATGCTCAAGTTCAGATACTAAAGAGAAGAAGGCGAAGAGCAGTCGAGGCCCCTTTGTCGAAGGCTTGTTCTTAACCGACTTTAGTCTCTCCAGAGCTTAAAAGTAACTAATAGAATAGCGCCGCTAAACCACACCGTTCCCACGCATAAATGATTTTGAACGCCAAGGCCAGCAGCGGGAGTTTAGAACTTTCGCACTAAGGAGATAAAAATTGATAGAAAGTGTTTCATTTTTCTGATACGTCTTATTATGCTTTTTCTTTAGAATGTGAAGGGTGGAAATCTGACTGGGTAAGAGAGACTTGAGAGATGTTACCGGTTTGGAGATTTCGAAATTTCCGCATCACTTTATGGAACCTTGGAATTTAAATAGTTGCAGTAAAAATATGTCACCTCGCGTTTGCAGGGCAGAATAACTGAGGAGCGTGGAGTAATTGAGAGTGCTGTAGTTCGAGATCAAAAGCGTTCATAATATATGAATGATGTACGAGAATAACAATTTGATATTTGCGAATGATATTCCGGGCGCTATGAACGGTTTCATTCGTCGAGAGAACGGTGAATTTCAATTCCGTTCTAAGCATCTCCGTCTGCTGGAAAATGAGTCAAGAAGCGGCACAAAGGGAGCGATTCGAGAGCGTGACAGGCGCTTTCAAGTTCGTCTGGTATGAGATAACAACAAATTTGCCAACCGTGAGGACGCAAAAGAGTAGAATATAAAGGGGCGGAACGGACCGCCGAAATGGATGAGTTGGGTTATGCAACAGAAGAGAAATGAACAGCGAGGTTCTTGAGATAATGTTCCGACTAAACTATACCGACTTTTGAAATGGACAAGGCATGAACAAAGACCACCGGTAATGAAGAGATGTAGTACAAATTAGAGTTAGCTATCGTAGTAGGAAATTTCTTGCGGCGAACGAGTTACATCCAGGGTCTTTGGTACAATGTTAGAATTTGGCAGAAATATTCCATTTGTCCCGAAAGCAAGGGCAGCTGCTCGAAATGGAAAGAGTCAGTTCACACGATGAGTAGTGTTTCGTTCAGTTCCGTTATAGAAATAATAAATTATAATTACGGTTTAGCACTCGAAGGCCAAGAAGTCGTCAGGAATTCAAATTCTACAATAAAATAGAGTAATTTCATCAAGAATATTGAACACTCTCTTCTTATGATTAGGAGCAAAGTCTTCCACGATTTGAAGGATGAGATCAAATGATCAAGACCAATCGTGGTCCTAACAATTTACAGGCGCTATTTCATAAGTTGCTGAGTACATATAGTAGTAATCGAGGATTTTTAACCAGTTACAGAAGACCGAACATCTCTGTGAGGCTTTCAATAGTCCATTTGTATGCAACACAACGTTTCATATTCAAAATCAGAAACATTATAGATTCTCGGCGAGAGCGATCGTTTTCAAAACGGACCCTAACCGTTAATAATGATGAAAGGTTTCTTCACGCGATTGTTCCTCCGCCGAATAAATTCCTTACCGCTGCCATAAAGGCACCCAGTTCGTCTCTATATCGGTCTCTGTCGGTTTCGGCACATAAATCAACAGAGGTTCAATTCATTCAACCTTCCGAGAGTTATCCGTGATGAATCACTACGAAGCGAACCTTGGCGGGAATAGGATGGACGAGGGAGGGCGATAAATTTTGCGTGCTTTCGACTTGAGCGTGATTGAGACAGTCAAGTAATGGAATTGAGCTGAAGGAATCTCAGACGAGGCGATAAGCGCCAGGATCCGGCAATTTATGCGGAGACGATAGTCGCCTAAGCTTGGGCGGAAATCAAAAACAATTTCAAGAAGGATGAACTTCTTTTCCATCATGCAGTTTTGTGATATGGTACTTTTACAGCCGTAAATCTTAGCAACATAGTTCGCGATTTCTCGCACTCTCTCAAAAGTTATCGATTAGATTTGAAAATGGTTTCCTAGGTTTTCAATCGACCATTTTAAATTTTTTTCCCTTTTTTGAGCAATTTTTTTTTTTTTTTTGAAGATTTATTTATTGTATAACTACGCAAATTCTCCTTTCGTTCTAATTTTACCCTTGGATTGAGGAAATTCTATTTAATTATTGGCCCTAAATGGAAACTGTAATTAATCAATTAGAATAATGACATTATCTCGAACCAAGCTACCCACATTGAAAAACCATGAAAATCATCCATATAATTTATCTGGCGCCTGAAAATCTATGCATTCGCGTTACAATGTTTGACCGCAACGTTCGCTAAAATCCTACAACCACAGTTCGTTCGCTCGTTTGTATAATCCCGGCTTAAAATATCCGTAAGTGGCTTTCGGTTTGTTATGTGCGCGTTGCTTCGTCGGCAGTAATATTATTGAATGATGAAGTAACGATAAATGCTGACTGCGGATTATAATTCGAGCAAATTGGCAGACAGCCAGTGAGTGACTTCGACGTTGGAACCAGCGGCGGGAATAATTGGATCGTAAGCTGGATTAGGTGTTATTGAGATAAGGCCCGGTAATCCAGCTTCCGCTAGCTATCTAGAGCAGGTTGACGTGCTAGATTCAGTCGAGAACATAGCAAAAGGCGCGAAATACAATGACATCGGATATAAATCAGCCTCCAAACTCACACGGAGGTAAAGTTTCCTGTTATCTTGTCCTGGCAAAGATTGTTCATAATGCTCATAGCTCAAGCGATAAAGAAGGAGGGTAAAATTTGAGCTGATTTAATGATGATTTATGAACTAATTGTTTTCTCATTATCTGGCTATTTTTCTTACGAAATTATTTGATATTCAGAAATTATGCGGCTAACGGTTCGATCCTAAAAGATTAAGAGACCATAGACTTCGTTAAGATTTAAGAATATAAATTAGGGACTATCAATTAATTTATAATCTATTTCGCGTTTTTTTTTTTTTTTTTTTTTTTTTTAACGCCTACTTTCAAGGTTTCGAATGACACGAATTGCGCCAAAACTCTCCAAGTCGAATTAGGAGCACTATATTTTGGCAATAGGGAAATCCCTTACCTCATTGCTGTGACCAAAGGTAGATTCAAGATCCTCTATTACACTTGAAAAACTCAGTTACGTTAGTGCTATCGAAATCCCTTGCTTAATCGAAACAACAGATTCTTCAACTATAATCTTTTGCCATGGTGGAAATGAACTATAAAAAGGAAAATTATGACCACGCCTTCGTCCCTAATTATTCCAAAACTCGATTGCACCGAACTAAACGCCCCATCTGCTTCGTTACGTTCTTCACAATAATTAATTGAATTTCCCCGCCGAACTGCCGCCTTTTCGTTGCCTCTGTCGGTAACGTTCTAAATCTGAGCTCGCCAACTCCGTAATGACGTCAGCCGAAAGAGGAAATCTTGAAATCAAGTTTGCGCTCGGATCGTGATTTTTCAACGCCGAACCCGTTTCGGACTATATCCCAACAATACAAAGTCGGATCTTTATCGCATTTGGGCTTTTGAAATTGAAACGCATTTAAGCTTAGCTAACTCCGCCGAGGCCGAAACACTTTTGGCAAATCAACGGCCGTTCCTGCTGAAGGTTTCAGCAAAAAGGATGTCCTTCTTCCAGCAGTCTTCTGGCTACGTAGCAATTTATCAAGCGTTTAGAAAGTTTTCCCTCGCCCTGTTACTCCTTCTTTTTCCGATACTCCTTCCCCCATCGGTCGTTCCATCTTTCGTTCCAGATCCCGCCGAGCCAGTTCTGCACCAGCCCGAGGTAGATGGTGAGGCATTTGCAGTAGCTGGAAGAGTGATGTAGCCTTTTAGCAAGCTAAGGCCTCGATCGGCAGTGAAATTCAACGGTTAAGGGTTCCTAACTGAGTAAAGTGAAGAGCCTTTCCTTCTTTACGCCCTCGGGAAGGTTGAGAAAAAACCTTCAAAATGACCACCTCCACCGCTTGCACTAGAAGAAAGAACATGAAAAAAGATAAGAACGGAGGAACTTTTTTTCCACCAGGTCGAGTAAGAGCAACGATATAAGCTTCAGTAAGATACCCTTGAGTTCATCAAACGAGGGCTATTTGATGAATATGAACTTGACTCCTTCACACTCCATAAAACCTTGCAATTTCTAGCGGTCCTTTTTATCAGTCTTGAAATATCCTCTCGCGTGAAATTGGTGCCATTTGAACGTCAAATTTAAGCGCGACTTTTATCACTGTGGATTTATGGATTTTCGAGATCGCTAGAATGTGAAGAAAGCTCGTAAATTTGAAATACATTTTCTTTGACTGATGGATATAATACAACTGAATTTATAAATTTAAATTATCCAATTGAATGATAATTTGGATGAAAAAGTAATTTTAGTAGAAATAATTAACGAAAAGACCTTTGAACCGCTATCAGATTTATGATGATGTTGTTTTTTCATCTTCTCAAAAAATATACTCGTCCACAAAAGGTACTTTCTTAATAAGGTAATACGAAATATTATAAAACGACTATACTCGTCCACAAAAGATACTTTCTTTTTTCTCTTTGCAGTTGCAGTCTCGTAAAAATCATCCTGTTTTCAGTTGAAAACCCTCTCGACAAGTTCGTTTTGTGGCGGTCGATTCAAACTCAACAAAACTAGCAGCTCGATTCAAACGGAGCGGACCCTGAAATCCTGGATGAGCTTGATTGAGTGAGAATCTCTTTTTGCCACCGTTGACGCTAATTTTTTCGCTGACCCTTCTGGACATGGGTTATAGAGATGGGATTGCGGTGAACCAACAGCTTGCAACCGGGCATCTGAACACGTTCGTTCGCCGGCGCAAAAACGAGATTTTCCCTAGACCCGTCAGATCTGCCTCCCACCCGTGCTATGAATAGTTTATAGAGGATACCGCGTTCGCGCTGAATAATGAAGAAATCCCAAAACCGTCTGTAGAACGTGCCCAACAAGTAGTGAGAAGGTCCAGAAAAATGGTCGGTTCGTTTGTGAACGTGATCGCACGGAGTTAGCGGGACATTGTTTTCTTTCTCTGTTTAAAAATACCAATTCATCAACGCCACTCGGAAGAACGAAGGTGTTGAATTTTTCCCGGAAGCGGCGATTTCTTCTGTATTTTCTAACTAAACGAACGGTTGGACGTATTATGTGATGAACCAGATTTTTTTTTAGATCAAGTTAATGCTTAACTACTATGCCGTACAGCAAAGGTTGGCATCCTGTTCCCCTAAAACCCTAATCCTTCATCGTTTTTGGGTTATGATTTTCTTTCGGGCCGCACCTCCCCCTTCTATAAATGTCTGTATTGCTATTCAATTATTGAAATTATTTAATATTTATTGTATTTTTCTCTCATCCTCACACCAAAGGATAAAGTGCAACACCAACAGCACAAATAATTAGTTCAAAAATATCTTATATTTAAAAAAAAAATCTTATATATTTAATTATTAGTTAAGTGTTTGTATTCAGAAGGGGAAAAATTACTATTCTCTCTTATTCAATATAAAAAGCCATTGAAAATCAGCTATTAGGAATAATCCTTGCATAATCAATAGCTGCTGCTAGCTCTTCAGGTTACAAATTCCAACTTTTTTTTATTGTCAAAAAGCACATACTTGCATTATTTGCTCCACGTGTAAAATTTCGCGCTGAGGTTGAATCGATTACCGAGAGGGCGAATGACCTAATCAGATGACACAATCGCGTTAGTAGCAGCAGTAGAAGCATGAAGGAAGCCACCGACCTTACCGATCTCTAGTCAAGCAGGAAGTTTACTTGTGATTCAGTGGTCATGCGACTTCACTATTAGGCGAAAGACTATTAAGACTATTAGGCTGAGAGTGCGTTAACTTCACTTCATTGGCATTGGAAAAAAACTACTCGGACGGTTCGCAGATGTGTGAAAATTTCTCCCATTATCGACTATTGGTTTATTATTCAATAATAAACCACTATAACCGCCCATTAAAAAAAATTCTAACGTGCTCAAAATGTGTTTTTTTTTTTTTAGCCTCATCCCTAATCCTAGCTGGACGAGGCTGCGATTTTTGTTTTGACCATAATTGTACTTAAATGTTTTGAGGTTTTACAATTACGTACGGGTTCCCCTGAAAAAATGCCCAATTTTTCTGCAATGATAAGAGTTAAAAAATGGATTTTGACATTGACCGTTGGATAAAAATGTAGACCAGTTTCGAAGCCCTGAAGAAGGGAATATATTATCCGAAAGCTCGACGAAAGAGACACGCTTAATTCGTTGACTCTAGCCCCTGATGGACGACTACAATAATCTTTTGGTCGGTGGAAACGTTCACAAATGTTTAGAATGGTTTACTATTACAAGTGGACGGTCTTCCCAAATCGTATTCGGAGCTTAGGAATAATAAACCATTGTACAATAATTTGCAGTGATTTTTTAAACGTGGTAAAATTGAACAGGAATAACAGTTTATTGCGTACACTATTTACTCACAAATACAGTCGAATTGAATCGGTTGCTAAGCATTCAACATTTCTCCATTTCATTTCCTGCAGGCTGCAAAAATCTATCGATTTGAACCCTCAATGACTTGAAACTCTTCGAAAAGGCGTATTAATATCGCTCGATTTTCATCTTCCGGGTAACATACTGTTCGTCAGTATTACTCTGGCGATTTGGATAATAATTTCCGTTTCCACGTGCGGTTTTCGATTCTTGAAAGCCCGAATTTGGTGATGTCGAGAAGAGAACTCCAAAGGAAGTCCATTTTCGCACCAAGTGAGGTCCAAGACATGATCCAGGTGGGTTGATCTGACCCGCACTGTCGCCCGGTGGTGATCTCCCCTGTTTTACGCCCTTCTGACCGTGGGATGAGCCCCATCGCTCGACTTGCGGTATACGAATGAAACGGGCTTCGTACGGAAAGAGAGGACTCGGATGTAGGGCTTGCGATGGCATAGACTGAAGGGATATCCTACGCTTCGAATAGTGATCCGTCGTCCTTTTCGTATAAAACCTTCAGGGATTGGGATCGGCCGGATCTTCGGGAACCATTAGCCCCTCGCAGGGACCATCGCTCTTGAGCTAGGCTGAAGGACTGTCCGTCACAGGGTTATAAATGTCCTTCCACCTTTGATTCGTTTTTTCAAACCATTCTGTCTTATCACGCTTTACGGCGACACAGGAACTCGGAAGAGTTTCCAAAGGAACAAAAAAAAAAGCCAGTTTTCCACTTCCGCTTCTATTTACCTTCGCATAGTTTTCTACCAGTATTTTATTTCATTCCAATTCCACCGCGATAAATCTCGGTTTCTCCTTTTCCGCTGTTTTCTTTTCACAAGCAGGTTTATCCCCGAACTGTTTTTGCTCCAAAGGAGGAAAAAATTGCGCTCCTCTGCTCCCTTAGGGAGTTGTTAGGGCGGTCAAAAAAGCCGGGCTGAAAAATCATGCTCCTCCCATTCTTTCCTGTCCTCTTGACTGCTGAGTGTTCCAGGAGCATCTGCCTTTCAGAACTCTAGCGTTGAAGATGTAGTTTCATCTTTCTCTCCCGCGGACCTGTTTTATATTCACGGGGTCCTCGGGGAACTCGCAGGTACGATTGGTGAGAAAGGGCAGCGGATTATGTCACGGCCTACATTTGCCATATCGCGTCCTGCCCCCTTGTTAACTTTAGTGAACAATGCTTTATTCTGCAAACTGCACGTCAAAAATGTGGCGGTTAAAAAACTGAACACGTTCAATCATGAACATAAATTTCGAAAAATCTGACTACCTTGTTGTTCCGCCGATTCGGTCATCCTCCAACAATCTCAAAAACTTGAGGCATCTAAAAAAATCCAGGAATAATAGATTTTCTCGAAGAAATCCGTTAATCTAAACACGTCAAAAATAGGAAATATTAATCGCTCAATCGCTGATAAAATTGTCGCCTTTCAGCAATTCGTATCAGCAGCTTCAGAAAATTATTTTCCAAATTTTTGAACAAACGGACTACATTTGCCACAATCATATTGAACCCCCGGCTGAACAGGTTCTGTTGAAACCTTTTGATATTCGCCGGCGTCTGGCTATCCGTTTGTAATTAGTTTCACCGTTCAACCGGTCACAAATTTATCAAGGATGCCTCGTAACCAATGTCAAAAGCCAGCAACTGAGGCTTCCTCGTCGTCCAACGTCGGTCGTCAACCCATAACCAGCCGGTCCTTCCAAGTCAGTTCGAGAGACTAGCTGGTGCAAATATTTGACGCCGGCTCTATGTACTTAGGAGTTTGTTCCATCTGTTCAGCGTCCCTTTCTATCTACTCGCCTCCAACCTCTCATCGGTATGTCGTCTGTTGGGAAAGAAAGAGAAAGGGGGAGTAAGGAAAAATGCTACTGTGATCATGCTCTCTTCTCCCGTCCTTTACGGGAGCTAATTTTAATGACCAGTTTTGCCATTTCTAACGAGATCAAAAGGAAATTCCATTGCTATAAAAGCAGTTTTTCTCTGTTCTTTTCCATAAAGGCTATTTTTATACTAACTCAATGTCGAAGATTGACGCTGTAAAGTGTATGACTGGGGGTAAATAAACCCCCCGACATTTCACTGAAGCCGCATCTCATAATTTGTCATAATTCACGCGGTTTTTTGAAAAATATTTACCGCCAACACTGTTAATTATGCCGATTTTATCGACCCAATTAATGCAATAATCGACTTCTTATTAGACGACTAAATTCATAAGGTGAGAGCCAATTGAAAACTAATTCTTAATACTGGCCTCAGGAATTCTAATACTGACCTCAAGACATAAATTACCACCCTCAGATACGACTCAACTGCCAGTCAGTGCTGAAAATATCTCTGGGATCGTATTGGCAGTGTCCGCGAGGAGCCCACGCTCCAACACATATATTCCAGTGAATATCAAATTTAACTATTTATAATTAAATGTTGAGAGAAAAGAAGAACGAGGGAAATTGTTTTTCTATTATTTCGTCAATTATTCATCACAGAAAAGAAGAAAAATTTACTTCATTTTATTCTTTATTTATTTAATTGAAAATTTTTGTGATCAAGAATTTTCGAAATATTACAAAACAACTTTTGTCTTTCTTCTTTTCTCTCAACAATCAATTAATTATTTAGTTCAGTAGAACTATACCAACCAATTTATACTCACACACACAGAGACCCTTATATGTATCATCGCTATATTTCCTGATCTAGTATTTATAAATGTTGGTGCTATTCGGCCTTCATAATTAGATAAAAGTGATAAGAGCGCCATTCAACCGAATAAAATCATCCTAATTTCAGTCAGCACTGGAGATTACATTCGGGCGGAAAATACTCCAAATGACGTCAGAGCCTATTCAAACCATGACCGTAAGAGGAAGCGCTGTGTTCTCACGTTGGGCGAAGGGAAACTCGAATTTCTACTCTATTCCGCCGGGAAGTTTGCATATCCTTACAAACAACCTACGGAGAAAGCGGAGAGGGTAATGTCCATAATTCCGAACCGACAGTGGCGAAGTTGGCTCGAAAGACCGGGATTTTGAGGATCAAGCAAAGCACCCAGTAATAAACAAACCGTTCTCTAAAACTGCTCTTTGTGAGCGTTAGAAACCTGAACGTAAGAAGTCAGATATTACCTGGATTTAACGTCATTTGTCTTATTTACATTTTACAAAGGCCGCTGTAAGCCGAAACATGGCGTCGGGTGGATTTTCGAATGAAAAGCGACGAGGTGTTTCGAAATGAATTGCCTTTTATATTTCGCTCTCCCGCGATATGGAAATATGATACGTGAGTTGTTCAATGTTTGAGAAGAGAAAAACAAGACAATTTTCCAAGCTAAGCATCAACAAAAAAAAAAAAAAAAAAAAAAAAATGAGGTACTAAAGAGACCAACCTAGTTTATTATAGAAGATTTTTACTTCTTTTGATTATAATATTGGGAGGTATTCGTTACAGTTTATCGGCCAACCAGGCATGGAATAATGTATATTTTCTATGCAGCAATAAATATGATTCCAGGCGAGACGTTTCAAATATCGAACAATATGAAATCAGAGATTTCATCGATTTGATTGGATTAAATTCTTGATCGACCGAGGCTAGGTCGTAACTTGATGCCTATCAAGAATCGTATTTTACCTTTGGACGGTCGCAAATCGATAATCAGAGCACGATGGCCTCAAACGGTCGTACTAATCCGAAGGTCTATCGAATTCATGCTATAGACAATACGCTCGGTCATCCGTGAAATTCTCGGCCGTTTCGAAAATGCCATGGGTGTTATTCGCAATAAACAATAATAAATTGCGGCTCTCACGTGTGAAAGGTGGAAGGTGAGAGATATTCTTAGTGATAATATAAAGACTCACAACAATGCTCTGAGGGGGAAGAGGTTTCGAATTACTCGGCTCAGTGATTTGCAAAGGTCGAGTTTGATGGACCATAGGTTGATCCGAGAAGCGACGAAGGCTCACTCCGTTTGCAGGCTTGAGTACTTCACCCGGAAGGCCGCCTTTAGCTGGCCATGGGCTTTCAAAACGCCCTTCATTTGGCTCTGTAAGTATAAATGTCATTAGGACTTACACCTGGGTCATTAATATCTGGACTGTACGCTAATTTTGGAGTGAGAATCAGTGATTTTACCTCATTTACCTAGCTCGAGCTCTGCCAATATTCTCTTGCGAAATACGAGATTTCAGGCTTCCCATCATTCATGCTCTCATGAAGGACACATTTCCAAAGCAATTCCGCAGTTTAGCATCAAAATCTGTAACTCGCTGGTTTTGCCACCAAGTATAAATTGAACGGAAAATGTTGCATGACGTTCCATTGTGTCCAGTAATTTCGACCACTTGGTTTCATCAGATGCCATTATTTTTCGAGGGGTAAAATAATATTTCGAGTGATTTTTTATTTTTATTTAATCAGTTGCACTGAGATTGTGGAACCCCATTCATACAAGAACAGGAGACGAAGATTAGTTAGAAGAGTTATATTATTACGTAACAATTGAACTCAATCAAAATTTGAAGTTAGTGGAATTCGTGACTATCTCTTCGTCTCTTAACCTTGTATTGAGAAAAGCCATATTCGTTTTGTGGGTAGCCTCTTCAGTGAAGTTCATCTTATGAATTTTTGGCGACTCGCCCAAGATGACTCTGAATCCTGCTAGAAAAGGTCAGCCGAACCCTCAGTTCTGGAAGGCCTCGAGAGAATTTGAAGCGACGTTGTGATTTCGGAGGGTTGGTGTAAATGGCTCACCACGACTCCTCTTTACAACAATGTTCTTTCCTCCAGCATCCAATACCAACTTATCTCCACCGATTGCTGACCACTATGCCTACCGACGTTTTTTGCCTGTATTCCGAGTAAACCAGATTCGTCCTTCTCATTTTACGGCTTATTTGATTCCAAAATGCACCGATACCGATACTAGTCAGTCTCCGGTTTATACATGTTGATTGCTTTTTTCTCGACCGGTGGCTTTTCGTTATTGGATTTCCCGAGCAGGTATTTCTCGACAAACTGAAAACAACGTCCGTCGGCGATCAAGTACACATTTATTTTCCAGTTTGATAGAGCGATATAACCTTGAGCTGAACTTATTGCTCTGGAGCCAGCTTAGGTCAGCAAGGAGACGGAAAGGTGGGGAAAATATCAAGGGAAGCGAATCGCGGACAACGTAGGCGATAAAACGTTATTTCCGTAACGTTACCACATCGTAAACGTTTGTAGCATGACATAGAAACGAGCGGATCATAACGCTCGATATCTAGACAATATATTATGTGAAAACGGGTGTTAAACATTGGAAACTCGCGGAGGCTCCTCCAGTCGTAAAAACAGGCGCTGTAAACGGAAAGTTCACTCTCAAGCCGAATAGGGAACTTACGTAGAGATGCTGATGCTAAAGCCATATCTTCGTGGTATTGACTAGCCCAAGCTATGAGCTTTAATTCGATACCGAGCTTAGATTTGGTCGTAAATTTTGTCATTTAGTCGGCTCATAATTTCTTTACATCAGCTGGGTAATTTTGCTGTCAGAAGGTCTCGTTTTCTTAGTCCCTTCATCTGATTGAATTAGAGACAAGGGATCTAATGCTAACGTAAGTGAAGCGGAAACTGTAAATTACACCAATCGAGCAGACGAGTCTGCCATTATTTGGAGTGCGAATGATATCGTTTGAGTAGCTAGGGGAAGAAAATACCAGTCGACTCATTCTCCGTTCTGGCGAGTGCTTTCGCTCCTTTGGGCATCCTTAGGGTGACGTGGAACCATTGGTAGGTAACCACCGTCCGGACCATAGCACAGAAAATGACTTGCCTATTTTTCTCCCTTTCACAACTCTGAAGCGGCAAAACTACCGAATAGAATACATTATTTAGAACCTTGAGGTATTGAAACCGGGCACGTGCGCTCGTTAATGACCAATTCAACATGCTACATGGATTTGTTCAATTCTCCATTCAAAATTACGTCGTTTCCAGGATCTCTGAGTCTCTTGGGTTACCGTATAAATAAACGGTGACACTCTTGCAGTGCAGACTTTGCCAGGAGGAATAACAGTGACGCTTCTATTGTGTTCCAAAATACATACGCTCTCCCGCTGGCGCTCTACCCACAATACAAATCAGCAGAACCGGAGGTTTCGGTGTACCCCTTTTCTCTTTGCGAACGGACTGTACGCACCACAAACACCACCATTCTCTCAGTCTTGTGACCATAAAATACGAAAAGGGACCAACGCTCGAGTGTACAAGGGTAATACGACACGTGGTGCGGTTCGTTGGCAGGATTTAAACAGCGGGCTGCGTATTAGTTACACTGGTATGACACGCAGTATGGTTATATTCGGTTGTACTGACCGACTCTCGAATTATAGCTTTTGACATAATTTGAAAAAGGGATATAGAGTCCCAAAACTACATCGCCTTAAGGGATACCCGGAGAGGCAAAAGTGCTCAAATAGGCAAACAATTCGGAGAACATACAGTTTTTCACCTAACACCATCAAGACTCTCCGCCGAGCTACATCCTTTCTAAGTCGAAACTTCAAAATCCATAAAAAAAATCGTCATGCTTAAAAAAAAATGTGTGAGAAGGTAAAATTAATTCAGCGCTATATTCGATTATTAGGTAGAAAGGGGGGGGGCGATTTCGGCATATTAAATGGTGCGCCCTACCTTTCCCAATTTAGGTATTTTTATAGTAGGTAGTACTTAGTAGTAGTTGCTATAATTTGGTATGTTGTAGTTAGTGGTGTTTGAATGTACTTTGTCTCATAAAGTATTGGGTTTTTCAACTGGAGCAAAGTTGTAGCAGAATTAGATGTAACAACTTCATGTTTTCCAAGATTTGTAACTTGCACAGTGGATAACTCAAACAAAAAGTCGTCAATTCAGATGTTTGAATATACCAAAAGATGGGTAATTTAACTGTGCACATTTTCCTAATGTAATGTACCTATCCATTTTTCAACCGTTTTTGCGTTATTCAACAATATTAGAAGACTATACACGAAAAAATGACATTTTTCAACTTTAAACGTTCTTTTCATCTATTTAGTGCGAAAGAAACAAAGAATGAAGCATATATTATTGATATACACATCATCAACTATCATTATGCTGAATTTGAGCGAAATCGATTGCAAAAAAGTTTTCGCAAAAAGTGCAAGGGGTACCCCTGCGATTTTTTTCAACCGATCAGTTAACGAATTTTTACTCGTCTCTCAACACAGATAAAAATCTGAAATTTTTAGGAAAGTTGTGTCTTACCATGATGTATTTTTGTGATTTTTTTTATTTCTCGGAAAAATCTGCAAGTGGTCCAAAAAAATCGGTTTTTGAAAGCTCAAAAATCGGACTTTAACCGTGATTTTCGGGGCCAAAATTCATGTGAATCAATTGTTTTATTATGCCGGAGTCTTCATTTGAACGCCTTACACACGTACATAGCAAAAAATTTGGTGAAAAAAATTTAAACAGAGCCAGAGAAATTATTTTCCGTAAATCGAGTTATTCGCCGGCCGAAATCCCGAGCTCCGCTGGCATCGGTAATAGTGAAAAATTAAATTTCTGTTTTAAAGCGATTTTGAAAGCTATTCTTATAGGAAATTTAACGCTGAATCCGAATATGACGTCAAAACGGCGGAAATTTCACGACAACTATCAGTTTATCCAGGTTTAATACTACGCCACTCCTACGTTTTTCAACTTTGAAATTCCGTTGCAAATACTTACAGTACTGTTCAAATTTGATTAATTAATGATTCCTAAAGGAAATTAGACGTAGAATTCGAATTTAAAGTGAAAACAAACAAAATCGAACGATTATTATTATTTTTCGAATTTTTTTCGATTTTCATACTTTTGAAGTTTCAACTTAGGGATTTTTTTTCTTCACGTTCCCGAAATGGGAACGATTAGGTGCTGTGGAAGAAAATGAAGGAAATTTAACGTAGAATCGATTAAAAATAAGAAAATGGCTAGTGTATATGATAGCTCTCGAGATATATTCCACTTTATGTCAAAAAACGTGTTTTGACTTTTCTTCAAACGTTAATAGCTCCGCGGGGACATAACATAAAAATATAATTAAATACACCAAATTGTAGGATTTTGATATCTCTTTCTCGCCTCTGAGTAATAATTTTATAAATTATAATAAAATATTATTTTAAAAAAAAATTTTTTTGCCTTTGATTTTCCAAGAAAAAAAATTGAAAGAATGTTCCCGCTATGGTGATTCAGTCAGAATTCAGAAAGCATAAGGCATTGAAGACTGTGAACCCTGTTTTTTGACGCTGAATATATTACGAGTAATTTGGTGAAAAATCAATATTTGTAAGCATATCATGAGCGTTTTTAGCATCTAAATTACTCCAACAAATTGGATACGTGTTGCAAACAGAAAGGGCTTCAAGGAAACGTAATCAAAGGTAATCGAAGAACTTACTCAATATTTCACGCCAACGAACTCATTTGCCAAAATCTTCATCTAGCAAAATCTTCGCACTACATCTCAGACGTCACCTGCGAATCACCCAATGACTTTTGCGGCGTTAAAATTTTATCAAAATGTTTTCGTAAACTTGGGGCGTCTGTATGCTGCTGCGCACGGGCCAAAGTTGAAAAGGAAGAAGTTTCTTAGCCGAAGCAGCTAATTTCAGCCTCGCTTCTTCTCTTTCGCTCGAACTGTGCAGAGCATGCTCTCTTCGCATAATATCCCTTTTTCACTGCCACCGCCTTGACTGCCGTTAACTCACAAAACCGAGCTTTTCCTCATCCTTCTCGTCCGTCGCTTCCTTTTCCATCTCGTCCTTATCCTCGAAGATAACTGTTCGTTAATACGCAACTGCCTCGCGAGCGCCCATTCATTCCAAGTTGAGCGAGGAACAATGTTATGAGAAGAGCAGCACGAAAACTCTACTCCCTTTTAAGATAGGCCGGCATTTGAAGATTAATTTGCTGCCCTCATCCTCATAAACCCTTGGCCATAAGCGTCTTTTCAACGACCTACACTTTGGCGACTGTGGGAAAAGTGGTTCGCTTCTATCTAACTTTCACAGTTCCTTCTGTTATCGTCACGGGTTCAAAATCGTATCATCACTTGGACAACTAAGAAGGATTTTGTGTTCAGCTGAATTTAGAGGCTAGCGCGATATGATCTATCTAATAGGGTGACAACTGAATAGAAGACAAAAACGCTGTTGGGATATTTTAACACGAATTCAAAAATATTCGAGGACCGAAAAGTGAAGCTGGAGGAGCAATCTTGAATCGAGTCTCAGCACGTGGAAAATTTCCCTCGTAATTCTGCACTCTTGCTGGCCGAATTTGACATTTTCAATCCTCCGCAACGCGCTCGAATTATATTAGGTCCGAAGAGACGCCAGCCTAATAAAGTGTTGCGAATTGACGATGATGATAGGCATTCCCTCTTAGCGGTTGCGGCTTTGTGGTCAATTCCAATCAAGATGAACGTCGAGGGAGACACATCCCGGTTTAATTGGGATGCAAATCCGAGCGTCTGACTGGCTCTCACGCGCCCTGTACTATGCATAGGGTAGCATAGAGATGCACGTTGCAACCTATTTGGAGAATTGACCGTGCTAGTCGTGTTGTAATTCATTCCGAGCAAAATCAGCGTCCAATCGCTCTTATTCGAGACAGTCACTATTCAATTAGATGAAAATAGAGCTGAATGCCAGAGAATATTACAGAATTGCTACTTTGTCTCTGCTCGCGCTGAAAGCCACTAGAATAAATAATCTATTCGATGGCCTTCAGTGAATAGGTTATTTGCCAAACTCCATTTTTTTGTGCTCAACAGTAAAATACCTGTTCGAATTTTACCCTTCAATTTCGACGAAATTAGTAGTCAAGCAAATAATTAATTACCGCCACTTCGAACTTTTGATCGAATGTCAGCTTCAACTTAACTAATCCTTTCGTTTTTATCCTCGAGCAAACATCTTCGAAACGGTGAAACTTCGCTCGTGGACACAAAATCATTATTTTAATCCGCGTAAAACTTTGTAATTCCTCGCTTTCCGCAGTTTATATTTTAATTCTCGGCGGCGTAATTAATTTATGACGTCGCTCTTCCCTCGAACATCTTCAGCGCTTCTTTTCGTCGAAGTTTTAACGAAATTTTGCACAAATCACCATAACGAGAGGCCATCATTCTGGTGCTTATCATCATTCCGGTTCAACATCGCCACTTCGATGAAGAAGTGGCCAATTATCAACGGTAATCCAATTGAAAGTTGTAGTTTTAAATTGTTAAATAATATTGATAATACGTGAAAATATGCCACTTTGCTAGGATGTAGTATTATGTCGTTATTTATTCCTACGAAAATTTCCGAAGGTATCACGTTTGGTCCCTTTGGAAATCGCGATGTGGAATAATTTCTGTTCAAATTTATTGTTTCAAGCGGACGTTAACTAACGCCAGGATATTAGGCAAACGATCCGTGAAAGGATTCGAAAAATACTGCTTCTGACCAGTAATTTGTGACCACTTAAATAAACTTAAACCACTTAAATTTATTAGTAACCACTTAGCAGCAACTGTGCAGACGTGACTAAGGACATCGGGCTGAAAAGCTCTTGGATTTCCTCTATCATCTTGAAATTTCAAACAAGCTGCTCCAAATGATAGATTTCGGGCACGTTTTACAATTTTTTTAAGTTTCAAATGAAATCTTGTGCTCCATCCTTTGCAAAACCATCTCATCTGGCCATATTCGCAAGTTCAACCAAAGTTTCCCCTTCACATTTCATCCCTTGGCGAATCATCTCCCGTTTTCCTCTCGTATACTGCACTTCACAATTTACAAAAAAATAAAAAACCTTTTCCACCAAAATTTCTCACCCCATTTATGGGATTTTTAGAAGGAAAATATTCATAGCAAACATTGCTAAGGCATTTTCTGGCGCATTTTTTAGGATTCCGCATAGGCTCGTTATCGGTGTTTATCTTCTTCAGTAATAACCCTGTAATGATTGTACTTTGTCAACCATAATAGAATTTCTCTTCTCCGGTTGAGCGCAGGTGACGTTTCAAATAGAATCAACTATCTCGGCATTATCCAATTGCTTTCGATCCGGCAGTTTCTGCTGCTGATGCTTAATTTCCTCTACTTGGAGCCGGTGAAATAGCAAAACCATCGTTGTCCACGCCGTTTTCCAATCTGCTTCACCTGAAAGGAAATCTGCCATTTTCAGTAGCGAGCAGTTGCCCGTTTTGATTTACGCTCCAAGTCCGACTACATTACTTTGACGGCTCTTTAACGTTCCACCATCAGATGGCCTTTCTCCTCCCTTGGTCCATTGTGTAGCGCCGATGGGGCGGGTTATGACGTCACAAAAGTCACTTTCCGTCTGAAATTCCAATCTCTGACCGCTCGCTGGTAAAACCGTCTGTCGTACAACTTTATCTGCTGTCCGGATCGATTTACGGCTCCTAAAACTGAACTGGATACAATATCGTCGGCCTGTCGAGGGCTACGGCCTCTTTGAGACTGAATGTCAACGTCAATCAACCGTTACCCGAACGCCGCTCCCCGCATTCTCGCAGTACCGCCGAAACCGAGGGAAACTTCATTCTTTCCTCTCTTCATTCGAGAGTTACAGAGCGAAAATGACGCATCTGACGAGTGGAAAGACTGAAAAACTGTTTTCGACGCACACTTCGCGATTGGAATTTCGCCGTAAAGCTATTGACGACGAAATTTGATCTGCGGGCGAAAAAAAGCGGTCGAATCCGTAGCTGCGGTTCGCCGTTAGGAATTTCTCTTTATCCGACCGAATTCAAGTGAAATATCCCAGGAAATTTTGTGAGAAGTTTTGTCGTCTTTTTGGTCTCGAAATGCGATCGCGTTTTAGATATTTAGCATGTGTCGTAACATCAACATGTTGAATTAGTTCCAAGTGCGATTTAACTAGGCAAAGTAGCAGAAATGATATATCTGCTGTGACATCCTAGATAATTTCACCAAGTGCGGCTAAATAAACTTTCGAAGAAATTTTAGTTGAAAAATTTATAAGAATGTCAGAAGTTTTCCTGTTTTTCCTCGGTTATTAAATCGACAAGCATTTTCGCAAGACTTGTCTGAGGTTATAAATTGTGTCCCGATTGATCGTCGTAGATGGGTGTAAAAAGTTTCAGTTTCCCACTTGTCCTTGAGCGCTTTCCGAAACCGAGAGAGCAGGCTCGAGGGAAGTTCACTTCATTTTCCCGGGGAACATCATTTTTTATAAGTGACGCGTCATAAAACGGATGATAAATTACGGTTTTGCCGCGTTTTTCGAAAGAATTCGAGCAGGTTGAATATTAATTTGTTTCTCTAGAAGGATTATAACCCTCGTTCCGGCCGGGTCCTGAAACCCGGTCCGAGGTAGGGAATATATCGCTTGGAACAACAATTTTTGCAGGGATACTGAACAAAATGTGCGGGTTACATGAAGTGAGAAAGGGTCTCCTCGTCATCCCTTGGGCCGTCGTTTCTGTTGATATTAATCTCGTTTCAGACCCGAAGTTTCACGAGTTTCAGCCCCGTGGAAGGGGGATCAACAGTTATTTTCCCAAGTATGGCAATTTTAGGCTGAGCGCAGTTCAATCTTCGGAACTGACAAGTTGATTGAGGAAAGCCGCTGCCTCATTTCGCCTAGTTCCTACTCTCCATATTCTTACTATCGTTCCTTCACGAAACTCGTTCGTCAATTCGTCTTCCGGCGAATTGCGCACGGGAGCGTCAATTTCACCAATCTGGTATTCTTCCGTCAGGCCCTCGGTAAACGAATCTATCTCAAATTTCATCGTCGATCTAGACGAGTAAGAGGAATCAATGAGAACCAGTCACTTTGTCTACAGTTCCACCTTCAACAGAGCAGTATTTTATTTTTTGTTATTCCGGTGCTGATAAATGTGATAGTTTATCTTCAGTCGTGAGTGTCTAAATTAAAGAGGAATATTCTATTATGCATTTAGATCTACAGGTTAGATCGACAGGCTATCTAGCTTGAAAAAATCCTTCGACAAACGGTTTCGCGGAGTGAATTAAACATTATTTGAACTGGTCGTTTTTCAAAGCGAAACCGGACTCTGTCAATTGATGGATTCGAAGAGTTCGAATGTTGACGGAGGAATAAAAGTGAAAACCAATTAATAACCGTCGGTACTCATCAGTCGGAAGCGTTGTATTAGTGCGATCGTACGGGTGGCAGATGCTATCCATAACCTAAGCTAGAAAGCTGCCGAGTCGGCGGATCCCTACGTCACGACTAAGAGGATTCATCCTGCAGGAATCGCTGGGGAGAGAACACCTCTTTCTAATTGAAAATTCCAGTTCTCGAAGGTTGGCGGACGGTCCTACAGTCTGGGATCCGCAGCATCCCATCCGAGCAGGCGAGCCGTCAGACGCTTGGCGCTATTAATAATCCTCCCTCTCTTTCCGTTTGGGAAGTTCCATCTCATACCCTCAGCCCCGCAAGTAATCGGCAGCTTTCAAAGCTAGCAGCCACCTCAACTTCTCTTTCTCTCCCAGTCTCCCAAAGCAAAGCAACGGTTCCTCGAAGCCGGACAGGGTGCGATCTCCTGCTTGAATTTGGCACTGTAGGAGTTCGTCGGGCGAGGCAAATTGGAAAACCTTCGAAATGGATGATCCGGCATTTCTTTTCCCGAAAGACGTTTAGTTCGTTCAATTTCACTGGATGGATAGAACGTCGGGGAGGGGCTTTGCCTGTTTGGAATCTTTCGCCGATCAGTATTGCCGAAACTGAATATTCCCTTCGAGCCACCTCGTTCGAAACCGACTCACTTTCAATTCTCTCGAAATCCATTTCGAATTTAGCACGTCGAAAAAACCTAAAGTGATGGAAAATTGAATTTCGAACGCACCCCAAAGCATCATCAGCTCTGGCGTACTAGATTGCGTTGTTAGGTGAAGCTCGAATTATTTTATATCGTTTGAACGACAGCTGTAATAAAATCGCGATGTAATATTGTGCTTTGGCACCAGTGAGGATATTTTGTTTTGGATTGAAGGGCCACACTGAATTGGTTTTATTATTCAATAATAAACCTTTGTTATCGCCCAACAAATTTTTTCTAATCCTTTTTTAAATTTGATGTTTTAAGTTTCAACGCATGAAAAATCCGAATATTCAATTTTAAAAAATCTGTCTGCTCACCGTCATCACATTTCTGAGGGACATGAAAGACCTACATTATATTTGAACTTCATACCAAAAATCATTCTTGGCCTGGCTATGGCTCAAAAATCATTCAAATCCGATGCAATATTTTCAGGAAATGTTCTCCAGGGATGTGATCGGCGTGATCGAATTTTGGAAATTTAACACATATATATTACTTCCTCAATGTATGGATTAAAATATTATTTCATATTCATATCATTATTCATCATATTATTTCATATTATTAGCTGTTCATTGTGATTTTTACAAGTCATAAAAATCAATAATTTCTATAGTTCAAAGTTTTAAATATCATTCGGCGTTTGATTCATTCCCCCTCAAGGCTGGTTAAACATGTTTTTGGGTGTTCTTGCTATAAAAATGGTCCCATTTTACAAGACTTGGTCGTGACGTTAGGCTCACACACTGCACTTCTGCATTACTAATCTAAAACGTGCGTTTCTCTTCGTGCTTCCACGTCTTGCGGATACCTTGTAATGGTGCTACGAAGCCCTGATGATGCCCGAAGGGGCGAAAGTGCTCCCCTTCAATTTCAACAGCGAAGAATGATCGATGCGACAAAACAACAACGAAGAATACTTCAAATCGCTCTCAACCACACTCGAACCCCAATTATTGTGAATAGCGCATGAAGTATGAACCGTGAGATGAACTATAAATTACCTTCTCGCAGACAATAACAGACATGCTCACATTTGTCCTGAGCAATTTCTTCGGCAGACATAATTCCACTTTTCGATTGACCCTCGACAGTTTTCTTCAGGAAAAAAAACGTCCGCCGTTAGATTGGAGCTTTTTGAGGGTGTGATCTAGTGACTTTACTAATCGCGCCAGTGAAAGAGGTGAGCATGACAAATTGGGAGTTGAAGAAAAGAGGCGATTAATTCTCCGATAAGAGGGCCAAGAACTAGAGAGAGGCCAGTGAAAAGGATGAAGGGAAGACTGAATTGAAGAATCGAGAAGAAGACTGATAGCTTTTGGCGGGAGGTGCTTGGCTCCAGCTCTCGAGCTCCCGAAGCCTGGAAAAGGGTTAATGCTCGTGGCCACGTATCACTCGACGTCCGAACCTTTTTTTTTTTCTTTCCTGGACTTCTCGAGGATCGAAAGGCTCGAATGAAAAAAGACTGAACGAGCGAAAATCGTTTCGTTCTACTTTCTCCCCCTTTCTCAATACTCTTCTCACTTTTACTCTTCAAATAAAATCTCTCAGGCTTGATGACTCGACGACACGCGAGGAATGGAATGTAATAACAAATTTTGTGAAAAATTACTTAGAACAGTGCAATTTATATTTTTGGATTATTAATCAACAATAAACCCCTGTAATTGCTCTACAAAAAAATCTTTGACAATTGGCTCAATAAATTAGCCAAATCGCTGCTTCAATTCCAATTCCCAAGGATGTTTCCAAGGGAGCTTCCGTGTGGAATGTTCAAAATTTCGAAAGATTATGCTAGCTTTGCATCTCTGGAATTTGTGGAGCAATAGAAATCGTCAATCTATTGCTAGGTGGAAACATTTACAAATTTTTGAAATATTTACTTTTACAAGTGGATAGTCTCCTTGAGTAGTAGTTAATTGAAGCCCCCTCGAGGCTCTCCTCGATTCGATCTCCCCTCGAGGTCTATCTCAATGCCTGCCTTGAAAGTTTTGACTATCGATTCCCATCTGTCTTTCCCTAGTTGTCGCAAAGTAAGAGTGTACAGGAGAGACAAAATTTGTCCTCATGCCTCGGATTATTCCCAAAAACAATTTACCTTTAAACAAAGAAAATTCTTTATTGAGAGTCACAAAAAATAGCAACTTTTCACTGACGGGGACGACGTTTATCTCAACTGAAGTCGACTGAATTGAGTAAGCTTTCAACTCCCTCGACGATAAATGATAGCTCGGCGCTAATGATAAGAGTACCCGTGGAAATCAATTTATTCCCGCGTCACAAGAAGATGGACGGCCTTTAGTTTCAGTTCAATCGATGTCGGTACCTAGCGAAAATAATTAGGGCCCTTACAGGGCTTTTCTTTTCGGCTTTAGAGAGCTCGTTATGTCAAAGAGCGGCTCTCGTCTTACGTCATTTAAAGAACAAAAGTTTCTCTCGTCACTTTCCCATTAAAAACATAGGTCACAGTTCGATCGATACTCGATGAGCGAAATTTGAAAAATTAGCGCATTGAAGAAAGCTTACCTCCCCAGAGCTGTAGCCCTCCAAAGTCGGAGCTACAAAAATGCGTTTCCAAAAATTGTCTCCAATACAGAAAATATGTGAGAAGATTAAATCCATTTCATGCTACGTTCATCTAATAGGTCGAAAACGATTTTCGATTGCCTTTGATTTTTCTTGGAGGTGAGTTTAGTAAGTTTCTGCTATTCTGAAACCACGTTTTTGACAAAAAACATGTTACGAAAAAACGTGACAGAAAAAAGTTGAAATATCAGAAGTAAGAAAATTGGAAAAATGTATTAATTAATTGACGCGATTTGCCACTTTTCACTTCATATTCAAATTTTAGATCTAATTTCCTGTAAGAATGACTAATAAAATATTATTGAACAGTCCTGGTATTTCAATCAATCTTCATAGTTGAAAATGTATAACACTAGAACCCTAAATATGCAAACAATTTATGATTGTAGTAAAATCGTTTTGTTTCGACGTCAAATTCGGATTCAGCGTTAAATTCCCTTGAAGAGTCGCATTCGAAATTGTTCAAAAACGAAAGTATAATATTGCACTCTTGCCGACTCCAGCGGAGCTCAAAATTACGGCCGGTCAGGAGCTCGGTTTACGGAAAATAATTTCTGTGACACTGATTAAATTTTTTTCACCAACTTTTTTGCTATTTACGTGTGTAAGGCATCCCAATGAAGACTCCTGTGTATTAAATAATTCGATTCACGCGAATTTTGACCCCGAAAAGCACGGTTTAAGGTCGATTTTTGCTCGTTGAAAAACTGATTTTTTTGGACCACTTCACATTTTTTCCGAGAATTGAAAAAAATCACAAACATACATGTTGGTAAGATACAACTTTCCCGAAAATTTCAGATTTTTATCTTCTTTGAAAGACGAGTAAAAAATTGTTGACTGATTGTTTTAAAAAACTCACTGCCCCAGATTTTTTTGTGAAAAATTTTTTGATTTCGATTTCACTCAAATTTGGAATAATGATAGTTGATGGTGTGTGTATCAATAATATATGCTTCATTTTTAGTTTCTTCTGCCGACAGCGGCACTTAGGCCCAAGATGAGTAATACACCGAAAATCGTCAATGTGGAGTTTCTTAATCAATTCCATCCGAAAACGTAACGAAGATTGAAGATTCTAAATATAGTTAAAAAAATTTAAGGAGTTTGATATGGTTTTAACCACCTCGCAGACACGTACTACACTGTTCTGCGAAAAAAAACTTTTTAAAAAAAATAAAACCGACTTCAAAAAGTTTGTCTATAAAATACACTCTGAAAAGGAAAAAATAACAAAAATGTCCCAACTTCGCAGCAACTCATTCGCCAACTACACATTTTAAGGACTACTTTACTACTCGTATTGACCTGACCACTTCCTGATTGATTGGATCACCTTCACTAATAATATAAAAATTACTATTTCTCATTTCCCAAATGATTAAAAGATTTTCCTTTCACCTCTGAATTGCCTCCAGATTGATCATCTTTTGGAGTCGGCGCCTCTCTTATATTGTATTGGAGAAGCCTATAGATTCCGAATTACCAGTAGTATGAATATAAATATCATGAGTTTTCACGATTCTTGAACAGAGCAAATCAGCATTTATGAGAACTGATCATTAACAATATCGATTTGAAGGTGACTATTCACGCCTTTTCCTAAAAACCATTTCAGATTTCTCTAAGAATCTTTACGTCCAGACCCAGACTTATTACCTGGCACCTACTAATTTATCGTAAATTCATATTTATTTGTAACCATCGGTTATTTTGCCAGAGAGGCGCCGACTCCAAAAGATGATCAATCTGGAGGCAATTCAGAGGTGAAAGGAAAATCTTTTAATCATTTGGGAAATGAGAAATAGTAATTTTTATATTATTAGGGAAGGTGATCCAATCAATCAGGAAGTGGTCAGGTCAATACGAGTAGTAAAGTAGTCCTTAAAATGTGTAGTTGGCGAATGAGTTGCTGCGAAGTTGGGACATTTTTGTTATTTTTTCCTTTTCAGAGTGTATTTTATAGACAAACTTTTTGAAGTCGGTTTTATTTTTTTTAAAAAGTTTTTTTTTATTTTTCTCTTTTTAGTGACTTACAATTATGGACAGCTCTCTTTATAGAATTTTCCCAAGCTTTCATTATTGTGTTCTTGTCACTTACTACTAACCGTCCAAACTCAATTCATAAGTCCGTTGAACGATGAAGTTCTAAAGTATAATGATTACCTAACTATTTTCAATGTTATTATGTAGATTGAGAGTGAGTTTGAACGTTTGGAATAATCCATCCACTGATTTGGGTCTCTTGGTCAACATACCGGATACTTTGATCCCATTGATACACCTACCAAAACTCAAATAATTGTCTACACCATTACTGGTTACTGAATTGCACCAATTCACTCGTTCTTTATTTCTCTAACGATAATAGAGTGATAATTTTCTCAAGCGTACCCGCAATCGCACTGAATGAGAGAATCCGAACAAAATTTCAGAAATTCGCCGAACGTTTGTGCATTAACTTGGAGTTATTTGGCCTTCAAAACGATGTTATTTATTGAAAATTTAACGCTGAATTCAAATCTTCTAACGAGAATGCCATGACTAACGTAGTTTTTTTTCTACAAGCATAAATAGTCCAAAAAACGTGATTTTGAAACAAATTTTTTAGAAATATGGCCTAAAAAGTATCTACTTTTAGTCCAATCAATACCAAATTTGAATCACGTAAACTAGACTCAAATTTGAACAGTTTAAGTTTAAAAACTATGGAAAAACAGTTTAGGATTGGAAGTTGTGAGGTCTCAAACACAGGTCCATTAAAACATCGATTGCTCCCTTATTATGCCACCTAAACTTGATTTTCTACCATCGTTAGAAAGCTCTAGCTAAGTGCTTTCAAGTGCAGTAGTGTTCATATTTTTTTTCTCGACGTGGTTGGGAACGGTGCTCGTAAAACCTCAAAAAAGTGAAAATTGGCATCACTTTTTTTGTTACACTTTCTTCTCTACACGCTATATTAGAATGCCGAACAAAAAATTGAAGCTAGGCCCTTGTAGGCAGATAAATTATGAACAAAATGACACCAGAAACAAAACAATCGAGCAAGTATTCTAGAAGTTATAAGCTTGCAAAGTCAAAACTTCCTTTTTTCGCGAAAATCACGTTTTCCGGCGTTTCTCCGCGTCTGGAGACGTAACTACTGAATGGACTCAATTGAAAAAATTATGGGACCTACCTGGATAGTAACCCTTTCAAACAAAAAAAAAAGTAACCCGATCGGACGTACAGGAGCTGAACGCCGGTGGACAACACATACCGAAAAAAAAAAAAAAAAAAAAAAAAAAAAATCCCGCTAGACGACCATAGTAACCTCCTCCTTGTTTGAAGTCGGTTAAAAATTGTTGAGTATAGATATTGAAATAATATATTGATATCTTGAACATCGAGATAGTAGCAACACAAATGAAAATCATGCTAACGGGTGAACCATATCATTATTCTCTGGAATTGAACTCAGCTGAATTCCATCAAGAGCAGCTTATGAATATTAACTCAAACAATATACACAATCGACTACTGCGTAGAATGAAGTTTTGGCTAAATGATCGTCATGTCTATTGAAGTTAAATGCATACTGCCTTGGCGGAACAATAAATGCATTGTGCCATGCAATATTCCAAACGGTTTGAATAGCATGGAATACAGCCTGTTGTGTGTGCGTTGCTCCCCAGTGAGTACCAACGCCTTCCTTCACTTGAGAGCGCCCAATTAGTAGGCCCTCCTTTCCCAATTAGTGAGTGTCTTAATTAGTAACTAACTCACCGCCGACACCCCCGCATTCTGTAGCTATCCCGTCCCGGCCGATTCTACGAAAAGCAGGCTTTTAGTTCTTGCTGGTTGGCGCTCTTGGCGGCTGTTTGAAGCATCGGAGCAATGCATCCCTTTCTTGGATCTAGGCTTAGTTACCTACACCTTTTAGGCACGCGATGGAAGTTGAGCCTAGTAATCAAGCGGGCTCTACAGCGGCACTGTTTATAAATTGTTCTTAATAGTTTTTTTTTATTATTATTATTATTTTTTAAAATTGTATTTACTTACTTAAATTTTTTATTACTTATTTACTTTTTTTAAATTTATACTTAGACTCAGAACCGATTGAGCCGTTTAAATCAACAGTCGAAAGGAAAAAAACGCGGCAAATAATTTTCCTGAATGTTCGACTTCCTAACATTATCTAAACTTAAAACTACTGCAGCTCAGAACTTTTTCGGCTGTAAGGGAGTGTTGGCATTTCGTTTAATCGTTTCTCTCCTGATTTCAAATCTGCATTGATTGAACATCAGCTTATGCATTTTTTTTGAGTGAGATATAATTTAAACAACTATTATCCTAAGAGGGCTGTTGAAGCAATCTATTCGTAATTAGCATATGAATATTTCGTATTTCACTTTATACTGATACTCATTCTTCTCCACACGGGCTCTGCTCTTAGGGAGAATTAATTTCCCAAACCCACATGTCATGTTCTCTTTCCGTTTTACTATAAAAGATGATGATAATTTCTATTTTTTAAATAACGATGCATTATTAGAAGATGGAATTGTATTATTTTCAATGCATTTGAAATAGAAGTGAATGGTCTATAATAAAACATTTTAATGTAACAATGTTTGCTTTTACTGGAAGATTGTAGATTTGGATATGATTTTTCGCATCAGAAAAAAAGGGAGAAAATTGTATAGAGTTAAAAAGTTCACTTCAATTTAGCGGATGCGATCTCTAACAACGCTGAAATAAATAGCGGTAAAATTGGAATCTTGACGCGTCCGTACTGCTTGAAAAAAGACGAAAATGGACGAGCTCAAATTTTGACGTGAATCCTTAAATAAGATAAACGGAACGCCACGTTTCTTTGCTGTTTACCTAACAAAAAAATCTTCTGAAAATTCGGCATTAGAACGTTGGCCACTTGAGCCTCCAATTTCCTCTCCAATGAAAAAAAGAAGAGTTTTATATAATCCTACGTCTTCTTCTCATTTTAGCCTTTTTTTTTTTTTTTTTTTTTTTTTGCTTTACTGCCCTTAAGGGCATGGGCTTACTTATTCAACATAGCAACCATAGAATCGGCGGGAAGCTGAACAGTCGAAAAGTCATTTTTTCTCTTTATCCTCTTATCCCTTTGCTCATCTCCAGCGACTTGCACAACCTTCAGTTTCCGGCCGTTTTCCTCGGCGAAATTTAATAATGGACACGTAAGCGGGAAGAGAAAATTCACGAGATTGGTGAGAGAGACCCAGGAATTAATACGTCGCAGGGCAACCGATTCAAAAACGGTTCACACGGCTACGGGAAGAAACTATAGAAACACGGGAACTGTTAAAGTTGATAGTTATTCATTTTTACCATGAATAATTTAAGCTTTTAACGTTTCGTAAGAACTTCCTGTAAAAAAAAATTTTAATTATTGCATTTATCGAGCGGAAGAAACTATAAGGATTTTTGGAATCGTCAACGGTAAATAATGATTTTGTTTCGATGGGGAAAGTGAGGTAATTTCACTCATTTGTGGGGTGGAATATTTTTAATTAACATACGTCGAATTGTTTTCGAAGAACCTTGATGAAACGTATTCGAAGAAATCGGACGATAATTATTTCCACCGATTGACAAAGTGACTTCCAGCGGACTGGTTTCATCGTGAATTCGCAAGAGAATTTTTTTCACCACTGGCGAAAAGAGAAGTTGAATCACAATCAACGAGAATAGATTAATTTAATGAAATCACAACTTGTTCTTAACAAAACATCGAGCTCCCGCTGGAAAAAATCTCGATCAAATACAATTTGCCTAATTGGGAAATTCAAACGATGCGTTACACGTTATACACAGTGAAAATGAACATTTTAAAAAAACCTCTCAGGCGTTTCAGCGGTAGCCGGACAAAATCATATTTATTTCCATTTTGTTTATTTTTTTATTCAACCGATGACCCAAAAAATTATTCGCCAAGACGTTCGAACGATAAATTCTCATAATGAAAAATTGCCGCATTATTCCGTCACTATGTGAACATTACTTCAGGAAGGGTCGCCTCGCGTCCTCGCGCTATCCCGTTTTCTTCAGTTCATCCTCTTCACTTTCGCCTGTTTCCAGTTAAAAGATAAGCACGTTCTTGCCCGCCCCACCATTGAATCCTTAAACCAAGAACGAATCTTCTCAGCAGATACTCCCTTACTTTGCTGCCTGGAAGCCTTATTCTGCCGGTTCGCCGAATTAGCTCCCCGACCGCCGTAATAACTCTTGATACAAATGAAGTTTCCGTAAACCCCATTTAAAAACATTGTTATCTCTTTCGAGGTTACAGTTTCTCAGGTTGAGATAATCTTGCGACATTGGGACGGCTCTTGAGCTATTGTTTCGCCCGTTTACGCCGGAAAACGAATCGAATAAGCCTTAGTAAATAATTTTGGCGCATAGGGTGGAAAATTGGAAGAGTTTATTAAGTAAAAAATGTCTCGGACTGTCACATTTTTGACGAATTTTAATCACCAAATAATTATTATTAAGTAGGTGATTTTAAACAGAATAGGTTTTTATGAATTTATTTTATTCATACTTATTAACATTTACAGATTATAATTTACTCTACATTTTATTTTACAGATATTTTATTTGAAGTCATTAGTATTCTTAAATGGCTCAAGGTTAATTTTGAATCAATGCGAAGAGAAAAATTCTGATGAGTATTCGAACAAGTTTGAAATTTTGTGCTTCCCGCAGTATGAAAACGATTCAATATCATCTAGAAGTTTGAGTTGTATGAGAAGTTTACAGGTCTTGAATATTGTATCGAGGCGTGGAAAAATCACGGCATCGCCTCGAGGGAGCGAAACCGAAGCGGTGAAATGTTTTTGACCAATTAATACCACGTAGCCAGCTCGAACTTCGCTTGAAAACTCACTTCCTTCGAACGGATTTTCTTTTCAACAGTACAGTTTCAGTGGAGCGCTTTCAAAAAGCGATTATCAAACTTTTTCGCCAACTTTTTCTTCGCCCAAAAGATTCTATTCGTTATTTGACCTCTTTAATACAACAATCTGCCTTCTCTCCCACGCAGCTTGATTTTTTTTTTAATTTTATTTCCGCCCTTAGCAGATGGAAGGATATTATGTTGGTACTTACCATCTTAAAGGGAATAAAAATATTGAGCGGTGATAAAAATACTTGATATTGTTCTCGGCTGATGGTCGAAGTTTTTCATATTGTTTTTGTGGTCGATTCATTCTCGTTTCTACATCCCATCGAATAAAATTCTTCAAAGGCCTTGGAATTCGACGGAGGAATTTCCCTTTCAGAAGTAAAGATTGTTACGCGCAATTTATTCCCGCACGCCAAATCAGGGCGAGGTTGATTTCGCATTGCGATTTACTTTTTTAATGCCGTCTTTTATATTCAAGTGCGAGGACTTGGAGAGGAAAAAGCAGAATGACGAATGAGGAAGTGGCGCGGCGCCTTTAAATGTAAATGTATGCGCCGCAACATTGTAAGTTTGTTACTGAACGCGGAACCAACATCTTCATGTTTATAATTTTCATACATCAATGGGAAAATATATTCCACGCCGTCATTTACCTTTCCGTCCGTTTTTAACTCGGCGTACGTCTTTTTTCGGCGGGTGTCACGATTTTTCCAAGAATCTCAGGGTCTTCGCGCTTCGTTTCCTCCCAAGCTGGGTTTCTTTTGTAGTTAAATGAAGCGACGGCGGTTTCCCAAACATGTACACGCTCGACGATGATCCACACGATGCATAATTCAGTTTTTACTTCCCACGGCGAGATATACAGTTTTCACTATGGAAAAAAGCACTTTAAAATCGTATCGGATTCGTCGAGCGGGTTACTACGTTCATTCTCGTTTCGTCCAAGAATAAATTGCGACACTCTATGTAAATTTAAATTCGCTCACGCTCCTCGTCAGAACATGGAGACGTTTTGCAGTGGGTGTACAATTTTTCGGTTTGAGAGTTGAAGAAATTTTTTCAAGTTCGAACATTTTCTGTGCAGTTTTGAATTAGGGTGACACAAAGAACTGTTGAAAAAGTGCCCAAGATATTCATAATGGATGATATGGATATTAATTCGATCAAGAATATGAATGCAATCTAAAACCAGTTGGAATTGTAAGAAGTGGTGCGCAGATTTCACCGAATGATTGAGTTGTTTTAGCCTAAGATTTAGCTGTACTAGCAAACTCAGAAGGCAATGATATAGCAAAAACACACGCTGTTCCTGAGAACGGTACTCAATTTTTTTTTTTTTTTTTTTTTTTTTGGGTGAACACAATACGTATTTATGTTTATTCTACTTTGAAAATAAAGTTCTACTTCGCTGCATTGGCTCTGGTTATTTCTTTCACTCGCTCGATAATTTAGAACTAGTAAAATTACATTACAGTACATAATATATTTTCATTACTGGGAAAAGAGGCGAAAATTGAGCTGGTGGCAGAAACTTGAATCATATGCTTCCACAAATCTCAAGGGATATGAGAGGAAACTGGGCAATTTCCTTGGTGCAACAGATGTACATCATTGGGATTTTCGCGAGAGTGCACTCTGATCGTAAAGAATAAAAATAGATTTTTCCGTAATAGATCTAACACGGCTTAGGAGTTGTGTAAGGAAATCTGTAGCGGACTGAAAAAAATATTAGCGCACTCAACTTGGCTTACCAAAATTTTGAAGTTCTTTCAACTATATTTCTCAAAAGTGTATTTTTTTAGATGAACCGGTGTTCTTCCCTGCGTGCGATTTGGTGGGAAGCTTTGATGTTTCCTTATTTATTCAAATCCGTTTCAACCGATTTATCGAACGATCGTTTCATTCGTCGCGAGTTTCCCCCTTCGTTACGAAGGGTTCTTTTGATCAATTGGACAGGATCCAAGTTAGTGCGAAAGAAAGTAATAAACGTGTTTTCAAGTTTTCGGTCGGTTATTATTCCCCAATCGACCTAGTTATCGGCGGTCTAGAGGGATAGGCGATGAAGAATGGCCCTTTGAAGGTCGTTTTGGCGAGCAATAGTGTGCGACGGTCGCACGGAAAAGTCCCGAGATTTCCCCAACCTTTGGGGTCGTTTCAACCGGCCTGTTCTTGACTATGTCAGTTATAGGTTTATTTTTACTTTTGCGGTTTCTCAAAAGACAAGCAAAAATAAAGTACCTAGAAAAAAAAAACCTGAAATGATTTGAATATTTTCAAATGTTATTACTAGCGTCTAAAAACGTGTACTTGTCTCATAAAATTACTCCAATCACAATTTGGTTACATTTCAAAATAATAACAAGTTGAAAAAATTGTTAACATAATAATTATCTAAAAAAGGGAAATCATATAAATTAATTAGGTATGTAGAATTATATAAATTATATAAATTCGAAAAAATCTAAAAATACCTAAAAATCAAGATTCAACGCCAAGAAAAATTGAATTAATTCAGTTCAAAAAATAGTTTGACAAGTTGGCCTTTGAATTTCATTCTATGGCTCTTTACATATGGATTCGGACGATTCTCATGAACATCTTAGAGCCTCGGATCAGACATAATATTTATGTCTGATAATATATATTATATTTTCTTTCTGAATATATTATATTTTCTCTCTATGGGTGTAGAAAAAATAATTCAGCACTAAATGATAATGATAAAGCCTCGCTAATGGTCATTCTCGGCCTCATCATAATATTGAATCATTCAATTGCGCAAAAATCTTCAGAGAATTGAATGAAATCGCTCCCCTGTAGGTTACCTCATTCGTTTTCTTTCTAGGAAGGATAACCCACCCGCCCGAAATCCTACCGAATTAGAGAAAGGGGCCATTAGAGTCGAACTAGGGCCGGGAAAATTTCCCAAGTTGAAAACTTTTCCGAGCGAAAATTAGCTCACATTTCCAAAAGAGGTTCCGCTTCTAAATGCGGGCATTTACCCGACGCGCACGGAAAAAGAGATTTACGGTTGGTATATTTTCTTTTTTCTCCTCTTTTTTCCTTCCCATTCGGGGAAAACTGCAATAAAAATAGAAACAGGATTTAAACCGAGGTCTTTCCATCGGACGCGATTTTCGCAGACTGAAGCGTAATAAAGTGAAAGAGGGGTATAAAATTTCTTCTAGATTGAGATGAGATACAGGAATAATCCCAATGTCGAACAGGGTCCGGTAATGAGGGGACATGAAAAGAGAGTAAACCGAGAGAATGCTCACCTCCTTTGCCTTTTTATTTTATCTAAAAACTCCAACTCCAAATCTGCTGCGTTTAAGACGCAACGAAATGCAGACTTTAACGCGCCTCGGGACGGAATAGGATTTTCCTCCGGGTTTACGTCAGATTTATCTAGCAGATGTCTCGAGTGCTGTCATCATTTCCACTAATAGCGATTCCGTCGAAATCGTGGAATTCTTTTGACAAACAGACGGTACTTTTTAGAATCCGATTGTATGGTGTAGTATCGATTTGACGCTTAAATTTCACGACGAGAAAGAGATTGAGATTCTTTCCGCCCATTTGAGCAATGAACCGAATGAACGAAATTTCGTCAGTATTGTGAAAAAGCATCACTTCGCGCCCTTCGTGTCTAAAACTCTTTTATTATTTTGGTAAAATCACGTCGAAAGAACTTGGAAGAGACTAGATAAATGCACACGAAACAATATAGTTCACATTTTTTGAAATTTCGAAACAAGCCAAAAAGCATGATTTTGACATGTATTTTATCATTAATTTAAACAGTGATATAGGTACAGTACTTTCACGTATGATTTGGCAAAAAATGTTCATAAAATATGGAAAAATGTGTACCAGAGGCATGTTTGAAATTTGTAAACATAGAAAAATGAAAGTGTTGGAAAATTAAAATCAAAATCATTTCTAGTGGTATTTTAGCCTAAAAAATTAGAATGGTAGTGAAAAATCTGTCCCATAATAATACCAATTTGAATCTTACGAAAATTAGACCTTTTTCTAGGCATTGGACCCAAACACGAAAAAACGCCCTAAGTAATAATACAAGAGTACGGTGTGTATTGTAAAAATCTGGGTTTGTCAAATGGGACCACTTTTATAGCAGAGATCCAAAAATAAGAACACTCGAACCAAATGCGAACAGTTCGAATAACGAGTAAATACGGTGCGGGAGCAAACCGAAAAAATTAAGCCTCATCTACTTGCTCGCATAAGGAAAATTTCAAGACCTTGAACGCTAAAAAATTATATGTCTCATGGCCTGTGAAAATCGAAACAGAAAAAACGTTGAACGTTTATATTCCGGAAGTACTATATGTGTTATCCAGAATCCGGAAAAGACTAATTTTGCACATTATTTTCTGGGAACATCATAGAATTTCATTCTTTTTACAAAGATAAGGGAACTTCAACAAGGTTTTGACAGACCGGTTCGAAAAGTGTGTCTGAGTACTATGAATATTTCTTAAAAATACACTTTGTACGTAAACATGTACGTAAAAATTAATTTCTTCCAAAGCAAATGATTCCCAATTGAACGACTGAAAGGCAAGAAAATAGGAAAAACCGACGGCGGCAATTAATTCGTACCAATTAAACCCACCTGCTATCTAAAAGCCGTCGGAATACATTTAATCCACCGTCTTTTCGTTTTCGTTCGCATCGAATGCAATTTCATTTCGCTTCTATTCCACCGCCATACCTCTCGATAGTTAAAATTTGTATTAAAGTATGCAGGATAGTAAAATTCCTACAATATACATGAAATATTCCTATAAGTGCACGACTGCTGCCGTTCTTCATTTTCCTGCTTGTGCTACGGGTATTTTATTGTTTTAATTTAATTCACCGCTCGTTGAACATTTGAAGTTATTGAATTACGATAATTATTATTCCTCCGCTTAAAACTCCGAATTTAACCGCTGGCGAATTAATTGCGAGCTTTCCCGCTGCGGTTCATACTTCATTATCGCGCTTTTATGGAAATTGCGTTATACTAGCACACCTATATATACAGGATTTTGTGTCAACGAGACAATGAAGTTAATGAGGGCTGTTGCCTGCGCTTTATTGCTCCAAAGCAAATAGTGATTCAATTTATTACCTCGCCCGCTAGCCCATTTCGAATAACTTGAATGTTTTGCGTCACAAGAGAGAAAGAAAGAACACAATTATGCTAATGGTTTATTTTAAAAATAGTTTCTCGAAAGACAGCAGAAAAAAAATTGTGCAGCGAGAAGGCTACTTGAGAGCTAAGAAACGGTTGGAAATAGAGAAAACTTACGAATTGAAAGTTATGACGAAGGAGAGAAATCGATATGAAAGAGAAAAAGAGGAATATTATAGGAGCGGAAAATATAAAATCAATATTATGGAAGAGTCTGCGCCCGTAGACAGAATGGTTTTACAAAGCCCACGCTCGAATGGTCGAAAGTGCCCGTCAACCAAAGGAGTTAGAAAAAAAGTAGTTTCTCTGAATTTTTTTCTTTCCAATTAAAGTACAAGAGATTGAGACAAACCTATAGGTTAGCTAGTGAAGCAACTATAACAGCGTTCTTGGCATCTGGAGACGACTAAAAAGGCGATCTGGTGGTGATCAACAGAAGGTTCGATTGTGATCCCTTCAGGGAAACCCCAGTATGCTCATTCAAACAGCACTAGGTGGAAGTCCCATTTAGTTTAAAAAGTTCATTAGCACTCTAGTCCGACAATGGTAGCAGAGCGTGTAGTAGATCTCACATCAATCGTCTCACCGGAGCCGATCTCGTCCAAAGATACAGTCAATTTATCTGCAGGGTGCACACGATAAGGTGCGAAATTCAAAAGTCGATAGAAGTTGATACCGATCACACCTTCATCTGAAAAATCTTAGCAAATAAGAATCCCCGTTTTAAAAAACCTTAATTGAGTTAGTGACTTCACTAAAGACTTGAGCCATTTTTAGGCCTTTCTCCAAATTGATATTTGGAGAAAATCTCAAGCATTCACCTATTTCATAGTTTTTTCAGAAGAGTGTTAGTTGATGGCGGATCTTCTTATTTTACATTCGGATTACACATATCTTCAAACGTAAAACGTCAGATTTGAGGGTGTGGGGTCGAAAAATATTTTCATGAGTAATTTGAAGGTTTATTATTGATTAATAAATCGAAAGATTGTTATTATTCCGTTAGGATATTTTTTTAATATTGCAAAATACATTTAATTTATATTGCTAAAAAATAAATAAGTGTATTACTATCTTTCAAAGTTTTATGTAGGTTGTGACACTCTTTCGAGAAGATATCAGAACCGGAAAATATCGCCGTTTCTCGCGTTCGGTCATGGATCAGCGGGCGATCGAGTCGTAAGGCGGAAACGAGGTCTTCGTACATCCATGAAACAAGCTTTAGCGGAGGAACATCGCGGTAAAGTAGTCTTCTAAGCCGGCCATATATTTTTATAGATTACGACGAACGTAGAAATGCGCACCTGGAGAACGCCCGACCCGCCCTCATCTGGAGAGGAAGATGGTTATGCGATAATAAAGGGATATATTCAAACGACTCGCATAATATCCACCTCCTTCCATTGTCCCTTACCTTTTCGCTTTTCACGACCCTTTTCTTCTGCTAACCAGGTAAATTTTCATTTATTCAAGCCCACTCCGGCACACCTTTTCTCGGAAAAACGTACAGACAAAGCCCTCGAAGGGCAACAGGGGCCTTATAGTGAAAAAGGAACCTTCCCTCGGCCACGGGTTGTGTGCTCGGAGTCGTTGTATGTAGATCCTATTCAGAATAATTCAACCTCCTCTAGCCGACCTATACGACTAACTTGCACTCTATCCTTCACTCGGATTCAGGCTCCAACGAGCTTCCGCACAGTCCACCCAACTCAACTCCTGACCAACGTTTGTCTTCGCCGCTCGTTCTAAGGGCCAAGGTAGCCGACTTCGCTTTGACTTTGTCCACGCTAAGTCTTCCGAGCTCCCACTCGGACGCCACTTTAGCCGGACACTCCGCTGTATTGCCTTTATACCTAGCAAAGGTTCGCACCTTCGTAAGATCGGAATATCGGAGACCGCTGTTAATTGGTACTATTATGATAGTTTATTTTCATGTAATTATATCAGCAGTATAATACTTATGCGATAAATTCTACCTTAAAGTAAGTTCCTAAAATAATAAAAATTCGCTGAAGAGCTTTCTCTCATAGTTAACAAATGTTTGCAATATTAATTTATTAAAAGTGCGAAGTAAATCAAAATGGAAGTGTTCAATCACTCGCAGCGTTTGACGGCTTTAAAAAATACATTCACATTTTTTTATTCTGGGGATTTTTTTAATACTAACTTATACTTTTAATACTAACTTGTTCACTGACCCCAATTCAACCTAAATTCAGCTTACAAATTAATTCAAACTTCAACCTGATATTACAAACTTCTATCTAAATTCCAACGTCAACTCAAGATTGAAGTAAATGCAAACAATCGAATTTCCAATTGGATGGTACCAGCGTTAAAATATGTCTCTTCTGGAGGGCTTTAATGTAATGTTAGCCATCGTATAAAATACAGACTGACGGTTTTCCGATCGACTGAAACCGATCTTTTCCCATAAATCCTCATTGAAACGAAGACTGTTCTGAATAATAAACCAATCATTCGCTGCGTTTCATTCATGAGACTCTAGTTTCAAACTATCCTCATTCTCCGTCCAATAGAGGAATAAGGAGCTATTTCATCAAAATAGGGTAGTCACGTATAAAGGAGGTCTCCTAAGTATCAGCTCTTGGGCCGTTCGCATGATTTGCTTCCTCGGCTGCCGAATCGGATGGAAATCAGGGAGTTACGAGTTTCTTCGCGATTTCCAACTCTTGCTCGGTCAAACCGAAGAACGCTTTCCTTTACTCGGATACTTCCTCTGCCCTTCAGGTCCTTTCAGGGCAACATCGCACGGCCAAAGGCCATCAAAAACTTTTAAAGGGTAGAAAAACCTTCCCTCCGTCCAGCCAACATTTTCCGTCTCCTTCCCTCGTTCGCGTTTCTTCGCAAGGAAAACTTCTAGAGCTCTCGGGCTCTTTTCCAAGTTCGATTAAAATTATTAAGACCCTTCTCGTTCCCATCCGGGTGTTCCCATTTCCACAGACTTTACAGGACCCCTTCACCTTGCCTACGCCAGACGTTTTTCCAAATTTCGAAGCGTTTCGTTGTTTTGAATCGCCCCTTCGGCGAACCGTTCGACCGAAAACGGTTCAGCTACTCGCAAGCGAGGGGTAGATTGGCTCGAAAAACCTTTTCCAACCTCGACTGTTTAAACTTTCATTCGTTCTCTCCGACTTTGTACGATGTTAATTCATTATTCACCATCTCCGGGGTAGAAGTCATCTCCTCCCCTCAACTGAGAACAGTTCCTTTCACGTTATAGTATGACGACGACGTCAAGGAAATAAGAGAAGCTAGGAAAGAAAACCCGATTCCGAGGACTTTCGGAAGATTACTAAAGATCAACCGTATTAATAATCTAAGTGACTTGTTGAGCATTTCGGCGAGCCGATGGAAAATCGACCGTGGAATGAGTTTTGTTGCAGCCCTCGTCTTCAAATGATAGTTTGAAAATTCTTTTTCTCAAACCGTTCGGTAGTAAATTGACTAGGGCCAGATGTTTACAAGAAGAAGAAAAATTGTTGGTTAAATAATCAATAATAATAATAAACCTTTGTACTCGCTAGTTACAGGGAAAAAATTATATAACTACGTAATATTGTAGTACATTTCGAATTATTATAAAATGAAAATTTTTGGCAAGGAATGTTTTCGCAAATAATGCAAAGAATTATTAGAATTATTATTTCGTCATCAGTTTCATGAGGTTTAATTCTTGAAATCGGTACGGAACCTTTTTTCGTCGACACACGCATTTTTTATTGAGGTAACATTTTACTAGGTAAAGAAGGTGTGAAGGGAACAGGTGTGTAACGATCCAGGTTTGTATCTTATAACTAATTTAATACAACTTTTCCTTCAACGTTATTTTATTAGCGCACTCCTTTTCCTACTTTTTCAATTTTTTTGAAGATTTTACCAGTTTACTTCAACTCAATTAACCCACAATAACTCCTTTAATTACGGGAATAAATTAATTGATAGTACATGATTTAAAAAAACGACGAATTTCCCATTTTCCTAATGCAAAACGTAATTTCTCTGCGCAGATGCGATGAGAGAAAAATCCGATATGAAAGCTCGAATCGTCAAATCTTGGATATTGGATGATTCTTGAACCGAAATCGGTGCCAATAATTTTCAGCTTACGGTTTAGTTTTAGTCTAAAACAAGTTTACGATCGAATTGGAGGTGAACATTTTCGCACCGAAAAACGAGTTAACATTTTCGCACCGAAAAACGAGGTTTCCTTAATAAATGAAGCTTCTTCGGTGACAACTTTGACTCGATTTTGGGTCGAAATTTACCTAATATTTATGACGCTAAATTGAATGGTGATGCTCTGAAACGGTTTCGTCCGCGAAAAGTCCTGTCTTCAATAGTCAAGCTCAAAAGTAGCATGAGCAAATTGAAAGTTATTAAATTCTGTTATGTTTTAGTAATCATTAATCGAATATCATCGTATTTTTCCTTTTAGCACTTCTTCCCTGCTAGTTCGAGACTGAATATGAAGAATACTTTGAATTGAGCGTTTCTCGCGACGAAACATATCAGCGGAAAGAAATAGTATTGCAATTAGTCAGCGCCCTTTATTCGGACGCTTCGTAATCACTAGGGCCACCCTTTTCAAATTTATTATACACCCCCGAGGCTATGTTTTTCGCTTTTTTTTCTTCCTCCAGTTGCCCGAAACAGTTTGTCGTCAGATTTATGCGAGGAGCAGTCAACATAAAAAGAAAATATTCAACCACCTATCTCTTTCGCTCGTATTTTCTAACTTGCTTCACACTTTCGTCCGCTCGGATTTTTATTTTTGAATAATTTTCCATCGCTTGTGTAAAATATTAGTTACCATGATTCAAATTGTTATCAGCATCGTCGAAAAGTAGTAGAATTGAAACAATATGTGTTGTGAGATAGAAGAAAAGGGAAAATCATTCTTCCAAAGACCCAAACATGAACGTCATATTTGAACAAAACTGCCCGCTGTAATTATTTCAGAATTTCTTCGTTTCTCTCTTCAATCCAAGTCCGGAGGATTCAAGTTTTACCGGCTTTTTAACTAATCTGTTGCAATTCATCGGGATTCCTTCTCGGAAGTTTTTTTTCCTTTGCGAAAAAGCATTCGATGGATTTTAAAAAGGTTTCTCTCCTTTCGCTTGGGGGCCCTTCGAAACTGTACAAGTCTCGAGAATTAATTAACGTTACAATCAAAGGTATTGGAAAGGAAATAGCGCTCGGTCTGCGAAAAAGACGATGAGGCGAGGAGGTTTTCGATGGGTTCATTTCAATAGGAAAGAAGAAGCAGCCGTTTCCTCTTTCCATCCAGTCTGGCCGAACAAAGGCGAGGCAAAGCTACGCTGTTGTATTATAGATCTGAGCCATGGTCGCCCACTCGTGAACTAATATTGTATTTAAATTCTGGCCCGCTCTTCGTATTCCGTGCTTCTTCATCATCCCGCTCCTCTCGCAAGTTGAGTCGTGCGTCCTCTTTCCCTGTCAATCTCCTGTCATTTCCATTCTTTCCTTCAATGGCAATAGAATGAGAATTCGCTTCCTTTTCTATCCCGGTCCCAACAGTATCTCGGCGTCTCGTTTCAACGCCTAACGCTCTCAGTTTTTTGTTCACCCTCGTAGGTAACCGCAGTTTCTTTTGTATCCGACGCCAGATCGCGGTATTACTTTCTTTGTCTTTTTGCTTGAGATGGCTTTTTTTCAACTCTCAACGTAAAATTTTTTGCGGTAAAGAATGTACAAAAAGGTCCTCATGATGAAAGGAGAATTCGGACGTGGAGGTTCATTGTTCGAACGGTTCAGGATAGGAACTGCGTAACGATGGGGATCATAACTTGAAACTGGAACACGCTCAGAAAGCGGTCAAGTTAATAGAAATTCAAAAAAATTATAATTATGGTAAACGTCAAATGCCTAATCTCCTCCATAAAAATGCCTAATCCTGTGTTGTGTTTTTTTTTAATTTTAATTTTTTTTTTTAATTTTTAATTTTTAAAAATTTTTTTTTTTTACGTTTGTTGGTCCCAACCGAGATTAATTTTTCTCGATCCATTTACGTCCGATGTAAATACAGGCTAACTGGCCGTAACTGCCTTTAATCTCCGTCATCTTGAATCAAGAGTGAATCAGCTTGTGAGTGATGAACAAACGGAAATCTTGATACAATTAATCTTGCACTGATAAATTATTAAAAATGCCTCTGAAAATGTACATCTTCATTTATATATAAGATAATCTCTTCGACGGGTGGCAAATTGAAATACAATCTAAATTCATAATTCAAGTCGGTAGCAGCGAATATTTGTCCTTCAAAAGGAATAAAATTCGAAAATCGTAGTTATAAAGCGGTGTAGAGTCGGATAAGTTCGATGGAATAGAAGAAAGTTAATCCTCAGCCGCATCAAAAGATAGATTCTTATTTAATACGGCCGCGAAGAAAACACAACGCTCCTCGCAAGACTCGGGGAAAATAAGGGAAACGGGTCGAGGAAAAAATAAAATATTGACTATAACTTGAGACGCCGAGGTAGTGGTCAACCAATAAAAATCCCACAAAAGGGCCTGAGAGTCGCTGTTCGAGCTGAGAGGAGCCTAATGCCTTTTAACCCGCCGACTAACTGGGAACCCTTTCTGCCCATTTCTACCCTCGCCCGGAAAACTTCCTCCCTCGCTCCGAAAAACCTGTATTTCGTTTTCCCAGCGACGCCGGCCCTCCTTTCCCGGCCGCCCTTCGCCTTGAACCATAACGCAGTTCCGTTTCTGGCCTTCCCATTTCTTTCTATTACTTCCTAGCATTCCAGCTCCGCTCGCATCCGTACCATTCTGCCAAAAAGATGCGGCGAGGGGAGGAGAAAAAACTGGAAATAAAAAGGAGGCAAAAAAGAAGAAAGCTGAAAATGGAAAGCGTTGGTGGTCGTGAAATCGGGATGGGAAACGCGGACGGCGGGTTTTCGAAGTAAAACCGAGTAGAGACGAGAACGAGCCGTGCTGAGGTGAAACGAAATTGAGAGGCCTCTGACTGCTGGGAAAAAAGATTTTCCGTTTCGCATATTTCTTGAGCCCAAATTCACCGCCTCCATTATTATGTCAAATCTGCTTAAAGTCCTGAACTGAATTACATCAGTTGTCGAAATAATTTGCAAATGGGATCTCCACGTTGAATAACTCAAGTGTTGAGGTTGGCAAATCGAGTTCAAGATCGGGGTAATCTTCGGGGAATTTTTGGTCAAATGCTTTTTATTATAAGAGTCTAAACGTTGGTTAAAATTGTTGGTGTTCAGTTGGTAAAGCTAAATTTTCACATGAAACAGACGTTATCAATATTCAGCTTAGTTTTCAGTTCAAACATTGAAATATTGACCTAGTTGCCAAACGTCGATTTTTAATTCTTCAAAAAGGATATCTAAAAAAAAAAATGAAAAGGCTTGGACTTAAATGAGTTAGGTAAATGGCCGAAATTTTACTTTTTTCAAGTTCAGGCTCCCACATGAACTTGCGAAGCTGATTTTTACGTTTCTTAAATTACTGTCCACTCTTTTGTGAATCACTACGACGTACGAAGATCAATTGCTTGATCAATTTTTTCAACATTTGGACGAATACCAAGAGAAATTTATCATCCAGTAGTTTTTCGTATTCAGTCAACATTTAGTTTGACTCTTGGCCTATTAGATTGAATAAAAATTTAATAGTTTCTGTTATTAAAAAGTATTACGGCTTAAGGTTATTTAAAACGAACGGTTCCGTCGAGTAGTATACAAGAGTATTCAATTACCGACTCCACATCGTTTAGCGAGCTATTTCTTGTCGATAAGGGCGGTTGCTTCTCAGTTGAGGCGTCTCTTGTACTTGGAAGGGGGGCCAAAACAAGGTTCCATAGCCTGTTCTATTTGGCAGCTGTTTCGAAACACAGTCGATAGCCCGTTATGTGTCAAGTAAGATTAATTATCCGAGCAGCCCACCGCAACATCACTATTCCTCCATAGTTAGCCAAGTTCGCTACCGATTAGGGGCTTTTGATTTTTTGCGGAACTGGACAGATGAATGGACTCGGAGGATCTAGATTATAAACTTGCTTAGTTGTGTCAGACGCCCGTTGATTTATACGCAGAAAATCCTTATTGGAACTTCTCTTAGCCGATTCGAAGTTCCCGCGTTGCCATTTAGTCTCCATTTTCCGCTGTTTCCTTCGTTAATAACTTCATTCAAATGCAAATTTCACAGTCACATCTCGACTCGAGTAGAAATGTGGAATCCGAGTAGAACGAATCGAGTTCTTCGGCGTTGCAACGATCCGGCATTCAGCCTTACTTTTCCTATTCAGCGGATCATCGAATTTTCAGCTCAGCTAAACTACTCCAATTTTCAGCTCCAACTTGGTCGTAAAACAGAGCGGACGCTAAGTTTGCGGGTCGCGTCGACCTGTCACAACACTATCAACTGGGTTAATCAACACGAGCTTCCAGCGGCGTCAGTGCAAATATTTCTTCAAGATGTTCTTCCCTCGCAGACTGTCAAACTCGGTCGCCTTTTCGTCCCAAGCTCTTCGAACCCGATGGCGAAACTCCCTTAACAAAATTTACTTACAGTTCAAGCCGTTTCGTGTTACCTCTTCGAGATGAAAGATTAAAGCTAACTCGGAAAGCTAACCGGCTTTAGTGGCGAAGGTAAGCGCTAGATTTTTTTTACGAGAATTCATTGATCGAAACTATGAAATTTTATAAAAACAAACGGTCAACTCGTTCAATAGAAGAGGATTTATTTATAATAGAGATTCATTCTCCGGTAGAATACGTCGGAGTTTGAATAAATGAATGAATTTTATTTTCTGTACAAATTAGTTCAGAAAAATATTGAAATACCTATTGGAATTTGATGGCAGAGACAATTCATTGTACCCAGCCGCCTGATTTCGGGTCCTATAATTACTATCGAATGTTGATACTTTTGCAAAGTAAGTGTGGAAGGTATTTAAATTATAATTAGTGAGATAGTTCAAATCGAACTCGAGGAGGTTTAAAAGCACCTGTCCAGATTCGGAAAAGCTGGGAAAATTGTGGAATAATTTTCCTTAGAGAGCAAGGATTTTACCTAACGATAATAAATATTATTCATAGCAAACATTTTAGCAAGCGGAAGCGTTATTTTCGCACTTTCCTTCCACGTTTCTGTTGGCCTTCTCTCAATCTAGGAGTACAAGCGGTTTGTTATGCTCTCTATCTTATTTACCCTTGTCAGTAGGCTCCCTTCAAAACTTTGAGCCTTACCAGTCTTTCTAGAGACTTCTCCCAACTTGCTTCCAAATTTCAGGCTTCACTCGGGGTATCTTCCATCTTCTCAACTGTCTTTTTCTATCCCAACTTTCCGGATCAGTCGAATTCTTTATCGTTTACCTTAGGGTTTCTAGACTCTTCATTCGGAATTATTAGGCAAGAGGGATCTCCAAAATAAGTGGCAAAATCCCACCAGAAACTTCTTTTTTTTTGTTATCTTATCGAGTTTTGCAGTAAAAAATGCTATTTGACTCGTCAAAAAAAAAAAGAAAAAAAAAAGAAAAAAGTTAACTTCGACCAGAAAATTTATACAAAATCCGTTTATATATACAAGTGTGTCACTCCGCTCGATAACTACCGATATTTCGGAGATAAAAATCCGATTTTTGCCGGAAAATCCTTCTCGGCAAAAGTAATAACGAGTTCATCTGAGCATAGGGTGGTGTTAAACAAATATTACCTCAAACTCGCCCGAAAATCGCATCATCCGATTCATCCAAAATTCAACTAGAGCTGTTTAGTAACTAAATCGCATCTCGTTACTAGCTCTAAAAGAAAACTATAGTCCCGGACTTGAAATTAGACGGATATGAGAAATCGCTACGCTCTCTCAGCCGCGTAATCCTCAACCGGCGAATTCACAATAATTCGAGACTTGCAGCTCAGCTAATCGGCCGTCTCCCTTCGCTCTTTCGCCGAAGCGAATTACGAGATTCGCAGCAGGTGGATCGGCTTCTGCGGTCCGTCGCTCCGTTACAGGCGAATAATTATCACGCACGAAATGCGCCCGGATCGTCCTTGGATGTTCCATTATGCGATGGAATGCTCGTTTGGAGGGCGTTTTCTACCGAACACTTTGCACTACATCAGAACTGTTCTCGTAACGACCCCAACAACCTACGCCGAGCTGTACTATCCCATAGCTTTCCTGCTCTAACATTCTGTCCGTCCTAGCTCTCGTTTTCGCATAATTCATCCCATCCTCCCGACCGCGTTGCCCTTCCAGAGCGTAGCCTGAACGGTCCTGATTTGATAAACGGTTGCCTTAATGGCTGGGACGACTCGATTTTCGCGGTGAGTGAAGCTTCAGAAACGAGGCTCATTCATCAAACTTTACTTGATAGCTTCCACTCTACCAGCGCCCTCTTCCACTTCCACGCTTGCTCCCGACAATGCGCCCGACCCTCGCCACACGGATCATTACCAATTGGTTCGGGTTAAAATCATAAATGATGTTTAACGAAACGCCTCGAAGCAACACTTCGAAAAGCGGAAATGTAGATTTATTGTCGGAGAATCGGTTTTTAAATCATTAGTTAATTATTATTAACGACGGTTCCTTTTATTTTTCATTGCGACGCCGTTCGTCAAAAAAGGAGAAAAAATCCAGTCAGAATATCTTGTGTCGACTGTTTTATAAGCTTTTACGAGGGAATATTTCAATGTCAGACGAGCGGAAGTGATCCATCATTTAAAGTATTTCCCCCTAGTCATTCATTACATCAGCTACTGTGTTTCTGTCATAGCCCATTGTAAACCGGTGCATATTTTCTTTTTTCACCCTTCGAATTTTCGAGAAACTTGGCTCAGTTTAGTTGGGAGTTGACCAGAATTTCCGACTAGAGTTTTAAAAATAACTCGCCCCTGCCGTTCGGCAGTTGGATGAAATGAAACCTTCACTCAAATGGCGGCAGTCGACTTCACCTTATTGCCTTCAGGGTGAAAAGAGAACCTTCGGCTTCGGTCTGTCGGTTGCCTTAGTTGAGCCTCCAAATCTCCTTCTGGGTTTATCACCGGACCTTCAGCGGTGTCAAAACGTAATTGACTTTCAATCTCCATTCTTTGGAAATGCAGACAATGAGAACCAAGTTGAACGAGTATTTTCGATGATTTTAATTTTCCTCAAACAATCTTGTACCACACAATTTTCATGAATACAGTTCAGACCACGATTTTCAGTATTCTGAATCAACGGTATTTTTCCTCGCAAAATAATTAACTACGAGCTCGTATAATATATATTTTTACGACACAAATCACACCAATAGAGGGCTCGGCTTGTTTATAGATTCGTAATAAGACGGCAATTCCATGCAGGTTTTTCATCTCAATAAAGAACACGAAGTTCTCTGTAAGGAGAATTAATTTTCTAAATGGAAATTCAGAAAGCCGACAGTTATCTACTTTGTGTACTTTAGCCCTGCCGACCTTTTCCATCAGAAGCAATCATAGCACCTCGAGTTTTTCGACTATTCTATGAAAATCTCTTGCGTGGTCGGGAGCGAAGAAAGATTGGTTCCTGGCTCGCTACCTCCCATCAAACAAAACTTCGCATGCCTTCCTTGAAGGGAAGTTCTACCTCTGCAGCTTTCGCCGGATAGGACGTAGCGAAAGGCGAGGGCCGAGCAAATATTTGAGCTTTTGAGACGTAATAAAAGTTTATGTTTGAGTTCCTGTCGTAAGGTCAGATAAAACGGGAGAAATTCGGTCGCCTTTTTCGGGACCAAGTCATCATCTTGGACGCCTGATTCGGTAGAAATGGAAAACTGCAGTGCCAAAGATGTTGATAAATCGTGGTTGTACGACTATGAAAAGGGGAAACAGCGATTCAGCTTAAGAAGTAAATAGTGTGAAGGGATTTAGTTTTCTTTTGAATGAATAATTCTATTTAACAGTTAATTGTTTCATAAATATGGAACGGATGAGTTGGATTAACTTAGTAAATCATGATTTACCTGTCAGACCAAGCGCATCCGTTCAATGATTTTTCTTGGTGGACGTCAGCATTCACAATGATAATTGGCACACGCAAGGAAAGAAGAACGGGTTCGCCAGTGGATCCAGCGCGTGGCATAGTTGCACGGAGCTATAGCATTTGGCACATTCATCTTTCCACAATGAACGAATCCCATAACCCTAGGAAAAAATTCTGATAGGGTGGGGATCAATCTCAACTCATACCTTACAAGCCTTCTCTAGCATTGAATTGACCCAATTGGTAGAACCAAAGTGGAAATGAAATCTAAAATGTCCACTCGAATAAAAATATTTAATGCTTAACCGATTAAAAATATAGATACCCGTCGATCATTTTGATACACCTTAAATATAACTTATATAATATACCTTAAATAACCTATATAAACAACAAAGTGATCAAATAAGTTCCCCTAGATAATTTTTGTGCTTCTATGTGATCCGAGCCGAATTTTTAAAAAAACGGGTAAAGTGGTTGATTTTGTCAAATGATTAGGCTAGCTGAACGTACATTGTTTTTCTTTAATGATTAATCTTGCTGATGAACATTCGCACATTTCTTTGCATTTTTTTATTTCGCCAATATATATACTCCACAATAAAACGCTTAACACTGTTAGCATCGCAGATTAGCACCCTCTGGGATACCTGTGCACTTTAGAGGACGATCGCCACCTTCGATATTGATGTTTTCCAACCTCCAATCCGACGCTCCGACCACGTTTACGTAAGATTTTGCACCTCCTTTGTCCACGGATCCGAAAATATGACGAATAACGAGATTCGTTATGGGAAAATGCTTAGTCGGCCTGCCAGTAATCGATTGCGCTTTGGTATAGTCGCCTTGAAGTATAATCCCAGCTCGTGAAATATTTTCAAAGTTTATCTTCTCGTAGATGACATTTTTAACAGATCCAACACTCCATTCGCTGCTTCCAGCTCTGATCCATACGGCAGCTTCAGCACCTGAAATTTTCACATCCCGGGCGTGAAATCCGTCGACGAGACTTTCGGCGGGGTCGCTAGACAATCCCACTTCCAATGCGATTCCTCCCAGTTTCAACGACGAGCATGTGCTATTCCAGAATTTTATGTCAGTACCGGTATTCACCACGATACAATCACCGTTATTATACACCGAACTGCTCGAGATGAGAATTTTGCTGCTTTTGGCGACGGTGAAACCGGCCGTATCTCGCTGGCGCAAGGTCGGGCTTCCTTTTCCCGGAAGAATAATCTGCAGCGTACCTTCTTTATTATTGTTATTCACGTTTATATTTTGAAGAATGACATTTTCGCTGTTTTGAACGACAATCGCTTGAGCTGGGGCATTTTTCACGTTGAGGCCATCGATGGAGGAGTCTCGAAGATTTTTCAATAAAACGAAAACAGGTTTCTTTTTTCCTCCCTTCAAGCCGAGGCCGTCCCAGTAAGCCGGGCCATTGCCGTCCAGGACGGACCATTTTTCGCCGGTAATTCTCACGTTTTTACCGCTAATAGACAACAGGGGTCCGTTCCAATCAGATGCCTGAAAGACAGTCGGTCCTCTAAAAACAACCGTGGTGCCTTCGGAAAGATCGCTCAAATCTAATGTTTTCCCCGCCGGAACGACGAGGCTGTTTATCATGATTTTCTGACAATTTTTCTTCATAGTCGACAGTGTAGTTTCGTTGAAAACGGTTATATGGCAGTTAGCAGAGATTTCTTGGCTAGCAGATAGACACTCAGAAAGAGCAACGACGGCCCAGATCAATGTCAATCGTGAGGTGATCCTGCGGAAGGGTAATTTTTGTTTTATTTACATTGAAATTCGGACTAAAGTAGGCGTTGGATGGAGCAAACTTTCAATGAACGAGTACAGAAAATACCCAGATTTTAAATATTGAATTCAAGTTCACGAAAATATTTGCTTATGTACAAGTCAACGATCAACATTGCTTTCTTCGAATATCGCTGTTTCAACGAATCGAAATCGCTAAACGTCCCTTTTATAAATCTTCTAATTTACTTCTAACTCCGTTATCGAGTACTTACATCTTCGGTCAAGTCGTGGCACTAAAAGAAACACTGCTCCTCTCAGGAAGCCTAAATCTTCGTTTGTATGAGTCGCGTTAATTGAAAGTCGTCTTTGTAGCTAATTACGAGTCAACGCTTTGTTAGCGTACGGAATTCATTATCTCTGCGTGGTGCAATTAGGATATTTGATCAGCTGGTTCTTTTTAATTGTGATTCGTCGTTCAATTTACCCTGGAATCGTTTCGAGCAGATATTACAAACTATGATCTTCAGTTGGTCGAATATTGGACAAGCGAGAGATGAATAATGAACTGATTCGACGTTTCATATTTACAAGCTCTTTACATCATCGAATATTACTCATAACTACTTCTAAAATTTAAGTTATCAAAGGAGATATAAAGGTATCAAAATTAAGCTATCGATAGTGAATTTTTTTTTAAACAAAATTTCTGCATTTTTTAATTTTTTCGACATTCGAGTTTCACATTTTGGAAAAGAAAATTTTCAGTGATGCCTAATATAGCATTTTTTTCTTTGGAGTGAAAATGTTCAGCTGGAGCTGGAGGGTTGAGCTCAAGTATTTTCAAGACTAAACGAAGGAAAACTATCACCTTCACCATTTTACTGTCACCTTGTCAGCTCTATTAAACTTCTCTCGATAAAAACACTAGCTGTATTAGCCGTTAAGCTTTCCTTTATTCACACTAAAGTGGCGCATTTGCAGTTTTATCGGCAAAGAGAGTCGATGTGTAATGAAAGCAGGTAACTTGACTGAGCAACTTGAGTAGTTTGTTACCAGAAACTTCTTTAGAGTTCAGACACGGGAGGTTGGAAGAGAAACGAGCACCTGTTCCTGTTTCTATCCGTTCTGTTCTCTGCTTTGCTTTTCCGCCCCGAACTAAACCGTCTTCTAGTTACTCGGCTTAACTCATCGCCGCTACGAGATTCTTCCTCAACTTTGCGGTCTGTCGGGGTGTTTACGATTTTCCTTTAGTTCCTTCTCCATCAACCCAATCTCAGCTTCACAGTGATGTGCTACACCGCACCTCTCAAGCCTCTAATTAATAAGTAACTTGTTCCTTGCGACCTGGTTTTATAGTACGCCTTTGTAGCTAGGTATACGCTCTGAATTAAAATATGAGCAACGAACCTTATTCAGCGCAGTGCACTTGCATATGCTCCTTCGCCTTTCAAATGCGGCCACGTATTTCAAATTAAACATTCTAAACAAGTAATACTTGCTTAGTGCAAAAAAGAAGAAGAAGAAAACCCAACCCTTAGAAGCTGGCGGGCGAAATTTCGTATTCGCGCAGTTCTATTCCCTCCAACTAGTACGCTCTTGAATAAGCGAATTTTAAGAAATCAAATGTTCTTTATTCAACTATTAAAAGCGCGTGGTAACTGTTAGAACGATGAAGTGAAGCAAATTTTTGAGCAGCCCTGGCTCTGACCAACAATAGCGTTTTTAGCGGTCGCCTGGGAACTTAATCTCAAGCACAATTTACCTAGAATTCTGTACCAACATTCTTTATTCTGTAGAGTCAATATTTTCAGGTTTACTTATAAATTAGGCCAAATGATTATGAGCGTCCTCCAAATATCAACACTGCAAACAATGTTCATCAAAAGGAGTTAGTCACATTTTTTACGGAGTTATTGGGGTGAGGGTAACTGTACCAACGCCACGTTCTGATGCTGTATCAAACTGTCCTAGGAAGTCTCATTTTCAAAATTTTGGAGACCAATTAGAGGAACTATCGTGAAGACTGCGTGAGCGAATTTAATTAAGCGACGCTTTTAGGTAATCCGTCTTGAAATTACCACCGAGCGTTTTTCGCAACGAACGGTTATTCAGACTAACAACTAGCAACGCTCCAGAGAGAACCTGTCATCTTAATCGTAACAAATTACCGGCCGCAATACTGAGGGAGTGAATTTCCTCATAAAGTTCCTCGTCTGCCGTCATGCCGCCCTCTTTCAATAAATTATTTATCACCTGGGAGAGAAGCCCGTTCCCGAAGTTGGGCGACGGATGAAAATCAAATTACGTTGAGTAAACCGAATTATGTCACGCCGCTATGAGGGGCTTCGCAGAATTCTTACATTTTATACGTATACAAGCCCTTTGCCTCCAGAAAGTAAAGCCTAGTTGACCGAAAAACGACCACGGCGTGACAAAGCGGTATTTGAAATTCGGTTAAGCCGTTACAATAACGGACAATGTTGTTGTTATAATAGGAGCTCTTCCCCTTCCAATTCGCTTGGTCGACAATCTTGAGTGCTTTAGTGGTCGCCAAGAAGCACAGTAAAACACATAAGATTAGACCCAAGTATAATCTTACAATAGCAAGAATTGAATACAAGATTATTTGGCTCTGCTGTTGAGCAAATGCGCTTCTGCTATGCGCAATATTTGCAAAAATAAGGGTCGTTAGTTTCTTCAACAATTGTGCATATTGATACTCTTTGGCGCGAGTAATGCATTAGAAAATACCATTGAGCCAAATTAATGCATGCTGGGTTATGCCGGAGGATTATTCCATTAAACAGGAGTACTCAACGGTTTTTTCGGCCCAGAAACATTGTCAGTAAGTGCCAATAATACTATTCTCCAGCTCGCAATCGAAAAAATAAACTCGACAAGGTGAGAAAATGTGAAAAAGTAAGAACCCGTTATTTTTCAATACAACCAACGCTGGACAGTTTGAGGTTTGCGCTTTGCATTTATAAAAACCGCCCTATCGTCCACACTTGGATCCTGGTCCTCGCTTATCTCTGACCCAGTCGAGTTCACCCCTCGTCTGAAGGGAACCTCGCATTTTTACGATATTCCCTTACACACCAACTCTATATCAAAATTTATGCTAAAACGTGATGTGCTAGCTTCCACATCGCGATAAGTTGTGGAAAGCAAATAACAAAGGAAGGAGAGATGCCTACAGAGGTTGCCTACCGTTGGGTCCATAGAATCCTCCAACAACACGGCCCACAACTTTAACCTACTTCCCTCTCACTCTCTCACTCTTACCGCGGCTGTCTATTTCAACGACGAAACTTCGAGATAAACTCCTTTGCTGCTATCAATCAAGCCCTAATCTCTTTATGTTGTCGTCCCCTTCTGGTTTTCTCCTTTACGTTGAGAAGAGGTTGAAGATGTCACAGTTTGCTGTCAGCTCATACGTGGCGAGCATTTTCGAGAGCTCTCGCTCCAATTTGCGGCTCGTGCACCGTCTTCCGCTATCTTTGAATCCTGCTTTTATACCTACCTCAACATCAAAAGGACCACGAGTAAAGTAGCTCCCTTAAAATTTATTCCCACCGCGTCGAAGCTTTATTGTCGCAAGGTTCGAAGAAATAGAACTGAAACGAGAAGAAACTACGTTCTTCGTATATCTGAATACTGTCCGAACATCCTTGAGCCAACAACTTTAAATTATTGTTGAATCAAAATAAAAATTGAAATTGTTTGGTGACGGATAGTAAAATATTTAGCGGTCCAACTATTGCAAAAGAAGAACATACGTTGTGTTTTAATTATAGCAGAGTAGGTATCCAATATTTGATTATTCTGACTTATACTTCACCCATTTGGAGCATGCTAAGTGTGTATTTTTTGCATTAACGATCTCGGCAGAATAATAAACAATTAGAAAACGAGACAAAGCGAAGGTTTTCTCTCCTGCAGTTCCAACCTAAATCGAGTCATCGTTGTTCTGCGCCAAAAAAATAAAAATAAATAAATAAAATTATAAAAGTGTTAAACTGGATCCAAAATTTAATAAATAATATTAAACCAGATGATTCTGCAATTGTGTAACAGGAAACCAAATTTTCGCTACTTTCCGAACCCAAACCGCTTTTCTTCTGATATAGCGTTCATTCGCCGAGTCAGCTTTCATAGCCGCATAGTCTTCCCTTATCGAATCGTACCAGCTGCACCCAGTGAGGATATCCTCACGGGCTGCACCTTCAACAATCTTGAAAAGCTGAGAACTATTAAACGAAGGCCTTCCAAATCGATTGCTCTCTCGCTTCGGTTGAGGAGCTCAGATGAAATAAAAAATTAGTATATTATTATTTTCGCTATAAAAAGTTATTTTAGAAGAAAAAAATTGCACGACTTTTTTTTGGGAGCTTCTTTTCAAAACGTAACATATCCATTTTTTGGGGAAAATTTTTTTCCCCGTTTCTACACCATCAGGTTTCATCAAATCGAAATGTATCCCGATTTAAGTATATTGAGGCTAAACGTAACAAATCCATCTCCTTGACTATGAAATGTAATTAGTTTTTTCGTCTCAAGAATGTGTATTATGTGTATGTGTATTATATTATTTTCTATATTTGAGTAAATATATTTTTTGAACAAAAAACGCTGCAAATGAATGACACAGTGCTTTATTATTCACTTGTTTCAATTTTGATTTAAGAACTTGAGACTGTTAATTCTAGGAGAAGGGTCGTTCACTCCTGTAGATTGACGCTGTACATAATAGACCCTTGTTACAGAACCTTGTATCCTTAACAGAGTCTAGGACCCATTGTACAGCTTCGTATACGTGTTATCTGCATTTTGGCGGCAGCTGAGGGAACGTAACACTGCTAATTCCCTAATGAACCGCTAAAATAATTTATTCGCCATGATACGATCATTCAATTTGAACCTGTGTAAACTTAGATTATACACAACCTAATTTTTCCTATTCCTTTAAAACAGCAAATTTTTAGGGATGACACGATCGTTGAAAATTGGGTAAATATAATTTCCTCCGAACTTCTTCCTTTTCGCATAGAGGATCGATTTCAATTGAAATGAACATCGGCGAGCGGCTTAGCGAGACCGTCTCCCTTTTTCCTCTTTAGCGGAGTTTGACAGGTAAACCACTTAAACGCGCGAAAGGTGAAATTGGAAACGTTCCACAATGGACCTTTTGTTGACAGTTGAATGAAATTTGAATTTATTCAGGGGGCAAAACGAGCGACAGAGGTAACCGCAGTTTGCTCTCGTCTAATATCATCATCTCCTTTCCGCCGATTCCATTGGCCGTTCCCAATTTCGTCGGTCTTTTCTCCCTCGCCATTCAAAAAAAATCCGACCGCAGAAGTTTAATATTAAGATGAAGTTTCAAATGAAATAATTTTCGTTCTGAAGCCTTCGGGCAACTTTTATTATGGAAGTTTTTCTAATTATAATAAACTTGGCAAGATTTTCACCCGACACGGGTGGAAAATGGGCGCGACGAGTCGACGTATTTTTACAAAAGAAGGATCGCTTTATCTGCGATTATTTATATAGTTGAGTTGTAATAATTATCAAAACGTAATTTTATAGGTATCCAGCCTTTAAACCGAAATGTTTTTGAAATTAAATGATCAGTAAAATACGTAGGTATCTTAAAATAGAGCCAAATGTTACAGAGCCTCAATGAGATTTTTTTTTAAATCCGACAATAGATGGACTACATTCGAAAATTGTCTCCCTTTTCGCGAATTGATACATTAACGTTTCATTTTGTAATTAAAATTCATCCCTCCACGTGCACTAGTTCTTAATTTCCTCTCTACATTTCCAAGCATCGTATATGTAAAAAGGATTGCGCCGTTTATATAAATCTCTATCGTTCAGTCGTTGTGCCTTAACTATGATAGCGCGGCCGAACTTGGCAGAAAATGGAAGTGCGGGCTCGGTTCATATGAAATGCACTCCTTTGCAAGCGAGGGTAAAAACTCGTGCTACACCTTTACAACACTATAACCTGCCGACCCTACAACCGACCACATTACCTCCTCTTCAGTCGTCTGAGGGAAATTGTTGAGAGCCATGAATACGTGAGCTGCTTCATCCAAAGTTTTTCCCCTTCAGGGCGACCATCGAGACGAAGGTCGAGAAAAACGAAGTGTGCCAACTAACAAAAAATCCTGCTCGTCAAATTTAGAGCGCGAATCGTGTTATGCAAAAGAATTTGAAAAATGTTTTTCTTCCTCAAGTCATTCCTATTTTTAACCGAATTCAAAAGGAGAAGGTTATTATGGTTGTTGTCAGATATATTTTTGAAGTATAAAAAGCTACAATTGATTCTACAGCGGTTTATTATCCCTCTGCTTTGATTATGATTCAAGAAGACCATCCATTTGTGGAAGTGACTATTCCGAACATTCGTGAACGTTTCCACCTCGTAAGCTGATGGGAAAACGTCTAAGCAACTATGGTAATTTTTATCATTTTTATTTCTCTCGATTATCTAATTAGAAGTTAAAAGTATTCTCTTCCACAACTTGAGAGTGTTATACAAATATAGGACGATTTTTATAGCTAGGAAAATTTTTGAGTTGTGCCAAATTTCTGAAAATCTTGACAATTCTACACCAAGTTTCCAACTCAATCATAGCTTTTTTTTTACTTTTGTAAAATTAAGTTTTTGTTACTTTGTAAAATTATTAGTTTCTAATGGATCGACAGTCAAGAAAAATTCTAAAGATGCTTCGACTCAGTTTTGGAGCGGATTGATTTAAAAGCACTCTCCTCTAGTCGGTTGCGGGCGTGTTCTTGACAGAATGTCGCCTCCATCGGTCTAACGCAAGGTTGCGTTTCGAGGCCCCAGTTGTGCGAAGATATTTATCACCGAACCGCAAATAAGTCCCCAGCAAAGCTATCACTTCGGTATCGCGGCTAATTCTAAATAAATTCCCTTCTTGGGTTTCCGTTTACGGAGCTGACTGAGAAAATCTACTGCTCGCTTAGTCTTGCAATCTGATTACCTTAGATTAGGTATGAAATTTCTCTTACCGCAACGGATTAATGTGTTGACGTTCGATTTACCTGCAAACAGATACAGAACGTTAGTATGAGTGCAGTGATGAATGTGATGGCTCGGATGATAAATTCATTAGAGATAAATATTAGTAACATTTTCTAAAATTGAATAATATATCCCAGTTCTTACGAATCTTGATGCATAATTATTGCTTTCGTCCAATTGCTTCTCGTCTGGTAACATATTGATTTTCATTTTTAGGCTAGGAATATAGTGCTCGATATTGGGAATAGCGTATAAGGATGAGAAACGTTCCAATTCAATGCGAGCTGAAAGAGGAAAGTTGGGCTGTGCACGAACTCCGTGCGGCTGTTATCTGCAGGTTATCAAGGGATAGAACAGTTTCACCTGACTTTTGGTAGGTTCCAAGAAGGTTCTCAAACGTAAAATTCAATTCTGAACAACTTTAATGCCCTAATATTTTCCGATTGGAACAATCATTTTCGAGTTACAGCGACCAATTTAACTGAAATTGACGAAAAATTGATTCCCGTGAAATAGTTGTGCCGATTTTGGCGAATAAAAAGTGACTAAGTTCCCTCAATGAATACAAATTTTCCAATTAGGTTCAAAATATTGGTCGGATTCATAATTTTTGAGTTAATTATATCATTTTTAATTAGGCTCCGTCAAATGCGTAAGTATTGCTGCGTTCTATTTTTTGATTGGCGGGAAAGCGATCACCAAAGCCAATCAGAATGCGACACGCATCAACGCGAACGCATAGACGGATGAAACCAGCTGAAGAGTCTTAGTTGCGCGAAAGTGTAAGAAAAATTACATCATACAATCGGAGAACGTCGATTATTCCTCATCACTGACAGCTGAGTGTAATTAATCCATTCCCATTAATCCAACGAAGGCGATATTTTTAGACTTGCCGATCCTCAATAAATGATCCTGGCAGCCTCGCGTTTTGTCGATTCGATTGTCTAATCCGTTCGCAACAGATTCGTCGGTAATCTATAATTAGGAGGCCGATAGCGTGTTAATGGTCTTTGGCCGAATGCGCATGACCCCGGGCAACGAAACATCGACCGTTTATGCAACGTTAGCGTATCAAGCGGAGCAAGATATTGCGATAATTGGAGTTCTCTCTAGCGAATGATAAAAGCTGCATCGCGGCCGACTAATATGGGACCCGCTAATCTGTTCTCAAGGGCGAACTGAAACAGTTACAGCTTCGAAACGGGAAGCTAATTCGGTCTCTCATATCAACAGGTTGAGATCACGGTTAAGATTAAAAATAATGAACGATGGAGATTAGTGCGAAAGGGATTCTACATAGTTTGAAATCGATTATAACGACTAATGAGTAAACAATTATTTATTTTACATTTGTACGCTCTTCTAGTTTAGGTTGATTTCATCGAAACTTCCGGGCGGAACGAAAAGTATTAATTAATTTAGGGGTACGCGGACACCTTCTGTAGTAGCAGTTATGTCGATTAATTTGAATTATACCGACGAGAAGGTACTTCGCTTTTTCGCCACCGACATTGCTCGCTGCTCTTATTAAGGGACCTTCCCATTCCTCCTTGCACCCCACAGGTGTCTTGTTCGCCGGCCTAAAAACCGAGGGAATTCTCACGCCCACTTCCACGTCAGTGTAATTTGTTAATTATGTTACCGACTTAATTTCCCTGCTGGCCTGTCCGAGGAGCAAGACCGTTATTACGCGCCTAGTCTCTACCGTCGTGTTTCTACTCTATTTTCTCAACGAAAATTCGCCCGGGTTTGAAGTACCTAGCGAATAGAGAGATTTAAGAGCGAACAGCCGAGAGAAATGAAAATACTTGCGCGGATAATCGAATTTCACTTGCGTATCTCGCATATTTCGAATTCATATGAGAGCTGTTAACTTATTTTGACAGAGCAGGGCTACTATGGGTTATGACAATTCTTGACCAATTATTCTGGAAATTCTATTGAAGAAAGGCATTTAATGATGATGTGTCAAAAATTTAATGAACGATTCGTGCCTTATATTTTAGAACTATTAAAGAAAAAGAGTCAAAATCAGACATTTGCCAAAGAATATTCGCTTTATTCGAACTTCGATTGTGCAAATATCCAACCGATCACTTAACGCGGAAAAATTCACATAATTCTATGCACGAGAGTATATACACTCTTCATGTTTATCTCACACGAGCGAGCGGAATATGTTTTGTGAAAAAGTTTTACTACAAATAACATTTAAAGTAATATTGTTCTCGAAGCAAGAATACCCATATTGCGAGTCCATGGATTCATTTTCAGAATAATAAAAGTTTCACAGCGAGCGAGAAATATCTGGAGAAATAAATGTACGAGCGGTATATAGCCGGGAAGGAAAACTCGGCGGGAATGGAAGTGTGGAAAAAACTGGCATTTTTCCGCTTGGCCGGGAAATAAAAAATGAAAATAAATGAACGCGTGTTCCGTAGATAGGGCGGTCGCAATAACGAATGTTGCCCTCTGCTCACGTGTCACTGGAGACCGGGAAGCTCACGGACAATGCAGATTTCGTGATTCAATATTAATCTTTTAATTTCATGAGAACCGTGCCATGCAACTGGTTTTCCCCTCGTTTGGAGAAGCATTTTTTACGTTAGCTATTCAGCTAAAAATGGAAACAACTGGCTAAATTACCGCTCCTAGATGTCATCACCTGCTCGAATGGACCGTTTACAAAACGACGTCGTTGCACGTTAAGTCGGTCATTTGAGACGCTTACAATGCGAGTCGCGATGTTTTTCATTTTCCCAGCGCTATAAGAATCCAAGCGGATCCAATTTCGCCTGCTTCGAATGACCTGAAAAAGCTACGTTTAGGTACACTGTCAACTTCGTTGACGCTTTGAAACGAAAACCGCTCGAGTTTTACACTCATCGTTTATTCTTTAGCACTCCGAAAGCACCTAAGGAATATGAATTCTCAAGAAAAAAATTCCAGATTAATTTTTAACCAGTGGTACGCATCGATCACACAGTACTTCCATGTTTGAATCGACTAACAGGTATAAACAATTATAAAATCTAGGAAATCATTTAATGGGTGCAACGGTTAATACAATACTGTATTGTTACTGAAAAACTGGTCAGGTGACCCAAAAAACGCACGAAACAGGTTAACAACGCGGAAGTGCTGTGTGTGAGACTAACGGCCCATGACAACTTATGTGCAGTAGGATCATTTTTACGGCAGAAGACCCAAATATTAACACTGAAGTGGAAACGCTAAAATAAAATAACAGGAAATGCGAACTGCGCAGGAGTACGATTTGTCGCCCAACTATAATAAAAACCAGGCACCATTCAATCGTCGTACGCAAACATTGCAATACCTTAAGCGTTAAAATATATTGATTTTTGCGGGCGAGGAAATTTACGATTGTCGGCGGCAAAATATTATCTTTACGGCTAAAGTGGATTTTTGGCTGTAAATTGAATTGAACTTTAAAAAATCAAATATGATAAAACTACTCTACATTAAATATTTTACAACGTACTCTGGCAAATTATACGATGAGTTAATATATACGATGAAAGTATAAGAACGACATTCTTAAACAAAAAGTGCCCCCCTCCTACAAGACTCAAATTGTATAATCAACATTCAAGTTTGGATCAGCAACGCCTTCACTGTTCACCTGGAAGGTGATCCACCTCCAAGGGGCCCAGATTATAACACTTGGAGCTCCTAGCCGCGCATGTGCGCCTGTTGCTCGACGGCTACGTGTACGTATATTTCCTGCTTACCCAACCGGAAAATAGATTTCTTTTTTCAACCTTCACTCCAACACGTATGAGAACGCAATCGGCTCTCCTTGAGCTCCTGTTGTCTTATCCTGTTTCGCGTCTCTCAAGGAACGACGAGACGTCCCATCCATATCCGTTAGATAAGATGGACGACGAAATAGAAGCTCGTGATGCGGAGCGAAGTAGAAAAAGAAACCTTGGGCGCAAGACGGGCCAATTTACCAGCTGCCAGCTGTATCAGCGAGGGATAAGGTTCACACGTCGTTATTTTTATTTATTCATTCATTTATTCAACACATCTGAACCGGAAGTTTGTGGCTCGCTTTGTACTACAGCAAGACACAAGAATATGATGTCCTCACATTTTACACCCAATATAAAATTATTTATTTAGAAGATAGGCATGTGGATAGCGATTGTTTCACTATCCTCCCGGCACTGAAGCGATGACCGTTCATTAATCTATGAAATATTTTGAAAAAAATTGTAGTAACCAAATTTTAAGAAAAAAAATTGTAGTAACCAAATTTTAAGAAAAAAGGTACGTTTTTGCGTTTTTGTCGTCATAGCGGTACTATTGTTTTTTTTTTTTTTTGTTTTTTTAACTTGATATTTACAAATCCTGTAATCAATATTATCTTCTATAAATACCTAACAATCAATGGACTTTTGTTCAGAATTTGTCACTGCTGCTTATACGCCATGTCTAATGCGTTCTTATTTTATTCCAATATCAAGACTTCAAAATTGTCCCAAATTTTCGAAACTTGAATTTTTATTCATCATGAAAAGCGTCGCAGAAAAATCTTTCCCGACCGGCGAGCAATCGTTGCAAAGAACAGGGAACACTGCTGTCCTCCATATTTCTCTTCTTCTCCACGGTCGGTGCTGTTTCGGAAGGGCCTTTTCATTCGAGTGATTAACACACTACGTCGGTGGCCGTCCTGTGGTTATTCCATTGTAGGAAATGCTCTGAGCGGAGGGTCTGCTCAGTACGTGCTCACTGTTTTGTACGGTACCCTAGCATTGCAAGCTGCAGAGTGAGACGAGAGACGCTCTCTTGGCTCGATGCCATGCCGCATCTCACGCTTTCTGTCCAAAGCCCTCGGTTTCCTCATGCCGCAATGTAACGTCGCTCCTTTCGCCTTTGTTATGCTGCACGCGGCCGACCCCGAACATTTGCCTCGCTTCCGGACATGTTTCATTATATCGAATTTTTTTACTCAGGGTTGAATAAAATTTAAGTGCGAGTTTTGAAAGAATGGATTATTTATTGGGTGATTTGTCGTTGGTGAAAGTGTTCAATCCAGCAGCCTTAAAACCTGCCAGCAAGAGGTATCCATGTTCTCTCGAATAGAGAAGAAAGAGATTGATTGTTGATTAGTTTATTTATCCAACAGGGAAAATTAGGCTCTCTTCCACCTTCCATGAAAAAAATTATACCATGCATCTTCTAATTGTGCTTACAAATACATAATTTCTACTTATATCTAGAGGCATCGAATGATGAATACTAATAGTGATACTTAATAATAATAGTTTGATAATAATAATGAATAAACGTCGAGAGAAAAAGAGACGCGACGACGATTTTATTTCTTATAATATAAATTGGGACAAAAATAGGACCATGACGGAAACTGTATTGCAATTCTAGTTATGATGTATGTATGTTGATAGAAGCTACTACTTTGATGAATTGTAGTTTTTAACTAAGATAGGTATAATTATGAGATCAGATATATCTGATGAGGCGAAAATATTCTGCAAGGTGAAATTCAGAGAAAAAATAGCCGAGTATTGACTGCGTAAATTAAATTATTGAATTTGGAGCTCAAATTCATCAAAGGTTTGCCCACTTCTTCTGCCAACTTTTTTCCATATTTTGAAAAAAAAATTTTCGGCAACTTTGCTCATAATAATATATTTATAATTTTTCATCAACTACATATTTGATGAGAAAAAATATACCAGTCGGTGCCGGCAATAATCTGCTCGTGGTTCAGCCACTTGATTGTTTCGTTTCGGCTCAAACTTTCGTTTCCACTTGGTTCAGTCAGATAAAGGTGTGGTCAAGTGAGGGCGAAAATGGATCTACTAAGCCCAGATATGGGCTTACTAAGCTCAGATACTTGTTCCCTCTGTTGGAACGGAAAGTCGAAAAAGGAAACGTTGTAGCGGCCAATACTCGGAAAGCGGCTGTATTAGGGTAAGTATTACTGAGGGAAAAAATATCCGGTAAGCTTATTTCTACAAGTTTCTTCGAGTTCCGCGCTTATCTTCGCGAAAACAGGAAACTCAACTTACTTGGATATGCAAGGCCTGCGCTAGACCGAAGTTGCGCATGAAGTTACAGCGTAACGTAAAACTCCCAAGTGTATGCTCGCACAAGAGATGCTGAAAGTAAGCTGCTTTTTACGGGATTGCATAGGAAGGTCTCAATTCTAGTTTCTGATTTTCCCCGTCAGAACTATTCGTATTCATGACTCGATACATACGTCAGGCTCGTATGACAGCCGAGAAGAATTCCCGAGTATCAGCCTCGTACGACAATATATTCGACTAAGAAGTAAACAAGTTGAATAATGCGAGCAGCCAATTTAAAAAGATGAATTTAAAATTATTCAACCTACAGCGAAACGGATGAAGTTGGTCAGTTTCGCTTTCGTTCGTGGACTCCGATGCATTTCTCGTCCGACAGGTAGGCGGCCAGAAGTGGGGGAATTCGCGACAGGTGGACAAGATGCAGTTTTTCCAAAAGCTGCCTTGCAGGACGCCCTAAGGGAACAGGCGACGAGAAGGGAACAGGAGCCGATTGCATTTGGATTGCGGGCTTTGGAATGCATTTGACATGCAGTTCTGCGAGAAGGTTCGTTGCCCTCGGAGAGGAGTCGCTCCGTGGCGCATCAATTATTCAAAATCATGAGAGGCTACCTGAGAAGTGCTAGCGAGGACAGGCTCCCGACTGCCCTCTACTCCCACCAATCAACCCGAGATTCAGATCTCGTTAGCCATCGGCTGGCTAATGCGTTCGAAATTGCTTGACGTAGGAAATTAGAAACGGTGATTCCGAGTGGAAAAAAGGAATAATTCTTTTTTAAGTTTAATACGTCGCTAGTTAGCGATGTAGTGATGTAAGAAAAAAAATTCGAACGCGTCGCTTCTCTGACGAACGTCACGACATTTTATCAAACGGTTGACCATTGATTCGATACGCCCAAGCTAAGTATAATTCAGAATTTCGAAAAATATGCGAATGTGTCATCTTTGCACGCTTTCAGCTACGGCCGAGTCCGAAATGGAAAATATGACTAAGCTAAGTGACACCTTGTTCGTTCAAACGGAATCGAATCACACGGTGGAAGCACCTCAACTAGGACAGCCGACACATCAACAAGTAGTCGCAGGGCTGTTTCGAGTTGAAGTGTTCCAGGAAACGGATGTTCAGAAATGGTGGGATACGCGGGTGACGTAGGGGGGAACGTTGGATTTCTCTCAGCTTCAACCAACAGGGCCAAGCGCCGACCTTAACCAGGTGCCTCTTTCTAGGCCTCCCATGCAACAGATGGCACCCTCGTTCTAAAACTGTTCACGAATAAATTCCTCATCGAGCTACGCTTTTTTTATATTTGTAAAAATACTGCTTTCGTTATTCGAAAAATTCAATATCGTGGATTTCTCCTCCGGTGAAAGAGCCCACTATAATGGAAACGCCTTTACTGCAGTATTATATAGGAGAGGTTTGCACTAAAAATAAAATAAAATACTGCCTACATTTTTCTTCTTTTTTACCTTCATATTTACGTAGTAAATGTATTATGATAGTTTGAAAGGTTGAAATCGAAAGAAATTTCCATAAGTACTATCATCACAAACAATTTTTAACAAGTGCCTGCGTGTCCGTCCGTCTGCGGTCAAAACATTTCCGTATCTATGTGGAAAATGGATGAAATTTGATGAAATTTTCTGAAAATGTTCTCCAAGTTAATGATCAGAACTTTCGGATTTTGGAAGAGGCACTGTACAGTACTTGATCAAGTTATTTCTATTTTGAGTTTTACAGGCCTTTAAATATTTGTTATGATTAGCAGATGATGCCTAGTTTTTATCGCCTGTACTTCCGCTTTATTTGAATATAAAAAATAGTATGTTGATCATTACAGACTGCGGAAATGATTATGGTGTTTTTACCGCAAGTGAATGACGTTTGATTTATATTGTGTGTCACACACCATACGTGATTCGCATTTTAGATCAATTTATTTTATTTTTTTTCTTGTATTTTTTATATTTGGCTATACCTGTCTGATGATAAAAGGTATAGTACGTATAATAGTCAAAAATAAATAAAATTATTCAGAGTAAATCGTTAGATTGTTGAATTTAAAACTGTTAAATTTTTTCATTTACTATTAATAAATGGGATCGAATTCGGGTATTAATTTTGAATCTTCAATCACACACACAATATTAATTTATTGTCAACGAACCCAAATCGTTTCCAAATGTCTGACCTTCTAGAGAACCTTTTTTCGACCGACAGTTTACGCTGAAATTCGACGTGACACTTCGGTCGCTTTGAAAGTCTCTCCCCGGGACGAATAGGGTTGCTCCGGAGCACGAACTTCTTCTGTAAACAGATCAACGCTTAATCGCACGAACCTAGCAGGAGCTTGACGTCTGCTTAACACCTTCTTGGGTGTGTGCCAGCATCGTTAATGCGACTCCGTTTTCCATCAAATTAGCTAGATTAATGCTTCAAGACGCGCCCTTTTCCCGCAGAACACACGTGCACGCTTATTCCTAAGTCAGAACGAAAACACTTGGAGAAAAAAGTGTTTGACTTATCTATTCGTAGATACTTAATCTCCCCTGTAATATAGTTGCGGCCACAGAATTAGGCGGGTCTGAAAAATTGCGACGTTGCCATCTCTCGCCTAACTTCTCATTGTTTATATAAGCATTTCAACGAGCAGCCAACACGAGCAGTCTGCTCATTATTGGCGATTTGATGGCTGAACTACCCAGGCCGTCGCTTTGTTGGAACAAGTAAGTTATATCAACTAATAACGACGATGAGCTTCAAATCGACTAACAGCATATAACACCGAAGAATGCCAGGCTATTTTAAATTTCACCCACTGAGAGACAGATGCGAGAAAACTTTTCTGAAAAGAATCCACCATTCGTAATTCAAATGCACCGCTCATTCAATGTGCGTCGGTTCTGTCCTTTGGAAAAAAGTCACTTCCTGAGTGAAGAAAATTGTCACATGGGAAGCGGACGGAGTAAAATGCCCTTGGAAGTGAGTAACGCTGGTGGAAAAAGGGGGCAAGGCAGTGAAACAACATTTCTCAACACCGTAGCCGAATTATTCAAATCGGTTCCAAAGTTGGGGCGCTCGAAGACGCAAAGGCGAAGAAATGCTTCCGACGGAAAGCCCCGGAAGCCGAAAATAGTTGGGTAGTGTGGGAGGGGTGATTCAATTTATCCTTCCAGCCATCCAAAGCCCTTGCACTTCTCCCGATACATTCACCATTCGTCTTGCTCCTCCATCTCTACCCTAACCCTTCATTGTCTCTGTTGTTGAGAATCTTTCGTAACATCTTTCCTAATTTTCTATCCAAACCGTCTTCAGCCGTTATTAAAAACCTCAAATGGGTTTATTCGTTTTTATTTCTCCAAATTTCGTTCCCGTGACACCGAGCGGATGCTGAAATTATTTTCAGCTTAAGGAACGGATTTAAGGCGTGAGAATGAGAATGAGATGAAGACCTAGAAATCTCGAGAATGTGATCCGAAGGAGAAGATAGGAATGTGGATAGCGATTTTACTATCCTCCCTGCACTGAAGCGATGATCTTTCATCAATCTATGAAATATTTTGAAAAAATTGTAGTAACCAAATTTTAGGAGAAGAGACTATAAGTACCTAGTGTTTTTTTTTTTTTTTTTTTTTTTGATATTTACAAAACCCGTAATCAATATTATCCTCTATAAGTTTTAATAGCGTACGGTTCCACGGGAAGGGCTTTAATGAATGTACAATACATTCTGCGCGTTTTACAACAAATAAAATATTTATGCTGGAGGAATACCATTATTGTAAACCTCAAAATTACAATAGAATTGAAAAGAACTCAGAACATTCGTTTCATTATCTTTCTTTTAATACTGCAAATAACATCACGGTAACTGAGGACGTCCCGCATGTCTTTGGCAAATGAACACGTTCCTTGTTCGGGTTCAATATCGGTCAATTTGTTGAGTGGGAACTTGGGTTATTGAATGCAGCTGAATGCCATTCCACTGGATTAGTGCAGGTATACAGTCTCAGCGAGCACGAGATTCCAATCGAGTATGAGGAGTTAATTATATCGTGTTATTTTGAAAACAGACAGCACCATCGGGTATTATAACGGTATTATTTGGAAATGATTAATTAACAAAATTTTAATGATCAGTTTAATTAGTGTCCGATAATGATTGGTGTTCTTATAAAACCTACCTGCAGAACGAAAACAATACCAGTTAGATACGAGTAATATTTCGCTTGCCGAAAAATTAGAAAATTACAACAATTCTCCACTCGCTTAAATAACCTCGTAAGTTTTTATAAAAGATGAAAAAAATGAAACGAGAACATGTGGTTTGAATCTGTCTTTGACATGATAAGTTGTAAGCACCCTACAGTGCAACTGCCCGGATAGCTCAGTCGGTAGAGCATCAGACTTTTAATCTGAGGGTCCAGGGTTCGAGTCCCTGTTCGGGCGCAAATTTTTTCTACCCAGCAACGATCAACATTGGAAAACTTGTTTTTTTTGTTATTATTCAACTAGGGGCTTAGGGCCCCTGGCGGCTTGGCCGCCCAATCCACTGTCGGGGGTTCGTGCCCCCACTCCCCCCGGCGCGGCCGTGCCTCACAAATCGGCGGGGGCAGTGTCCTATTCACTACATTACAATTATAAAATAGTAGAAGTTTATTATTTGTGTATGGAGAGTGGGAATCTAGATATTATTATTAGTAGTTGCAATAATTTGGTATGTAGGTGGTGTTTTCATGAACTTTGTAACATAAAGTATGGGGTTTTTCAACTGGAGCAAAGTAGGAGCAAAATTAGACATAACAACTTTATGTTTTCCAAGATTTGTAACTTTCACAGTGGATAACTCAGACAAAAAGTCGTCAATTCAGATGTTTGAATAAACCAAAAGATAGGTAATTTAATTGCCCACATTTTCCTAATGTAATGTACCTATCCATTTTTCAACCGTTTTTGCGTTATTCTACAATATTAGTAGACTATACACGAAAACAACATTTTTCAACTTCAACCGTTCATTTCATCTATTTAGTGCGAAAGAAACAAAGAATGAACCATATATTATTGATATACACATCATCAACTATCATTATGCTGAATTTGAGCGAAATCGATTGCAAAAAAGTTTTCGCGAAAAGTCCAAGGGGTACCCCTGCGATTTTTTTCAACCGATCAGTTAACGATTTTTTACTCCTCTCTCAATACAGATAAAAATCTGAAATTTTTAGGAAAGTTGTGTCTTACCATGATGTATTTTTGTGATTTTTTTTATTTCTCGGAAAAATCTGCAAGTGGTCCAAAAAAATCGGTTTTTGAAAGCTCAAAAATTGACCTTTAACCGTGATTTTCGGGGTCAAAATAAATGCGAATCAATTGTTTTATTATGCAGGAGTCTTCATTTGAACGCCTTACACACGTACATAGCAAAAAATTTGGTGAAAAAAATTTAAACAGAGCCAGAGAAATTATTTACCGTAAATCGAGTTCGAGCTCCGCTGGCAGCGGTAAAGGTGAAAAATTACATTTTCGTTTTTAAGCAAAGTTGAAAGCTTTTCTTATAGGAATTTGAACGCTGAATCCGAATTTGACGTCAAAACGACGGAAAATTGAGGACAACTATCAGTTTCCACTAATTTCAGTACTACACGTTTTGATGTTTTTCAACTTTCCTTTGCAAATACTTACAGTGCTGTTCAAATTTGATTAATTAATGACTCCTACAGGAAATCAGACGTAAAAATCGAATTTAAATTGAAAACTATCAATTCTAACAATTATTAATATTTTCGAATTTTTTTCAATTTTCATACTTTTGGAGTTTTAACTTAGCAATTTGTTTCGCAACGTGCGCGAATTTAAAAAAAATACATACTGTGTAAGCGAATTGAGAAAATTTGATTTAGATTCGTTTAAAAATAAAAGAGAGAGTGATTATTTTTTGTTTTCGAGGTATATTCCACTTTTTGGTAAAAAAAATATGTTTTGACTTTTCTTCGATTGCGAATAGCTCTGCGAACCAAATTGTAGGATTTTGATAGCTCTTTATTCTCGCCTATGAGTATTATACCTAGGTAAAAGTTATCGGTTAGTTATATGATTTTAAACCTATGTTCAGTTTTATGCTACCAAATAATAAAATAATTATATTGATTATTCGTCGATTCCTGTATTAATAAATTGATCTCATTCAATCTAAAAGTTAGTGAAGAACACAATATAATCCTGGCAAAGTAACAATTGTCTACACAACTTAATTCGATTTTCAACGAGTTAAGAATAAACTTAAACAGTTCTGAACTCGTGAATGTAAAGGATTTCAAAATTTTTTCAATTAACGACACTTTATCAGTAGAAGTCGGAATGTAAAAGTTGTCGGAGGCGATTCCCCGATTAAACGCCGCATTCGGGAATTCTCTAAAGGAAAACGTAGCGATTGTATCTGTTTCAATCAGGTTCCTTAATATTGAAACGGTTCTATTAATACGACGAACGTGCGCTAGCGATTAATAGAACGGAATTGATTTACGGACGCTGATATCAAGTTTTCCATCTATTCGCTTTGAAACGGCAACGCTATTAAGACGTATAATCGCGACCTCGCCAGACTTCCATATCAGATTGGATCAGAGCTAACAAAAGGGCAGACGGACGAGAGATTCGCTTCGCCAAAGGGAGCGAGCTTTTTGAACCTCGGAACTTCGCGAAGGTCGCTTTGTTGCAGGAGACCGTCTGAGGTCAGCAGAACTCTCTTTGTCCCTCGCGGGGGTCGAGTGGAGTTTTCACATATTTTACAGCGCCCGGAGCATCAATATCGATTTAATACAGCGTTACCCGTTTACTGCAATGGCGAAGGCGATTAGAAGCAATCAGACCAAAAAAAGATCAAACGTTTGCCTTCGAAATAAATAGACCCATTGCAAACCATTTAGGGAATGAAGTTCGGACTTCGTTTAAAATTAAATAATTTACCTATGTATTCCAATTTTTTTTAAATTAATCTATTTATTTTTTATTTTTATTTTTTTTTTTAATAGTAAACTGACCGTGCTTTTAGCAGTTTTTTAATGCAGAATTATTATCTTGGAAAGCCTTCGAGAAGTTATATTTCTGTACAATTTTCACAAGTGGTACTAGAGAAAAACCCCACCAAGCGAGGGAAAAATGAGGACGTTGCACCAAGAAGAGGCTTCACCTACAACGACTTTTTAGAGGCCTCCATTGCTGCTTCTCAAGAGTAGTCCTCGTTTCAGCCATGGGCGTGGAGAATTTCGAAGTTCGCCAGCTCGGTTTTCTGATCCTCTAATATTATTTTAGTGATTTTTAGTTTATTATTCAATATTAATTCATTCTAATCACCCATGATCAAAATTTGGGGAATCTAAATATCCAATGAACGTGGAAAATACTAATTACTTCCATCCCACCCATTCGCTTAGAATCGAGGTAGCGATTTGGTTATAACATTGAGCCGTCGTTAGCCGGAAAATGATTTTGATGTAAGTTTTGGCAATGTAGCTGTTATAGTTTCCTCAGACGGCAGACAGAAAAATTTTTGCATTTGATATTTGAATTCAGCATACTGTCTCGAAATGAAAAACATCAAATGTTTAGGGGGCTTTAGAATTTTTTCGTGAGCAATTACAATGGTTAATAATGTAATAATAAATTAAAAATCCTCTACTCGCCGTTCACACTTTTCAGCAGCTACATATTATTGACATTTCCTCTAGAAATTATTCTTGGCCTGACAAAGACTCCATTTTTTAGCCAGTAAGCTGCTTCAATTATAAGAGTATTTTCGGGGGATCGTAAGGGAGGAATTCCTATTCTTCAACGTTTTTCGGACAAAAGTGTATTTACATTCACTTTCTTTTTTTTTTACTGACCTTTTCTTTTTTTTCTTCGCTGTCACTGACACAAGAATATCATATTCTCTCGTTTTTTCTCGAGTGATTACTTTTATTAAAGAGTTTGTAGAAAAACTAGAGTTTTTATTTTTCACTTAATTGTTTGGGAAAAAGCGTGGTAGCTGGTAAAAGATGAAAATAAAATAAAATAAAATACCTATAAAAGATGAAAATTTCCTCTCGGCGGGAATGGAATATTGAAATTTGTAGCAGGAAAATATCCGCTCCCAATCTCCAATATTAAAAAGTGATAAAAATGTCAAAAATAGTAACTTATATTTATTCGCCTTGGTTTACAGTGTTTCTAAGTTTAATTTGGGGATAGCAAAAGAGCAACGACGCAGCCATGAAAGCCGACATACGGCGCAGCATGTTCACACCTTCATCTTATCTCGCGTGTAGGTCTAATTTAAACTGAACACTAGGTTTTCGTGCAAAAGTTTCACCCGATGACAGGGAGAGTCCATTAGCCTTTTCGTACGTCAACTGTAACACGCGATGGCGTTATCCTTCGTCTGGATTTCGCCCAGGCACGGTGAAATTCGAAACCTTTGGCGACTTGAGTCAAGTCACAGCTTCCGACGGTACTTCGTGTCACATGTAACTAAATCTACGTTCACAAAGCCCTTGGTTGAAGTCAACAGATATCTCGTTCAACGAATGTTCACAAAACGTGATACGTTTTACTTGAAACGAATGTATAACTTATTTCGACTCCCGTATATTTACCGGCTTTGAAAAAGAAGGGGAATCGTTTTATATGTAATGAACCGTACACAGCAGAGCTCACCTAAAGAGGAAGACATGTTTTTCTATTCAATAGGCTTCAAAGCTGAAATAATTTCGCATATAGCGCTCGTTTCGAATGAATCGCTTACTCCAATTTCTTTCTATAAAATAGTCTCTTCCAGAGCGATTCATATTGTCGGCCATAATTCAAATGGAATTAATACCGGCCGTATTTTATGGAATGGAAGATTCCTAAACGTATGAGTTTAATTTATCAATAAAAACCGCTCTCAACTCTTCTATTTTTTCCCGTATGGCCCAGTTTACAATTCCGTAGAGCACCCTTTTAATTTCGGCGGCCTCACCCGCCATTCGCCCTTGGATGCCGGGGGTTTATCTATGCCCTCGATATTTATCATTCCGGTCAAGGTTGACCTTCGTCCCTTGCAGCTCTACAGCGGTGATTCTCTTTTACTTCCACTATCTGCTCATACAACAGGTCTATATCTTTTCTAGTACTCCCCCGACTGTGACGCAACTACGTAGTTATTCCTTTAACCTCGGTCTTGGATTCACTACTTTCACTGTATAATTCAACCTGGTTTTTTTTGCGATTTACTGAGAGAAATTAAAAATGTAGATCAATGTATGGGTTCCAAGGCGATTCCAGCGGACATGAGAGATTTCAAGAGATTTACAATCAGCCGGGGTTGGAAAATTCATTTTATTATTGCAATATTCATTAATTTAAATTTAATCAATAGAATAGAATCGGAAATCGAAAATAACGCCGTTTCACTCTCATGATCATTCGGTAGGAAAAAATGAGACAAAAAAGGGAAATTAATTCCACAATAATTGTGAAATTTATGTACGCATTAAATGCTGAAACGTATTATGATGTGCTGCAGCGCTTTGTGAATCTTTTTTAAGTAGAAATAAAAAATTGTATCCTCACTCTGAAATCAAAGCGTTGAAGGACTACAGACAGGTTCGCGTCAGGTGGTGATTGCTTATGCATGCAGAACGAAGCTGAGGAAGCCATTAGAAGATGAAGAAGGGCATGCAACCAGCAGTAGACAGTTAAGAGGGGAAATCATTAGGTAGCGGAGTAAGATGAAGTATAGTATCGTGAGCTTAGGCATGATGTGAAAGGGCGGGGAGGAGATCCCCAGACGGATCATTAAGGGCGCGAACAGGACGACCAGGTGGTAGAGGTACGCGAAGGATTAGATACGAAGCATAATAACCGCCCGCGACAAAAACGGAATCTATCATCTTGAAATTCTATTACCTCTCTCGTCATAATCTCCGCCGGCAAAAGGTTGGTTCTAATTTTGAAAGAATTTTCAAGAAAGAAATCCGAAGTTGCTAAGAGCCATTTGACTCGCGACGAAGTTTTTCCTCCACTACCAGCGTTTCGAATAATTTTGAAACAAATTGTAATTGAGCGGATTAGGTATATTCTAGTTTTCCAATCATCGGATTTTCTAATCATCAAATTTCGTAATATTCCAATTTTTTTAATTTCAATTTTTTCTAATTTCATTTTACTCTAACATTTAATTTCCAATTTCTGAGTTCTGTTTACGGTTTATGATTTCTGAATAATTCTGGATTTTCTACTTTTGGACTGCTGATTTCAAGTTTCTGGAGTTTCTTTTGGAAAAAAGACCTATAATCTGCGAATCCACGTTTGCATTTTGCAAACAGATTTCTGTTTCCAAATATGGACACTTTTACTCTTACGAAAATTAAGAGTGAAATAAGGAGTGGTGAATGCAGAGTTCTGCTCATTTTTTGCTGGCCTTTTGCTAATTGAAGAGTCTATACTTTACATTTCGAACGAAGAGTTGGCGTATTTTGAAGGAGTCCCAATTGGCTCTGAGGTACGATTTTTTACACTGCAATTCTTCACTTCAGACTCTTCGTTTTGAAAAATGTAAAGAAAAAGAAGTAATTTCTTTCCCTAAAGACTGTATTGGCATTTCGAATAATTTTGAAACAAATTGAAATTGCTCGGATTATGCATCAGAAGGGGGAACATCTAAAATCGATATTCCCTTTCCAATTTTGTACATCTTACGTTTCCTGCGGCGAAGCAAAATTACAAGTAATAGTACCTGGAGCGATGAGAAATAATCCGATTTGCTCAGATAATATATTCTAGAAAGAGCCAATTATTTTCCGAGAGGAAATATGCTCGGTGTATTTTCCAATATTTCCAAGAACTCAACGGTGATCAATAGTTTTCTCCGCTTCCCTTCGGAGATCATACTACAGTAAAGTTACATAGAGGTCAACTCGTCCGCAGAAAGAGGATCATAGTAAGCTGGTGTTTCCATCCCTGATAGGTTCCTTTTAGGTGAAATATGGGAAGCACGGCTACTGGATTGGTGAATGATACACATTGAGTTATTAGTTGATTAATATTGACCTGCAAGTTGGAGCACTATTAAGAGATCTGTAGGTAGCCGTCCACATGTAGCAAAAAATGTGATCAACTGAAAGCCAAATTCTAAGAAAACCAGTCATTTAGCTGATTAGCTGGCAATAGTGGCACGAGGTTTTCTTGAGAAAATCGTGACATGGTACCATTGTCTTTAAAAAATCATTTGCATTACTGTAGAGAAAATTGCGCCATGAAAATCGACGAATTCGGGACAAGACTCGTGAAAGACGTCTTCTAACCAGTTATTAGACCACGTGGTTTATCACACGCAAGGAAAGAACGCCAGGAAAGAGGAGAAGGTTCATCTTGTATTGATAGTTAGAAAGGACAGTTGTACACCTGACACAAACTTAACATTTTCCCTCGGCCATCTTCAAATTTCAAGTATTACCAGGAGTCACCGAATGATATTTTTATGATAGGTTTCCCCGATGTTGGGACGTTTTTGATTTCAAATGACGACGCGCAGAGCCATCCCTTTTGAAAACATCTCATTGCGGTCATATTCAAGTTGGACCACAGTTTTCCTATTTCGTATCATCGCCTGGTAAATTTTCTCCTGTTTTCTCCTCCCGAACGACGCGCCACGATTTACCAAAGGAAAACAAAACAAAAATCGTATACCTCACTTTCCTTCTCCGTTTTTCCCTGTGGCGTTTTCCTCTCACGTTTTCGCGGCCCGTGATTTTCCAAGGGCGATATTTTCTATCGCCGGAACAAGCTGATCCCACCGGAACAACGTTTCCGATTTTCATCTCGGTTCATCTCGATTTCCACCTTTATTCTGTGAATAATGCGAAAGGCCTTCCCTTTACCTTCCTGGAATCTAGTGCTTGAAGGAAAGAGAGCTAATCTCAAACCGACTAAGACCGATTGCGAGCCGTTCGAAGAGCGAGGCCCAAGGCGTGTTTGTCAAGTCCTTGAGCAGCCCCTGCGGATATTAGCCCTTGAACGGCTGAAAAGAATCCTTCTTTCATACAATCGAACCAATTTCAGATCATGAATCTCTCCAGATCGTAACGTATCAGCTCAAAATACTATGGGAATCGTGAATAAAAAATTGTATTTGCCCAGTCAATCCGAGAGAAAATATTGACGGCTATATATTGGATAACACTAAGGCACCAAATATTTGCGAAGTTGAATTGATAGCGAAATTGAAAAATTGATCGAGGGGAATATTTTTCCTTCGAGAGAGAGGGAAATCATCCCCGTCTTGCAGAGGAATATTGGTACAGTCTAGAAACTACCTTAATTTAACTGATTGCTTAGCTTTCTTTATTTTTCTGCTGCACAAATATATCTTAATATGAGCGAAAAAATTAACAGATAGCTCTTTAATGGTATTGTAAGTGAACAAATTACTGACGACACGATTATAAATTGAAATGTTGCCAGTTCTCACTCAACAACCAACCCATTGAAGTCTCTTTACCATTCGTTTCAGCGAGAGTTCAACAATGGGCTGTCAAAGTTGCGACCTACCGACGATTGTGAGGGTTGAACTGTCTATTCGATGGGATAATCATGTGTAGCAACGCGTAGAGGGCCCATCCGCGTAATTTCTTGTCCTTTGTTATAGTCCTGATGAGGAGATCACAGCTCTCGATTATCCAACTTACAACTAGGCACCGATTTAATTCATTTTTGACTATAAGAATCCGTTGAAATTTCCCAAATCCCTCTTGATGTCACGTATCGAATGTAATAAATTTAGAGTTTAACCAATAATTTTTAATTCACGAATCGATCGAAGATCGACTCTCGACAAGCGATTTAGTAGAAACGGATGGAAGCCGTTGAAGAAGTAACGAGGAGTATCTTTTTAGTTTCCACCGGTTTTCTACCGCCGGTTTGTGCCCTCCGTTAAATTTACGATCATTTCGTTTTCAAGAGTAAGTTGGATTGATGGAACCCGCCCTTGGTAAAGAGCAACCTCCGGAAGGAGCGGAAGTAGGAGACGAAGGTGGAAAGGGAGTTAAAAATATGAGAAAGCTATTTAGATAGTCCCATGGCTCTGGGTGATGAAGGGGTATGCCGAAGAGGGGAAAATAATGAATTATTCTGTCGCAGCTAAATTAAAAGTGCTACACCCCGCACATTCCACCTCCAGGCCCGCCGTCTTTTGCGTCAACTTCTCACTTACAACCTCTATTACTTTTTCATTCTCGCGCAGTTTTTACGAATGAGAGGAAAACCCAACTTTCCGTCCTCGAGTTATTCCTTCCGCGGCCGAGCCCTTTGCTCGCTGGGACGTCAGCCAGTTAACGAGTCGAAGAAGGGTACGCTTAATTTCGATGCCCATCAAACATCATCGGGATAAACCGGCGAGAGACGATGGTTTCTTCGAATTCGAAATAAAACCGAATGCACTTAATTTTTCATACTCTAACCGTTTGAAAATTGTTCAAAATATTATTCAGATAAAAAAAAACTGCTAATTACTGTACAGTGGTTTAATTATACCGTTGCCTCAATTATTATTAAAGAATACCATCCACTTTTGATAATATCGGACAATTTGTGAACGTTTCAGCAACAGAGCGGATCTGTAAGAGAAAATTCCTCCAGTATTTTTTCTGTAAGTTTTATTTTTTCTATTCTATAGTGTTCATTCAATTCTTTTCAGTCGACAACTCCATGCTTTATATTTTCCCGATTTTCTGAAATCCTAATTTACTACTTCTCCAATGTTCATATTATGTTCTAAATTGCCGGCACTTTAATTTTCCAATTTTCAAATTCTTCAACTTTCCTATTTTCAAATTCTTTAATTTTCCATATTTTTAATTTTAAACTGTCTATTTTTTAAAATTATTTAAAACTCTAATTTTGTCATATATATTTTATATTTCTAATTCCATTTTATTCATTTATTCAATTTCCAACTTCCGACTTTTGTATCTAGTTCCTCGTGTTTGAACTTTGATTTCTGGTTTCTATGATTTCTCCTCTCGGATCTCTGGTTTTACGTTTCTGGTTTCGGACTTTTCATGTTCAATTCCTGTTTCTAATTTCTAAGATATATATGCAAACTTTCTATTCTACTTTATAATTATTCGGAGGATCTAATTATAAATATATTGACTAATTATAATATTATGTTGAATTGTGATATGAATATAATCGTGTGGGGCATAATGGTACAAGGAATGATCAAAGAACTTTCCTATAATACGGAAAAGGATAAATAGTCTGATCAAAATTTGAGCTTGGAAGACGATCTACTTCCATTCACATTCTGAGAGAACGTCTGGCTGAAACGGAGCCGAGAACGCGATCCGAGCGCTCCCTCCATATCGAAAACATCCACGACGAACGAGTCCATAGGCGGCGGTTAGTATCGAAGCTCTGCTCCGCTCATGCTGCCCGGATACCATGCGACCGCTTTCAGTGACAAATACGACGAGTGCGCATCCGACGGCGCTACCGGCATCTCCCCTCCAAACGTCGTCGAACAGCATTCAGATAATGTATTCAGTCATGGCGAGCCACGATTTCCTCGGTTAAAATATTTCTATATATTATTTTTTCTTCTGCGCGACGATTAGCCTGTTATTAATCGAAGGCGTTTGCAGCGATTAATAAAATTGATGCGAGGGTGCGAAATTCGAGACTCTAGATCCACTTCGCCATCCAAAAGATTGAAAGATTGTAAGTGGTATTTCTTCTTTTGCTTCGGCGATGTTCAAACTACACGGTGCACGATTGATTGTTAGCAAAAAGCAATGTATCCCGAACCAACGGCGACTGATAGTGTAATTTATCCTTGTATAGCGAGACCTGATAGATTTATTCGATTACTTTCCTCGAGAAGATGGCGTTACTTAATTACACTTCTTTTCCGTTGCGTATACCTCGCTCAGATCGAAGGTTACCGCGAAGAAGTTGATTGATAACAACTTCTTTGATGGGATGAACTCGAAAAGGATTTTTTTAACCTGATCAGGCCTTTCCTTTATCCTCACTTTTCTCTTTGTTGTTCCGCTTTAATCAAGGTTCCTCGACGCTCGTAGTGGCATTGCCTTTCTTTCGACACGAAACTCTCCCGAATTACCGTTTGTGATACGAAAAAGAAGAAGCCCATTTTTTTCCGGAGAGGAAGTAAAGGCGTTTCAAAGGAGATTCCAGGGGTAATGTAATTTATGAAAGATTACATAGTTATCGACATTCGCTTGTTTAATGTTCGTTGAAAAGTGGATTTTTTTTTTACTCGATAATTATAATTGTAGATTATAAGAATCATAATATGCGTAATAAGTCAATATTGTACTAATTTTGGTTATTATTAATTTCTGACTCCATCGAACTATTCACTTGAAATTTAGCGTAATTACGGCACTTTGAATGACGTATTGATCAACGAAATCGGTTCTAAACGTTGGCGATACTGCGCTATCCAAGGCCAGGGGGATTTTAGGGTCATTACTGGACAATATCGATATTTATGAGGAAGCGTCAAACGGCCTCTACTCAAGTATAGTACGTTGAGGAGATACAGCTGTGGGATGCCTCGTGCGTATTCAACGTTCATAGTAGGTATTCCCATTGCTGCCAGATCGAGCGGAGGGAAGGTCGTTCGAGATCGGTAGTGGGAGAAGGCCAATGAGCCAATGAGTGGGACTGTAGGGAGCCCGATGTTCTCTAGCTCCTAGCGAACCGTGAGCTCCTAATCATTCATCCGTCTTAGCGCCTCATTTCTGTGCCAGGTGCGGTCTCCCGCGCTTCCAAAAACAATTTCCAGCCGTTTTGAAGCCATCAAACGCCAACGGCTCGTCATAACACGCCCGATACTAGACATGGATATTTTTTCTCTTGAAGATTTACCATGCGAAGGATTCTCAGTCCTCTGCTTGCTCTTCAATCGCTGGCCATGTATTCACATAGAGGGGGAACCGTTCCGCTCGAATGAGCATGGCGCACCGATATACAGCTGGCGTGGTCGCCACAGGAAACAGGCGCACAAAAGCAGGCAGGAGCCTATAGCTTCAACACCAACCATCCCAGTTCACCGAATACTGAATCAAGCTCACTTCACCGAAATAGAAGCGTTCTCTAGAGGCTCTTAGTGTGTAGAATATAAACAAAGTAAAATCGTAAGATTCTCGGATAATACAAGTAAGGAAAGATAAACACTAGAATTTATAAATAGTATTCTACACGACTTAAGACGGACCTTTTTGGGTAGCAGCTCATTCATGACGCCTTCCTAACATCGCAAACCAGTTCTCCAGCCACACGCAAATACAGAATTTCCTTATTCCAAGGAAATTTTACTTTCTTCGTAATTTTTAATTAAAAATTTTTCCAAGGAAGCTTTTAATTTGGAAATGAAGAAAAATAAGGATGATTAAAATTACTCAATAGTTGCTTCCCTATAGATGATAATCAATCGATTTTTCGGTGGGAATGTTCACAAATGTTCGGAATAATTACTATCACAAATGGATAGTCTTCTTAAATCATTATTGAAGCGAAGGAATAAACCACTGTTCTATTATTTGCAGCGTTTTTACTTTAAGTCAAGAAAATCACTACAACTCCTCTAATTATGGGATTATATTCAAATATTATAATAATATCGTTGGAATGAACGGTAAACTTCTCATCTCTCATGGTGGTGCCAATTATTATTATAATGATTTTTTCTGCTGAGAGCTCAAGTTTTTTCGAACACTGTCTCGTCAAAAACAAATTCACTATCGAATTTAGCGGCGAAAATCACGTTTCGCTTGAAAAACGAGGGTTTCCCATAAAAATTCTAGCTTCTTTGGTGAAAAAATAAAGTCGGGTTGGGGGACGAGATCAACGTAATATTTAATGCTCAATCAAATAATGGTGATGCTTTGAAGTCGTCGGCGATAAGTCGAGTTTTTGATACACCGAATCAGCGAGAGCTCTCTAAATTCGAAAATTATCCAATAATAAAGCGTTGTATTTTTCTTTCAGCACCTCCTAGCTGCTTTCGAGGACTCCTGATTGAGTACCTACGAATGATTTCTTAAGAATTTACGACGGAAATGATAACCAGATTGGTAGATTAATTAATTATTAATAGATCGACTATGCATAGATTATTTCTTATTAGTCTGACGTAGAAATTGTTTCCTAAAATTTGTAAACATTGTTTTTATATTTAATCAAAAATTCTAACGAAAGAAGAAAAAAACTACTCCGCCGAGTTTATCGGATTTACGCCTATGGCTACTTGTATGAACCTTTCCGAAGAATAGACAGCTTATATATATGTAAATTCAGCGAAAAAGTCATTTACAAAACGCGCACATAGCGAAGGAACATGAAAAGGGCCGTTTCTTCAGACAACGAACCTCGCTAAATATGTTGTTACCATATTAAACGTCTCCGTCGACTCAGTAGCAAAGGGGTTCGACTTTTAGAAGTAACAAACGGATTATGGAATGGAATACTAATTATACAGCAAGCCTGGTCGAGGTTGCGGCCGTCGCTAAAGCCTTCCTAGACTGGGAAGCGCTTGAGAAGGTAATTTCCATCTTTATTAGATAGTGGCCGAGCCGGTTAAATTGGGTTGTACGAAGAAAGCACGTGAAAACCGAAAATGAAAGGAAAGCCATACAGGAATATCTCGTTTTGGACGAAAATATAATTCGTTTTCAAAGTGTCGCCATAAAATTGTCAACACTCGGCTCAAAGGAAAATTACTTGAAAGGTTGAACTTCATGAGCATAGGAATTCCCGCAAGGAGGAGGCTATTCAAAAGTTTCCAAAAGAAAAGAGGTATTAACTGACTTGAAAAATTTTTAATTAAAAATTACGAAGAAAGTAAAAAAAAATATTATAAATTAAAAAATTAAAAGACACGTTCCAGATTCACAGCAACTTCAATAATCCAATAATGCATTTTACCGTTTCTTATGAGCTGAAAGCTTCTCAGATCTCAAAGCGAACCCTGGGTAAAATTTTTTTTACACCCCATAATTTTATTTAATACCTATGGTGGCAGAAAAAAAAACAAAACTGAGCGGCATTATTTTCTGCGATCGACATAAGCTCGTCGTCAAAGATGAAACCGGCCCTTTCACGAGAGCATAATTTGTGTGATTTTATCATTTTTCACGCCATTCGTTCTACATTGAGCGTGAAATTGGAAAAACTAATAACCAGAGACGCAGGAGATGTGAAGCGATTTATTTCCCGAAGGTCTCGGAGGCGCGAAGAGCCAACATCCTTTCGGTAAAACTGCTGTGTCAACTGTTCCGCCACGAGGCGCAATCCAATTATATGAATAGGGCCTTGGCAATTTACTTTCAACAAAGTAATCAAACTGATGCTCTGAGGTGAACTTGACGTCGAACTGGCTGCTATGGGAAGTTTGAATAATGCATGGCAAACAAGAAAATGCTCACATCAGGGAAGAATTTGACATTCGCTATTCACACTCACCCAATATCAACTGTTACTAATTTTTATAGAACAAATAGGAATTAAATAAACTATATCCCAGATTTTGTAAGCTTCATGTTCTTAACTCTAATACATATAATTGAAAACAGTTATGCATATTTTTCTTTTCTACATTTTGTACAAAATACAATTTTCGAGGAGCGTTTTGGTCAAGTAGCCTAATGAAATTTGTGTGTTTTTTATTCAACTTTTTAAAATACTTATAACGCATTAAGACCGTACAGAATTGATATTTGTCTAGTCGATAATTAAATTGACTTATTATTTTTTACCCTCCCAACTTTTGTTATTATTTTCTTTTTGTTTTAAGTTTACTATTTTTCAAATAACATTGATTCAAATAGTTTGAATTAGTTTTTCCCAAGCACGAACAACAATAAATTTGAATTTAGTAGGTTTTAGCAAAAAATAATCAATAATATAATTTAAATATTTCATGCTTTTTTTGTTCCGACAAGATAAAATACTGAGAAACGCCCGAAAAAAAAATTAATAACTTACCCCGCACGATTCTATCGCACGTGATAATGCTGATAAATTAAATCCCCAAGTTCCCAAGGTAGTCGACTAATTCCGAAAAGAAGCGAGAAGATTAAATCATCGTAACGCGAGTGGTATTCTTTGTATATTCAAATAATTAATAGCTTCACAATATTAATGACTAATTTCGCACAGATTCGTGACTGAACTGCGTAAATCACGCTCTTCAGTACCGGAATAATAATTTTTTATCTGATCGTACGCGCAAAATCAACCGAAATCTCACGCGCTAGTATCAGATTTTGCTTCTTCGTCGATTAAAATAATTGATTTGTTTCGCACGAGGTAATGAGACATCTCGAAACTGAACGTAGGAGCGGGAAGATTTCATTCGAGCTCTACTAACGGCCAACGATCACGCGAGCTCTCGATGTAAAAATAGCCGACCGCCCGGCACTTAAGCATTTCGGTCTGATTTATTTCAATCGCGTTCCAGCCGAAAAAGAAGTTAAGGGTGGATAACTTTGCGAGTCAATTGGATGAAAAAAAAAACTCAATATGTCACCGACGGTGATGGAAAATATGCCTTTCCGTGACAACGTCGATTGTCTGGCCACTTGTTGAGCGTACTCGAAAAAACGAGGACCTTGCATTAGAAGAAGTCCAACGACGCGATTCGAAAATGCAAATTCGCCAGAATTGAATCGCAAATTGGTGTTGCCAGTTATTTACATACTTCACTTCAGCATGAAATATAAACCGAGCGTCCCCGATTGAGTTTATCATCTCAGGGTAATTTTCAACGAAGATTGCCTAAATAATTTTCGCTCGACCTGAAGATTGAAATTTTTTTCCAACTTCCAATGCAAAAAACAGATAAATGAAAAAAAGAACAACAACAAAAAATATTAGCTTTTTCCAGCGCTCTTCTATAACGCGGGCGTGTTTTTGAAAATGACGAGCCTTTTGCGGAGATCCTTTAGCCACTTATTAGCCAAACACAAGACAATTCCAAGTCCACCTCCCTCCTGAATACATTTTTTATCGCGATTAAAATACTTACATTTACAAAGTAAACATAGAAGTAAAAAGACGCGAACAATACCCGGCGACGATAAATTATTTGAGACGTTCTGAAGGGAACAGAAACGTTCATGTTTTATTCGATAATAGAAGGCTCAAGAGACCGCGATACAGCTGTAGAAGTGGAAGAGGGTGCTGGAAAACTCCCTTCCTTTAGGTCGGCTCATTCATCGGCGTGACGTGAGATATCCCGAACAACTTCCCCATTTTCAACCACCCGCTGAACCGCTTGAGCCGTGAGAGTGGAAAACTGCTATGCTGATGGTTGCTGGTTAGGCTGGATGAACGGCGAGGAGGGCTGAGCTCTGATATATTGCCCGTTTTTCAATAAACGAGAGCCCAGAAAAGGCAAAAGGTGTAGTTTCAGTCTCGTTTCGCTTTCATTCCTACGGGTTCATTCCTTTTGAATTTCCCCCACGACGAAAAGCATAATGTAATAGAACGTTGTTGTTCTCTGTTGCAAAAGGTCTCATTCCTTGGGCGGTATGTTGTATGATGTAAGAGCATTCATCTGGGACGCATGAGTATTCATCCGGCCAAGTATTAGGACGTACACGTCCCCGAAGCGAACAGCGCTCCCTTTGCTTTCCACGTCTCGAAATTAGTGTTGCATTCCTAATGAGAGTTGAAGGAGCTACAGTCCCGTGAGCCGAAGCCAACAAGAACTTTCCTAAGACAACGAAATATTTAACGCTTCTCCGCCCTGGCAGCACCACAACAAGTCATCCCTGCTCTGGCAACACAACTCATGCAGCAATTTCACGTCGTGGAAGGGGAGCAAGTAGACTTGTTCCCTGGAGATTCCTGAGCAACTAAGTTATCATCGTTCGCGTATCCTCTCACGTTTTCCAGTGGAACCAAAATTGAAAGCAACTAGCGACTGTTTGGATACGCAAGGCATTCTTTGCAATGCTTGGCAATTTTCGTTACACGTTACCAAGCCGTTTACGAAAGAGATTCAAGCACCGCTGTATTTTACCTATTTGAATTATACGAGAATATACGTATGATGAATCTGGCCATACATCATTTAAAAAATCGTTCGTGATTTGGAAGTTAATACGAAAATTGGCGAATAATTCGAGAAAGGATTCGAGGACGACTGCTTCCGATCAGTAATATTAGACCACGTGATTTATAACACGCGAGGAAAGAGGATGGGGCTCGGTAGAGCATGGTCAAATTGATTTATTTAACTACTGAGCCGTAACTGTGAAGACGCAACTGAATTTTTTTTTTTTTATGATGAATGAAATGGAATTTTTCTCATTTTTCATTTTTTCATCATCATATCGGACTGAGAATCTTTTGGATGTTCCCTCAATCATCTTGCAATTTCGAAAATGAAAACGAGCCACACCAATGATAGTTTTATTGAACTTTGTTCCTCATATGTTTGCTCTCAGTTTTTCAGAACTGTCACTTATTTTTACGTCTTCTAGAATTATAGATCACACAAATATACCCCAAGAATCTCCCTAGGATCTAATGAATAGAAAAATAGTCAAGAATGAAGACATTTTCCAATCATCTTCAAGAATAGAAGCGTCCTCAATTAACATTCAATAATGGAAAGATCTTGAAGAATCTTAAGAATGGAAGAATTGTCCAGGAAGCTTCCAAATATTCGAAATAAATCCCGTAAGATAATCCTTCTATTATTGAAAATTAATGGCCGACACTTCTATTGCTAAATCTATTTGGATAATTTTTTTAATTTTTGGTAGGTTCCTCTGCTCATGAAGATTCTTTCGGGATTTAAAATTCTAGAAAATTTTCTAAAGATTTGAAAGATTTTTCCATTCAGGAAGATTATTGAAAGAACTGTTTTCTTTATTAAAGAATCTCCAATTTTTTATGATTCTGGGCAAATCGTTTCTTAACATTCTCCTGCTCTTGAAGTTTCCTGGATAATTTTGCAATTCTCAACACTATGGAAGATCTTTACATTCTTGAATATTAAATAAAGACTCTTCTCATTTTGAACATTTCTACCTCGTCTTCTACCAAGCTAGCTAGCCAAGACAACATACCAAGTCTACCTAGTAAGCTTTATCCTTTAGATCTACCAATTAGTGAAGACTATTCAATTTCTTCACCTATTCCAAGATTGATGATTCTTTCATTCTTGATGTTCCAATGACGTTTCATGGAAACCCTTATACCAACACAAAAACCTTCCGTCCACTTCTCTTCCGATCACTATAATTTTGTCCTTCAATTCTTCATCTTCGGTTTTTCTCAAATCTTACGTATCAAAGTGATAAATTTATTTATTTATTTATTTATTTATTTGTCAGTAATTTGTTATTATTTAAAATAATCTCAAATCGTTTCCAGGAGGTCCTCGTCCTATGATTACCGGTGTTAAATTTCCTCGCTCGGCGGTCGGTTTATTAACTGCGAGTACGTGAAAGCGTCGATCGGCCAAATAAGGAAACACTCTCTCACTAATTCTCGATAATTATTTCTGCATCATTAGTGTACGCAGGAAAGCATACCCGGCCTGCGATAAATGTATATTATAAGCGATAAGTCCGCGAGGTTCCTTCCGCTTGCCGTCGTTCCTGCATCTCCTATAATAATAACCAAACCGTAGCAGCCGCGCCTGCGGCGATCGATTGTTTACATATTTACTTTATAAATGGTTTCCCACTCCTACAATCAATGTCATCGCAACGTCGTCGGTTGACTCGCTAATGCGCACTCCGCCGAGTAAATACATTTAGGGAATTACTTGGGAAATGGGGCACGGTGTAGAAAAGAATCCGTCAATCGATATCGGCATTTTTCCCTTAGTTTTATATTTTTAGAACATCTTTTTTATCTGCCTTCCGAGTTGCTATAATGAGGTAAACAACCCACAGTTCGAAGCAAGAGCTAGTAAATGGGCAACGGAATATAAACAGTGTTCATAGTCTGAAAATTCAACACGAGGAATCGCTTAGGACGTGCGATACGTTCAAGTATTGATGTCAAACTCTACGCATGCTCTATGGCTTTATGGAAAGTATGTTTGGAAGAGTGAACGAGCTTAGAATAACCCGTTTTTCGACGAGAGACACTAGGATTCCGGTAAACAAACTTTCATTTCAAGTTAAAATAGTTTTCGCACTTTTCATGCGTTGGTGCTCGGAAAATGGGAGATCTAGCATGGGAGAGACTTATTGGAGAAGCCGCGGGACATTTAGCAAAACAAAAGATCAGTTTCCACCTTGCAAACTGGTAAGCTAGATTTTGAGTTCTCAGTTTCGAGTTTGGTTAGAACAGACACTTTTGAAGTTCCAATTTCGATAATTAATTCAATTAGTACCCTAAAGTTTTTTATTTTTTTTTTTAAATATATTTTAATATTTTTGTCTTGAAGGGAGATATGGAAGGAATATTATAGGAAATCCGCTTTTCCGAAGTTGATTCCGTGTTCAGCTACGTGTTTTTCACGGTCGTCGGATACGATCGTGACTCTAACGAGCGCGTTTTACGACACGCATGCCACACGGACGTTTTCTATCAAGGACGCAATACCGAGTTGGATTTAAAGAGGCCAGCCCAATGAGCAAACAGAGACGAGTGAAGTACGAGTGCCAACCGACCAGCTTTCGTGTATCCGTTGGATATACCGAGAGTTAATTAGGCGGGCCCTATTTACCTTGGAAAGTCCACCCACATCGGCCGTTCTGTTTCGGGCCGTCGCTTTGCTAGCGGCCATTAACATAAACCGAACCCTTTATCTCGTTCCCAGTCCGAGCTCTCAGCTTTGGCAAGGAAGACGGAATGGAATCGAACGGACGGCTTTCGGTGTAGGAGCAACTAGCGACGACGGGCCTAATTTTTTTTAAATATATTTATTTATTTTTTTAATTTTAAATTTTAATTTCAAATGATGACGCACCGCTTTATCCTTTCCTACATCATCTTATCGTCATCTGAATCATCTCATTTTTTCCTTTTTTTTTAATCGAAATAAGTTGCATTAAGTAGGTATATCCATTATTTGGTCATACACGCCAGATATTGACTTCGGATATTACAACTTCGTGATTCAAATCGTTGAACGCCAAAGGGTAAAGATTTTTTCTTGGAGCAATATAATGATGGAGATAATCAACCATATAAGAAAGCGGGTTATTTATTGAAGGAAATTAAAATTAGCTCGCGTGATTAGTCGCTGCGTTCTAGTTGTTTTTCCTATCGATGATCTTGATCCGCGATATTGAAACGTTTAAAGCGTTATAATTTCAGGGAAAACAACCTCCAAATAAAGTCCGCTGCTTCCTCGACTATTAACCAATGCTTCATCTGTAACGAAATGAAATATATTATTCGTTTTAATTTATTGTCAAAAGGAACAATCGCTTGATGAGAATCATGCTAATTCAGCCACGTGGCCGTCCCTACAGCGATCGTCAGACACCGGATGGGGATGATTAATGCGCATTACGAGAGTCGTGTAACGCACCGGTTTGACGTGGATACCTGTTATCGATTTCGTACTAGTCGACCTGTCAAGTCGCATTGCTCAATCACGCATTTACAAACCCTCCGGATGTCCAATTTAATCAAAGATGCGTAACGACATAAACCTGGGAGAATATATTTGGTAGTATATTATTGCGATGCGAATAAACTAAATGTAGAAAAGACGATCGTGATGGCGGAAATAGTGAATTTCAATTGTGAATAGATTTCTCGAAGTTTGAACTAAACTCAAGGCATTTATCCGATACGGAATTTTATACTCCTTAGAAATGGAGTGCTAAAATTATAAATACCAACTAATACAATTTTGAGGATTATTACCGATCAAGTGTAGTTGCGTGAAAACCGGTAATAAAACGCTGCAAATGATTGTACAGTGGTTTATTATTCCTTCGCTTCAAATAAAATTTCAGAAGACTATCCATTTCAGATAGTCATTATTCAGAACATGTGTAAGCATTTCAACCGAAAAACAGATTGGTAACTATCGGGGAAAATTCCGTAGCAACTTTTGTAATTTTAATCTATTTTATTTTTCTTAATCTCCAAATTAAAAACTAAATTTCTTGCCCTACCGTACAGCAGGAGAGAGTATTTGACGACCATTCCATGAGTATAGAACGATTTTTATAGCTCCAAGAACTCTCGAGTTATACCCTCATGTCAAATTTCTGAAAATCTCCCAAATTCGGCACAAAAGCTGTGATAACTCGAGAACCAATGAAGCTAACGACCCCGCGATGGTCTCATTCGATTCAGCGTCCAAAAATCTATATAATTTGATACCACGTACACCTTTTTCTGAAAAACCTTGGAAAATATGAATTTTCTCCCCCTCAAAACCCCCCAAAAATACCCTTAGAATTGAGCTAGCAAGTTGGTTCAAGAATTGGGCCGTCGTAGGACCGAGATTGATTTTTGGTGAAAATTTCAAATTTTTAGCTCTTACAGTTTGGCCGCAAAAGTGTTGACGGCGTACGGCGTACGGCGGACAGACAGAATTTTTTGGTTTATTATTCAATAATAAACCATTGTAATCGCCCAAGAAAAAAATTTTATAACCCCCCCTCAAAATTTGATGTTTTACGTTTCAAGGCATGTAGAATCCGAATATCCAATAAAAAAAATTCTGTCTGTCCGCCGTACGCCGTACGCCGTACGCCGTACCCGTACGCCGTCAACACTTTTCCGGCCAAACCATAATAGCTAAATTCTTGAAATTTTCACCAAAAATCAATCTCGGTCCTACGAGAGAGAGAGAGAGAGAGAGAGAGAGAGAAATGTATTTCAGAAAAAATTAAATTTAACACAACAAAATACATAATACGAATACTATTGCTCGTCAGAAGGCGTTGCCCGTATTGACGAACAAGAGCTGTCACCGGCAAATCAGCTACAAAATTAGTTTCACACACAGACTCATTTAGAAAATTAACTGACTAGGAACAAGGAACAAAAATACGCCAAAGCGAAGTACAATGACATCCCATCACTGAGCGTAACAACTCCTCATGATGGATTCAAAATCCGTGCGACTTAAATTGATTAGCCAACTGTAAACTTTACGCTTGAAAGTGTCTCTGGAAACAGGCTGGGTTAACCTCAGCGAGATGGGCAAATGATTATAAATAAGGTGAATTAGGTACAAAGGACTTCTGGTTGTGCGGGTTTTGGCTATTTTAGGGTGGTAAACGTACTGATTAAGCAAGAAGCGAGTTCCATAGGGATGCATTGGGGGAGGTGAGATCAAATCAGGGCGTTTGTACACATACATCATCAAAGCTTTTATGAAAAGTAGACGCACATGAAACAACTTGGCTTCACGGTAAGTGAGCGCACTTGAGTAGCGATACGGTTTGCCCAGCATCACCCTAATAATGCTTTTCTGGACACTAACCAATTTGGCTAATAAGGAGGGAAACGCTCCGCCCCACACCAAGATGCCGTATTGGAGAACCGACTGTACAAGCGACGTGTAAATTAGCTTTAATCTTTCCCATGACAGTAGGTGTCTTATATTGAAAAAAATAGCACAAAATTTTCTTAACCTAATGCACAAATGAGAAATGTGGTCTGCCCATGACAAATTCCTGTCAAACATTATTCCTAAATACCTGTATTGAGAAACTCTCTCCAACACAGAGCAGGAACATGTGACTGGGCTTGCACAAGTGTGTATTTGCAACACATGACTAGGCTGCAGGGTACTAACATTTCCAAAACACATATACTTTGTTTTCTTCGTATTGAGAGTCAAGACACTCATCACAAGCCAGGTGCTAATTTCGTTCAATAAAAAATTCATACGCCCAAAAGCCTCATCCCAGTCGCCACCCTCCACCAACACCGCCGTATCGTCGGCAAAGAGGAAAATCTCACGAGAGTCGGAGAGGGATGGAAGGTTGTTTATGTATATAGAAAAAAGTATCGGTCCCAGGGTACTCCCCTGAATAACTCCAAAATTATTTCTGCTAACTGCACTATGACAATCCTGGATTGATACAAATTGACATCTATCAGAGAGATACGAAGAGAACCACTCATAACCCGACCCTGTTATCCCGATGGCGGCTAAGCGTTCAAGCAATATGCATCTGTCAATGGAATCAAATGCCTTACTCAAATCAAGGAAGGCCAAAACCGCTCTCTTACCGTGATCTCTAATTTTGTATAAGCTCTCCGTCAGCTCAAACAACGCATCTTCCACTCCTCGGGCAGAGCGAAACCCATACTGAGCCGGCGACAAGATATTATTAGCTTCTAGGTAATCAGTAAGATTATCTTTCACCCACTTTTCCAAAATCTTAGAGAGTGTATTGAGCATCGAGATAGGGCGATAGTTATCGGCATTCAACTTACTGCCTGCCTTGTAAAGAGGAATGACCTTGGCCACCTTGAACACCACAGGGAATTCCGACTTTTCTATACTCAAATTAAAAACGTGCAACAATTGATCCCTCAGGTATGGCAAAAAAGATTTTAACAAATTTGCAGGAATCCCGTCCTCACCAGGGGCAGAGCGACCTTTCATGGTGGTCACAATATTTTCCAGATCAGTAGCAGACATTTTATGAATAACAAACTTGCCCGCGCATACGCTCGGGGCACCATAGCAGTGAGGAGACCGGCCGGTGCATCTTGACTGTTGCACTGCCACTCCATTCGCAAGGGCCTCACCCACCGCCACAAAATGGGCATTCAATGAATCACAGGATGTCTGGCAAGCCTGGACCACTGAGATCCCAGAGCTCTTTGTGAGCTCAGAAACCATTGGACACTCTCTGACAGAATTTCTTCTATTCAAAATCTCATTGATCACATTCCATTCCTTTTTGGGATCATGATCAGCCCTTTCAAATAGAGTATCAAAATAACTTCGTTTCGCCTTTCGGATCAGGTTCTTCAAAGAATTGCGAAATTTCTTGTAATAGCTTTTCAATTGCAAGTTGAAGGGTTGAGAGCGGAGCTTCTTTTCAATTTTAGACCTTTTTCTTATGGAAGTTATCAGACCGCCAGTTATCCAAGGCGTAAGCTTTCTATATTTCGTTCTTATCGGAACTTCAGAAGTGGCTCGATTAATGCCAGTCTGAATCAAGCGGACCAACGCACTTGTCGCCTCGTTAACATCATCGACCATGACTCCAGACCACTCACAATTGGCAAAATAGTCTTTCAAAAAACTCTGATCAACTACTTTTTTAGAATAACCATCAAACGATGCACGCTGTTCATTCGAGTTTCCGCCAACATGGGAAAAAGCCAACGCCGTCACAAAGTGATCAGTAATGAGACACCTGATGACAGCAGGGTAAAGGGATAGGTTCCTAGTTCTGGCAAGAATGTGATCAATACAGCTTGAAGAAGATTCAACCACCCTGGTGGGCTCCGTTATAAGATGCTCAAAACCAAGAGCCAACGTTGACTCCTGATAATCCAATGAAGGCCCAGTATTGTCAACGTTCGAAGTGTCAATGTTAAAATCGCCAACAACGAAGCACTGAGCTCCCACCGTGCCCTGACTCAGCGCCCTTGACAGGTCATTCAGAAATTCGGAGATCCCATCACCCGTCCGATACACTGCGAAAATCACAAATTTTTCTTTCCTAATGTAAAAACTGATTTTTAAAGCAGTAGCATTGTGCATCGAAATCTCCTCAACGTCGTATGCAAAATCTGAGACCCCGTAAAAAACAACCCCGTCATTGCGATTCCTTGAATTAATTAATTACTATGCTTAACAATATTGCTAAGAAACCTTCGAATATCGAGATTATTCTACCTGGAGCGAATCCGACCGTAGAAAGTTGCGTCGGACCACGAGGAATACAATAGAAGTTATTCGGAACCGATAGCCTCGGATAGACGATACCATTAACGAATATTGATGACCTGGCAATAACGCTAATTGAAATTCATCGGTTTGCGTTGTAGTTAGTCGGGCCATAGTTTCAGGGCAACTATCAGGACTAGCAGAACTTTCGAACAGAAGGGAGAAGGGAAGTCCGCTTTCTGGAAGCAGAGATACTAAAAGGGAAGTTGGCCGAACCCGCAGCCTAGGATCGTAATCGGATAAGGTAGCTCGCCGGATTGCGGGCGGAACAAAAGGGAGCGAAATAGGATGAGTAGGCTGTTCTCTATTAAACAGGAGTAAAATGTCGAACAGTAGTGTTCAATGTTACATCAAGGCTCAACAAGAGCGGCAACCAGGAGCAACGTGTAAAGTATCGAACGGGGAGGGAAACGAGAATAATATTTATCCGGAGCAAGTCACGTTGATAAACTCCCTTAGAGTTTTGCGAGGAGGAAAAAATCCGCAGGAACTGCCAACCGCATCGGAATAACAATGAGGGGTATTTTTTCGAAGCGAGAGCGAATTTTAAAGCAGGCAACTAGAATCCGGGTCAACGGAAAAACAAGCTCTTCATCGCCGAGAAATAAATAGGTACCGACTCTTTTTAATTTGGAAGATGATTTATTTAAACGCGACATATTTATAAGGCGATTCAAGTTAAAATATTTGCAACGATAGGAAATAATTCGGATTGCAAAGAGAGAAAATCTGTTTCATTTGAAGCAGGAAGAACTGTTTGAAAGCGTAAGTATTAATTAAAGCGATTTGGTATTTTCTCTTTCGAAGATAAAATCATCTTTGAGACGAATAGGTAATTAACTTGCTAATTAGACGTTTTTAGTGGCAAACAATCATCGGAATCTTTCCTTTTCCGTCAGGAAAAATTCTTTAGGACTTAATAAATATGCACGAACATTTCGTAAAATCACTTTTAACATAGTCGACCGAATTTTCGATTTTCGTTAATTCAATAAGTCACTGATAACGCCAGGGAAATAATATGTAACCTTCTCAAGAAAATTAATAAATCTTCCATTTCGAACCATGTTGAGCTGAAAATTTCTCGAATTCCATCGCCAAATGAAGCGGTAGTTTTTTCACGCGACTTTTCACCTCGTCTGGAGGGGAATCGATTTTAGAACAACCTCCAACGTTAGATTTAGAGCTAAATGCTTAAACGGGCCATCAAACCGAGAAAACTATAGTGCGAGGGAAGGAAAAAACTAACCGCAGGATCCCCAACAACGAACGAATGAACAACGCGCGTTTGCATGGTCAGATTCCGTCGGAGCTGCCCGCACTGCGCTTTTATTGTGAAAATGCGGGAACAATAGGCTTTTCCACGACTTCCCAGCCGATGACGATTGGACCGCCGATTTCGCCATTTGAAATCATTCGAATGTAAAACGCGTGCTTGTTCTGTCCATTCGTACATCCCTGTTCTTTACTGATTGGGTTTCGAGCAAATTGGGAAACCTTCGCTCTCAATTCTTAACTCAGCTAACCATAGCTAATGCGGAAAAATAGGGAAATGTTTGTCTATAAAAACAGTCTGTTTAAATCATCATTTTCCTTTTCAATGGGCACCAACCAATTTTTCGTTAACCTAAGTCTAGTTGAAAACGCTGCAGATGATTGAACAATGGTTTATTATTCCTTTGCTTCAAATATAATTTGAGGAGACCATACATTTGAAATAGTAACAATCCCGAGCATTTGTGAACTTTTTCAATTAATAAAATATATAATAATAATAAACGTTATATAAAAAATATAAAAATAAAATAAATATATTTGCACGTCAAGGTCTTGAAATGTTTCAGATGGCGATCGAACGGATTCTGATTTTTATCAAGTGGGTCACATAGAGTATTTCCGCGCTATACGCGTATTGACTATATTAGGGTTTTTTCAGACTGCAAATATAATCAATTCAAACGCTGGGGGACTTGAAACGTTTCTTTGTCAGCTGAATGTTGATTTTAATTATTAATTGGTCTCACACACGGTAAAACGCATTTTCAGTTATATTATTTGTGAATTTGGGTGCTGTAAAAATACACTATTTCACAAAACTTGTTTTTGTATCGATTGGACCACACACCGTACTTTATGCGGTTAATTGACAATTTCAGCTTCTTGAGATTATAATTGGTTATTCCTGCAACCGACATGGAAATATTGAGTGATCTATGCACACCACTGTTTTTTTTTTTTTTTTCTAATTTTGTCCCGTCCTTTTTTGGCTACATACGTTTTCCTACTATATTGTTCATTCGTTTCATTCAGACATCTCCGACGATTTACGAAACTCCGATAATATTCTTGCGGAAGTATAAAACCTTCGGAGTATAAATAAGCGTTGAGAAAATCTCGGAAAAGCCGATCCGGTATCAAGTTAAACCTAAGTCCGCCATTTCCATCCGCCCTTCTCTGTCGTTAAAAGAGTGTAAAGTAGCTTTGCTTAAATACCCCCAGCCCTATAAATATTAATGATGGTCCGACCGTATAGGGAGGGAGATACGAGCTGGCTCGAAATAAGAAAAACACTATAGAGAGCAAAGAAAAACAAATTTCCCTCGTTTTTCGCCCACTCGGTAGCTCATTTTCGCATCTTTTTATTCCAATTCGCTTTTGAGTATCTTAATTTTCCTTCCCTCATTTCTCAAGGTAATTATCACCTGTCAAGACTCAAATAATTATACGTATTGTCGCGTAGGAACCGGTTTTGTTTCGACAATAATTGCGACCGAAAGAAACGCGCGGTGTTTACAATGGAACGTGCGGACGGGGGAGTAAGCGACGGACGCCGGTCGCCGCGACCGAAGAAGGAGTTGCAGTTGAATCTGAGCGAGAGAGATAGAGAGCGAGTGAGTGGGAGAGAGCGGTATCGAAGTTCCAGAGTTGAGAGTAGTCGCGGTAAACTCAGCCAGGCGCCAAGACGTGTGGCAGCAGAGGGATCTAACCAAGGCGTCTGGCCGATCGGCCCTCTCTCTTTCCTCGCCGCCTCACTATCTTCCGTCCCGCTTTAACCGATCTTTCGTCCGATGTCCTCCCCGTACTTCTTAAATCGTGGGAGTCTCCGCCCCGCGACTATCGTCTCCGAAATACAGAAGAATTGAAGCAAGGCGATGGCGGGGAGCTAAGAGGATTAGGAGAAACATGAACGAGGTGGTAGGACCACTTTTACTTTCGCCTACCGGAGGGAACAAATCTGTCTTGGAATAGCGAGAGATATGGAGTTCGCTAAAAATTGATCACATCAATTATCACGTCTGCTATAAACCAACATAAGTGATAATTGGTAACCATCTGGTAGCTGCCTTATCCAATTAAAATCGTCAAGCTATCATAGGAAGTAAACGAAGAAAAACAATAAAACAATGATGGCATAAGGTTTTTAAGTGTGGACTAATTCGATTAGTAAACAAAATGTAATTTTGATCCCGAACAGAAGACGATTAAAAGGTTCAATTAATATTGTCCACCACTGCAATACGTACTAAAATAAAATAATTATAATAGCTGAAAAGTATGCGATTATCGCTACAAAACGTCGCTCACCCTAGACGGCTTCCAATTCCATATAATGTCCCTCACCACCAAGATCACCCTACTGCATCTGAAACTTGGAGAGGTGTGCCACCGTCGAGTCCAAGCAGGGACAGCTTGGTTGGAAGGGTCCAAGTATACTCCATGTTCGCGGTGGAACTGTCCGGAAAAAGAGCCTCCCCGCGTTTGTTTTCTTGTTCAAGTTGTTGTTGATTTGTTGTGCAGCCGGGCCGCCGTAATTGTAAGGCGCCTCGAAAACACGTTCCCATCTCAAAAGCAAGCGTGAAAAGGCCAGAGGGAAGATTTCGATCTTTGTCACGACTTACGTCTTCCAGACTCAAGATTCTTCGAACGATAGTATAAAAAAATGCACTAGGTCGGAAATTCAGTTCACAGCCTTGACAATCGAATTCTCGTCCGAGGTTTATTATTCGAATAATGTACCTTTGTAAACGCCCAACAAAATTTTTTTTCGAACCCCCCTCTTTTTTTTCATATTTCAAGGCGTGTAGAATCCGAATATCAAATAAATAAAATTCCGCCCGTTATTTTCTGACGAAACCATAAGACCGTACTTGAAATTCTCACCATGGCCATTCAATTCTTTAGCCGCGATTCTTCGCATTCAAACCTAGTTTTCTCTTTGAAATTCGAGAGCGAAAAAACTTCATACTTGTTTAAGATAGCTGAAATTTCGACAAGTTTTTCAGCTTATTTTAGCATAGTTCGATTAGCGAACGTGTAAAAAAAGGTTTTCAAATTTTGGCGCATTCACAAATCAGATTCCATTTTCACGTACAAGTCCTAAATAATTAACCAAAAAATTTGGCTTTAGAAGGGCAGCGAATATAACGCTAAATCCAATGGAATAATCAGATTTGAACTCGCATGCAAATTAAGTTGGTCACGGAATATTTAGTGAGGCGAGGATGATAAAATCATTTTTCCGAGAAACAAATTATTGTTATTATTCCTTTGCTTCAATTATGAGTTGAGAAGACCATCCGCTTGTGAGAGTAACTATCTCGAACATTCGTGAACGTTTTAGCAACAATCAAAATTTGATTATTTCTATTTTTCTTCCTTATCTAATTAAAAGCTTATTCGCAGCATTTCATCAAGTATGGAACGATTTTTTAGCTCCATAAACTCTCTAGAAATCATAGAAAAATTAGCAGAATCTGGAAAATTTCACACAAATGCAGCGATAACCCGAGAATCATTAAAGCTGTCGACTCCGTTATAGTATCATTCGATTTAGCGTCAAAAATCAAAATAAATATATCATACCTTTGTCGCAATTATTTTTATTGGATATTTGGATTCTTCATGTATTGAAATGTAAAATATCTCATTTTGAGAGGAGTTAGAAATTTTTTTCGTCATTACAATGGTTTATTATTGAGTAATAAAATAAAAAGTGGCAAATGTGGTGCAGTAACAAAAACAAAAATCTAAAAGGACACTTTTGGTCAGAAATCAACGCTCTTAATCACCAACTGTTTCTGAAGTTATTTTTATTATATTTGTTTTATTTTTTAAATTATTTCCTCGCGCTGCAACCACTTGTCTTAAAAAAAAAAAAAAAAAAAAAAAAAAAGCATATACCTACCGATGGAATAGCATAAATAAACTCGTTGTAAAACACGTAGGAGCGGGTCATCTCACGTTACACTCTGCAAACAGCTATCACGTCACGTGATTGCTCCTTGACCACGCTATTATGAAACTGTTGCAGATTGATGTACTCGAAGATTGATGCGGTTTCGTAGGCGAAATGCCACGCTCACTTGGCTGGTAATATTCGAAAATAAAGATTCACAAGGCCGTCATGACGTTCGGCAGCTGTTTCCGTAGTTCGATTCGTTCCACCCAAGAAAGATACCTAATAGGTATGTGGGACAAGGTGTCCTTGAGGCGAACTCTTGATCTTCAAAGCTGCTTATTGTAAGAACAGGCTGCTCTCGTTTTGCCTCACGTCGACGTGTCTAGCCGAATGCACCGAGCTGAGATATCGGCTTCCTTCGGAAATTTTATCTCTCGCGTAAAACTACGAGATAGGTCGTCCGGAGGATTCCAAATATCCGTCCCCTCGGAATACGTCTTGAAAACGGCCGAAGTTCGATTCGGAGAAGTATCGTGAAAAATAGAAACCAACAGGCGACGCAATCTTGACTATTTTTGAACTTGATGGCCTCAAAACGAATTATTTACGCATCCTTCAACACTGGCTATGGAAAACGAAATAAAACCCAGCCACTATCGGGTTACCGCAAAATTAGCTTTAGCGGAGTCGGCTATATTTTAATACAATTTCAACGTTCAACCTGCCACTTTGCAGTTTTTATTTCCGTTTCGCGACGTTTTTCAATTTGAGATAACGAAATGTCAGCGATAATATTGGTAGCCTAATGAGAGATGTGATTAGCTCTAATAACTAAATGCAGCTTTTTTTCGATAAACGAAAATATTGAAGCGCCTAAAATTTAATTGATAATTTCCAATCCGCTTTTCCCGAAGTTTATTGAGAAATTAATTAGTGCAAAGCTTTTGACGGCCAAAATAATTAGCGAGCTAGTATATTTTATACCAGAATCCTTTTGCAAATGTTTAATAAGATTCCTCTCCTAAAAAAACCCCTAAAAAAAGTATTACACAAAATAGCTATAAAGATAAACTCGTTTTTTAGCACCAACTTTAGCAAATATTCCCATCGCATTTTTTCCGAATTCGTAATTAATACATAGTTATTGAACAAAGATTTTCTTTCCATAAAAATTTACAATTATAAACAAATTTGAAGGATATAGAACGAAATTCGCATTAAGTATATGAAAACAAAATTATTAATAACGTAAACAATAAAATTTAATTTATGCGAAAAAGTTGAACATCAACGTAAAATTTACATAATTCAAAAAATGACGGATGAATATTATAAACAGTAAAATTTAATAATTCGAAAAATTGCTCTTAGCGATGAAACCCGCGAAATTAAATTAAGGAATAAAAGCAAAGACGTTAAAGAATAACTAAAAAAAAGACAATAAATTGTGAAATTAACACGTCGTTATGATACGTAAATCTCTTAAAATAAATGTAAAAACGTTAAAATTTAAAAAGTTCAAAAAATTTAAATCAATTACCTAATATAAACCGTGAAATGTACGCGCCGCGAGGAAGAAAGGATAATTAAGTAAATTATGCATCGTCAACAATAAAAAATCTACTGAATTTGCGGTTCGGGAATAAATATTCGAACAGATCAAATTGTACAGTACAAAAGATTGGACTGGACATTAGCCTTAACAAAGTAGCCTTTATCGGTCAGCAGTTAAGCTGCAGTTGCATCTCATCCGCGGTCTCGTTTAATAAGCTCCTCCGAACTCAAAGCTATATCTGTAATATCGATTTAGAATAGTATATTTTTTCAGTTCCACTCCAACTCACATTGTGTCGATGTTTGTGCCGTGTTCAGTCTACAATGTGCGGTAAATAAGGAATGCTTCTAGAGGAAACTTCGTTCCACCAGATGTTGTTTTTCAGGATTCGCTTTAATAGTAAAACAGCAATGGCAGACCTCGCGGAGCCGCAAACGATTGCAATTAGCGTTGGAAGAAACGCGTGGGCGAAAAGAGCTTCGTCATTTCGACTTGAAAGAGCAAGCCAGCTATCGTTCGGCTACACTTCATAAAGCTGCACAGTCTACGGTAAAAATAGTATTCTGGCGTGTCAAAAAATGAACTACCTATCTAATTATCTAGCTATAATATTTGTAACGGTGAGAAGGGTTGTTTGAAAATTCATCGAACAGAAGAAGTGCAGCGTGTGAAAAACAGCAAATGATAGTAAAGAAGATAATTATTCATTTGCTCCAATAATTATTTAAGAAGACCATCCATTTGTGATAATAACCTGTCCGAACATTGTGAATGTTCCCACCAAATAATAGATTGGTAACTATTATGTAAAACTCCGCAGCAACTATTGTAATTCTAATCATTTTTGTTTTTCTTAATTTTCAAATTAATAGCTATTTTTGTTTCTATTTTTTGCCTAGAGGTTCAGCTGTAGAGAGTGTTCGACGACCATTCGAACGAGTATTGAACGATTTTTATAGCTCCAAGAATTCTCGAGTTATATCCTAATGCCAGATTTCTGAAAATCTCGAAAATTCTACACTGAAGATGCGATCATTAGAGCTATTGACTCCGTTATGGTCTCATTCGATTCAGAGTCCAAAAAAATCTATGGAATAGATACCAAACACACCTTCGAAAATTGCCCAAAAACCTTCGAAAATACTCATTTTCCCCTTGAAACCGCCCATAATTTCCTTCAAAATTGAGGTAGCGACTTTTGTAGAGAATTGAGCCGTTGTCAGGTCAAGATTGATTCGCAGTGAATGTTTGGAAAATTTAGCTCTTCTAGATTTGTCAGAAAAGTGTTAATGGTGTACGAGCAAAAATTTTTTTTATTTAATATATACGGATTCTACATACCTACATTCTACATAAATCTTGTGGGGGGAGGGGGGTTAGAATATTTTTTTCATGAGCGATTACAAATGGTTTGTTATTGAATGACAACAAAAACAATTATAAAAGAGCAACGCGTGCGAGACGACAGTAATCAGAAAATACAGTCATTGCATTACACACTCGTCGGATATTTTTTTTTTTTTCATTTGTATAAAAGTAAAAGGAGTCTCATTTGGCTAAAAGCTGAACATACGAGGCACGCGAAATCGGCGGATTTTCGTGCCTGAATACACGTGCAGACAGCTAGTAGAAATTATACTGAGTGCAGCAGTTCGCCACATTTTCCAAATTGATGTTTCGTCAAAATCGGATTTAAATTAAGACGTTTCCGCTTTTTCCGGCGCTTAAACACGTTTAGAAGTTATGAGAACATTACTGCCGAAGGATCAATACGCGAGTGCGGTTTTATTTTCATTTTATTTACTCATTTATTTTATTTTATTTTTGGTGGTTATAGATATTTTTTGTTATTTGAAATCATTAGTGCCTAGCTAGAGCCTGAGTAAAAATGTTTATTTATATAGGTTAGTGAACGTGGAATATTTAATGAGCGTTCATGGCTAATCAGCAGATAAGATTGAGGAAGTTATTCGGCTCAAAAATTGATGCTTTTTGCCTTCCACGAGGGAAAGTTGGTTATCGAGTTGTGTAAGCAAAAACCGAGAAAGTCAATTTCAAGGGCGGAAAACGCTGAGGACTCCAATATCTCGTCAGAGAGTTCAAGTAGTTTTTTCATTAATATCTAAATCGTAATTTCATTTTAATAGTTAAACATTTTTTTATAATTTACTTCGCCTCGGATAAAATTGTTTCCGCTATATACTCACTGAAAAATCGAAACAAGACCTTGCGGTTATTATTAGAGATATTTATATAGGTACATAGATCAATTTCAAAAATTCATAGCAGTTCTTTGTCGCAAAAAAACGCAAAAATTTCGAAAGCCTATGAAAGTTCGAAGCTGCGGAAAATTCGGGTCAACTCCCGCGAAGAGTAGACGCTTTTTCGGAAAAGCCGAAGGCTTTACACTCGTGTTTCGAACTGGTCTTGACAGTTTTCACCGGGGGAAAATTATTGTAACAAGAAGGTCGTGGTGTCAAAATTCAATTTTCAGCCGAGCCAAAGTTTCGAAGAGAAGCCAGAGGGTCGAGACCACACCCAGGGCATCGGTAACCTCGAAATATCCGGCCGAATTAGTCGCCCTTTCACCTTCGTTGCCCGCATGACATGTGGGATATTTCAATTTAACGAACGACCTCCAAACTAATGTGCGAACAATATTGTCGAGGTTTTCATGTTATAATACCATATTCAAAAGGCCGAGAAATGCACAGAGGTCGAAAAGAGCTTATTTAAATCACGGAGCTCGCATGGAAAGTACTAAAAACATCGACTTTTTTTTTTTTTTTGTAGGTTGAGGGGGAGAAAAACGAGGCGACCTCTTCTCCATTTTTTATTATTCAGCCGAGTACTTTCGCCCGTTCGGGCTTCTTCAGGGCATTATAGGACCAAGGGTACCTATGGCCTATGGCCTATTGGTACCTAAGGGCCATAGGTACCCTTGGTCCTATAATGCCCTGAAGAAGCCCGAACGGGCGAAAGTACTCGGCTGAATAATAAAAAATGGAGAAGAGGTCGCCTCGTTTTTCTCCCCCTCAACCTACAAAAAGAAGTAATGCGACCACCTGGAGAAGAAAATCGACATTTTGAGAACAATCGGGTTTGGCCTGTGACGTTGGAACAGCGCGTCCTAACGTTTCTGTCAACCTAAAACAAATGAAAGCCAATTAAGTTCTGCGTCGAATGAGCACTTCAACGGTATAATTTGATCATCTGATGAGGTCATAGTCGGTCGAGGAAACGGCGAATTTTCCCAGCCACGAGCGAACGTGGGATATCGTCGGTTTCGACGCAGTCACACATAAAATAATTGCTAACAAGTTGTAGGCCATTAATTATGCGCCATAAATTTATCCTCAAGAAAGGTTAGGTTGGAGATGGCCGGTGCATATCTCGATATATTTAAAAGAGAATCGTCCAGGTCGTATTTTAAGTTCGAATTTTAATTAGTTCGACGGACGGATGACAAATTATGAAAGGAAAAATTATCAACGTTCTTTCACATCGTTCGAAATAATACACTAACGATAGAATAACGGGATTTTCCAGACTACCTAATCCGGAACAGACACGAATTCCTTATTAATTCGTCAATGCCCTATGACGAAACGGCTTAAAAAATATTTCGTTTGCCAAGAATAAAAAACGACAAAACCTTCGACGATTCCGTTTCACATTCGAGGAAACTATAATACAAAAACGGCATGATATAATTCATATGCTCGGGGGTTGTGAGGGGGAGAAAAACCAGGCGGCTCATCTCCGGTTCTTTATTGGCTGGCCGAGCACTTTCGCTCATTCGGGCATCTTCAGGGCGGCGTGGAGCCATAGGAGCTCACAACCCCCGGACATCAATAAATAATGCTACGACAAGGAAAAGAATAATTCATACGCTTCTATTGATGATCCCATAAATATGCAAACTGCCTAGATTATGAAAATAAAAATCATCAAAATTATGAACGCGTAGGCTGAAGCCGAAAACTATATTAATAGCCAACTATGGGCTAGCGCCGAACTATATTTTTTTGAGTTTCCTAGTGTACTTTTGCTTGGAAATTGGTACTTTTTGAAAGCAGAAATAAATGGCTATCACGCTTAGTTTGCACGTATTTTACGTGAGTCGCGATATTTTCAAGAGGCCATCGGGGGAAGTCGATATTCCAATTTTCTTTCTAATTGCCCTCCGCCATTTTTCGACAACCAATTCCGATCTCATTATTTGATCGAATTACTAAGTTGGAGTACTCAATCGACGCAGACTTTAACGGCCTTTCATAGCGATCGAAACGTTAGAAAGCTGTTCCGACGTTACAGACGAAAAATAACATCTACTTGAAAAATATAGAGGGTTTTTGGCTTTTTGAGCTACGCTCACATCCAAAGCCAACTTTCTCTCACTACTAATTGTTCAAAGTCTCGGATCAAAAAAAGTTGAAAAACTCTTTTAAAGAATCAATCAAATTAATATGACTAAATAGAGCGAAATTCGAATTAAGCACTATGATTCTATATAAAACACACTTAGTCATAATATTAAAAGGTTTTAGGCTAATTCAGGATAATAATAATCTACGACAATAAAAATCTGGTGAAATTTGCTAGTAAAAATAACGTTTTTCAAACATCTTTCACATTGAAACATCAACTAAGTAATTACAATCATCGAGTAGAATAAAAGAACCGTACAACAATAAAATAATAGGTGCCTATAATTTTTTTCTATCTTTTTTTAGCGCACACAGCCACGACGCCAGCAATAGCAGAATAGAAACTAATGGCGGTTGAATGAATTTCGAAATGACAGGATTTCATTTTTTTTCAACCAATTTTTCTTCAGTTGAATCGGCTCAAAAATGCTGATCCTGCGTAAGCTGTGGAATCTCAGACACGTTTCGGAAACATGCAGAATACCAAGTTAAACGATTAAATGCCCAAATAAATTGTTATTTTGAAATTATCGAACTTACTATTATTTGATTAGAGGCTATAGTGAACATGGAAACTTATTATACATTATTTATTTTTTTTATTTATTTATTTATTTTATTTTATTTTTTTTTTTTTTTTTGACAGAGTTCATTCAAGCAGTAGGGATTATATTCTTAATTTCCTTAATTAAAATAATGTCTTTTGATTTTTGCAAATATAAAATATTGTCCTATTTCTCTCGCTCTTACATACTGAGATCAGCCTCGAAATAAAAATATTTTCGACATATTTTCTTTCGCACACAATCGAAAAAATCTCCTCGTAAAAATAAATATATGGTAAAAAAAAACTCTCTTACCTCGTCGGCGAATTCAAAATCGCCGTCGAATTTGCGTTTCCTTTTTGCGTCGACGGTGGACAGGGCGAGGAAAGCGACCGCTGCGACCCAAAACAACTTCATTTCGCTCGTATTTCCGAAAATTTTCACTCGGCTAACGCGAAACACGCGCGAGTGGGAGGACGTAGGGTAGCGCGAGTATTCTGTTTACACACTTTTCTGGCCTTTTTAAGGATACTTTCGACTTCCGAATTGTACAATTAGGTTTTAACCAACCTTCGTCCGTCTGAGAGACGAGGCAGCGACTAGAGATGAGAACTTCGGAAGTTCTCTTTCTGTTTTGAAACGCGAAGACGACGGATGAAGAAAAAAGTGGGGGCGCCTTCGGTCGCCGAACGGAGACCGCAGTTAGAGTATAGAGTAGGGGCAGCACAAAGCCGAGCTGCTGAGTGTACCGGGGTCGCGCAGGTATGCGGTTAGAGCGCAGCACCGTTCGCGTCCTGAAGGGGAGTACGCGCAAGGCCTTTGAGAAAATCAATGCTTGCCAAGGAGCACCACCGTTCGCCCTCGACCCGACCTCCTGCCCCATCCCTTGCCCCACCCTACCCCCACCATTGACACTTTGGATGCAAAAATTATTAATAATTCCAACCTAACGTTTCCCTCGGTACTAGAAACCGCAAGTTGTAAAATAAATGGAATCAATGAATTCCATAAATTATTTAAGTTTATGCCGACATCAATTAGGGTGAGATGCGTGACCGACAACGAGGGTTTTGGTTTATTATTCAATAATAACATTTTCTAATCCCACTCAAAATTTGATGTTTTACGTTTCAAGGCATGTAGAATTTCAAGAGTTTAGCTATTATGGTTTCCCCACAAAAGTGTTGACGGTTTACAGCGGACTGGCAGATATTTTTGAATTGGATATTCGGATTCTAAAAGCCTTGGAACGCAAACCATCAAATTTTGAGGGGTTAGGAATTTTTTCGTGAGCGATTACAATGGTTTAGTATCGAATGATAAACCAAAATCAGACGACATTCACTCGCCAGAATAACCGGCCATGAACGGACAAAATATTAACTTTTATGCCCTGTAAAAATCGAAATAGTTAATGCCTCGGAAGTACTGCGTGTTCCAGTATCTAATAATGGCTAATTTTGCACATCCACAGGAGTAAAATTTCCTGTTTATTCGAACTCAGAAAGAAACCAATAACTAAAAAATTGCACTCCAGTTAACTGAGAAGTGTTCTATTGAAAGGTAAAATGTCCAAATGCTAACCGAAGAGGAGGCAAGTATTACTACACTACGGTTGAATCTTTTTCCAGGCTAATTGCGTATCGTGTTAATTTATAAACGCGACGAGAAGGACAAGAAAAACACGCATGTTCGCCCTGCTGAGTGTTTATTCCGCCACAGCGTTCGCAATTATTCTAATTTCAATCATTTTTATTTTTCTTCATTTCCAAATTAATATGAATTTGAAAAAAATAAATAAATTTTCTCCCCCTCAAAACCCCCCAAAAATACCCTTAAAATTGAGCCAGCAATGTGATTCAAGAATTGGGCAATTGTGAGACCGAGATTGATTTTTGACGAAAATGTCAAAAATGTAGCTATTATATAGTTTGGCCGAACAGACAGAATTGTTTTAATGGATATTCGAATTTTACATGCCTTGAAACGTAAAACATCAAATTTTGAGGGGTTAGAAAAATTTTTTCTTGGGCGATTACAATGGTTTATCATCGAATAATAAACCAAAAATATCGAGAGACACATTCCGTCGGAAATCAGTTGTTAAAGAAGTAAGAGAGGCATCGGCCGCCTCACTTTACACTTTAAATTCATTTCGTGATTTAAGATTGTGAAGTTGAGGTGGAGACAAAAAACGCGGCCAGTTCTCCTTATCATCTATATTAATTCGAGCTCTTTCGCCCTCACGGCCCTCTTCAGGAAACATCTTAGAAATTAGTGTGTCAAGTCTTTTTTTTTTTTTTTAAAAAAAGGGGTCGCCCGTGAAGAGGGTTCGTCTTGAGATGAGGAGTTATCACAGTTGCATACCTAATCTAGTTTTAAAGCTTGAAAATATAAATGCCTGCTGCCTAGCTTGAATGACTTGACACACTAATTTCTAAGATGTTTCCTGAAGAGGCCCGTGAGGGCGAAAGCGCTCGAATTAATATAGATGATAAGGAGAACTGGTCGCGTTTTTTGTCTCCACCTCAACCTCGCAATTATGTATCAGCGACAACAACCAATGATTTAAAATTGGTTGTACTAATCTTCACCTGTGCGTGATCCATACTCTACATAATTGTGTACGATTAAAAATGGGCCTTGGTTGTCTCAACGAAATCTGCCAAGCCAAAATGGAACGATGAAGACGTGGTTTTTTCGCTGCTCGCCGAGTCGGCTCTTATCTGTAATTAGAGACCGTCATTTGGACAGAGTTTCTTCTCATAACGAACGCTCTCGCAGTTAAATGCATACGGTCACGTGTTTCGTTGTCACCTGTCGGACGATTCATGGCTACGCTCTATCTACCAGATTCATACTCATCGCGCTAGAAATGCACGATCTCGGTTAAGCTCTTTTACACTCTCGTGCACACGCTCCCCATTCCGTCCCTTCCTCTTCGCAACGAGCTATTTACACTCGTCGAGTCGACGAAATCTCTAGTCCCCTTCGGATCGAGTTGCCGCGACAACTGAGCACCTTTGCGAACGTCGAGATATTACGGCGAATTTCCAATGACAGACAATGGAAACGAGGGAAATTAGAGCGTCCAACCAAGAATTCGCCTGTTCGGCTTCGTTTTCCCATTTGTTCAGCAATATCGCCGACGATTTTTCCCGCGCCTATGCCAAAGATTTGTGCCAATACCTGTACAATTTCGTCCACGCGATTACGCAAGTTGTGAGCTATTTTTTCGACGGCTGATCCGAAAAATGTTTGTGAATAATCGAATTTCCAACGCGCGCACGGCTTCCTCCTTCTAATCTGTACATCCGTTGGGGTGACGCTCGTAACGAAGCGGTCACTTGGTCATACGGTCATTCGGAGCATACTCGAATGTCGTATTCATCTCGCAAGAATGTTCTACGAACGCGTTGAAACGGAATCGTCGCCCTCAACATGCGGAGGAATATTTTATTGACACTCATCGCCGCATCGCTGATCTGTCACTTTATCGTATGCTGGGTAAGTAGATACAAGATTTATTTTTCTTCTCCAGGTGGTCGTATTCCTTCTTTCTGCAGGTTGAGGGGGAGAATAACGAGACGACCTCTTCTCCATTTTTTCTTTTTTATTACGCCGAGTACTTTCGCCCGTTCGGGCTTCTTCAGGGCATTATAGGACCAATGGTACATGGCATTGGTAATAAAAAAGAAAAAAATGGAGAAGAGGTCGTCTCGTTATTCTCCCCCTCAACCTGCAGAAAGATTCATTTATCTATATATATATTCATTTATTTTTAGTATAGAGTTATTTATCTTTTTTGTAAGTTGTAAAGCCAGAGAATATTGATTTTTGAAAATTGACAACTTTTCGTGAAACTACCAATTGCAGGAAAAAATGTAGCGATTCAAAACAGATCCTAATTGAGAAAAATATGATCAAATGCATAACATTTTGACCGTCGCTTGCCTGAGATAGGTTCGATATGGAAAAACTGCTAACGGAAAAATTAAAGAGAAAATCTCAATAAAAAGAAAAATAGGGGAGCAGTTGTAGTGAATGAAAAGTTATTAGGATGTGAAAAAAATAAGTATGGAAACACTCAACACTTGAAAGACATGCATTATTTTGTGTCAAAAGAAAATTGTGTTATAAAATAAAATTGACTAATAAAACTGTTAACGAGACTAATATTAACCGGGTTTAAATGGTTTTAATCATAGTATGGGTTTTAATCGTTTATAAGACAATAATTTGGAGGAATATTAATCTGGAGGATTTATAAGGCGTTCGGATGAATTTTTCAGTACTTAATCGCCGACATCTCTATCGACGGATTTTCCGGTCCCATCGACAACAATTTAAAAGGTGAGCGATGCCGACAAAAGTAATATCTTTTTCCAAATCAAAATGGAATTTCCTCAATCGTATCAGGATTGTCCAAAATCAAATTGAGAATTTTCCGAATTGAATTGGGATTTTCACTATTGGTTTCATTGGGAATTTTATATAGGTTCGGAAAGTTGAATCCGGTTTGGGAATTTCTCAATCGGATTGGAAAAAATTCGAATAAGATTTGAAAAAAAAAAATTATGAAGACTTGATTCAATTTTTTTTCGGTTGGGAAAATTCCTCATTTCACTTGAAAAATTCCAAATTAGGATTTAAAATGAATTGATAACTGAATTGAAAAACTCCGTCCTGATTTGATTGGAAAAATTTTCGATTTGTCTTGGAAAGCCTCGCAAAATTATTCCACCTGTTGCATCTTTGGCTTTGTAGAATCGGTTCTGCTTTGGTGGACGCCTTTCGTGACAGAGGAACGGAAAATCGTCTGCGAAAAATTCCAGTGCCACGTCACAGCTAACCGAAGTTACTTGCATCACCCGAACACCAAAGTAACGTTTTCATACTAGCTAGCCAATTGAAGAATTTTTGTACAACACACAGATGTCACATATTTATTCCAAGCGACATTTTATAAATGATGTTTCAGTATAGTTTAGGCGACTAAAACTTGCGTTAGAGCAGTTAAGGCAAAAGCTCCATCACTTGTCAAAGCATCGTTAGATTTCGACTAGAAGCCTGTGGTCTGCGGTCGTTCAAACTTGAAAAAAGGAGCGAACTGTAAAAGTTGGCAAGCTCGCTCATGGTACTATTTGTCTGGCGAATGTAGAACATTTTTTGCTTTTATCTCATCGAGTAAAAAACTCTCTACTCAATAGAAACAATGACAAATCCGAAAGTTACCGAGAAAGTTACCCTAGAGGCCTAGAGCATGGAAAATGGACTTTAAGCAATACATTTTTACACGGGTCAATTTTGGTTTTTTTGTTAAATAATATACCATAGTAATCCTTGTTTGTCATTATTTAAAAATTACCCATACGAAAAAACATGGTTTTCATGGATATTAATTTTTTAATGCAATTAAAAGGGCATTTGGACCAAGTAATTCGACATAGAATGCATTTAAAAAAAAAAAAAAAAAAAAAAAAAAACCCACTGTACTTATTTTCTATTTAATTTATTTTTTCCCTTTCAGGGCCTTCTTTTTTACGGTTCGTCTCTCGACCCGCAGGACGTCCCGGCTCGGAGAAGTTCGCCCGAACTGCTATGGGGCTTATTCCACGAGGAATCGCCCCGCAACGTCCCGCTACTGACGCATTTCCCAGCTCTCTCGTTGTTCAATTATTCGGCCACGTTCAGCCGCCAAAGCCACGTTCCCCTCACACTTCAGTTTCTCCCCTCGCTCGAAGACCTGATAAGTATGCGCATCCATTTCGCCTAATGCTGACGATGTACCCAACTTGAAGCGTTGTTTGTGGGAATCGCTGGTTAAGCATACAGTAATTACACGTCGTTTCGTTGCGAATTCATTTTACTATAAAAGTCAAGCAATTCATAACGGAAAACCGGTGAATTTCACAAGTTTGGGGACAGAAACGCACGAGAGAAATTATGAAAAATGCGAGTATCCTGAAAATAATGAATGTAACGTCAAAAGTAAAAATCTGGCGTCATCTACGAATGTTACAAATCCTTACATATTCTAATATACATTTTTGCAACCTAATAAAAAAAAAGTTGAACACTAATTGAATTTTGAAAACGTTAATTCGATATTTGGCGGCTTCTGTGGTTGTATTTTGTTATTACGTTTTCAGGTCACAAATATTTCAAGTCATTCCATTCGAAGAATAACCAACGACACATTTTCGGGCCAATAATGTACCTTCAATCGGATTGCTCAACTCCCAACAATAGAGATTCGTACGTGGCCGAACTTATGAAGCACATAAAAATCGACTCTTACGGCGTTTGTCTGAAAAATCGAAATCTAACCAAGAGGTATGTAATATTTTCATGGTAGTTGCTAAATTATCAGATAATGACTGTAATAACGATGAGTAGATTAAATATGAAGAGAAGTGCGCACCGAGTTTGAATAGTGTTTCAACGTAAAATAAATAAAAATGAAACAAAAGCTATTCACGCGCGGAAAATAAATTCACCAATATATTTCCAGTTTAAACAACGGCGTCAATACGATGATGGCCGATGAATTGCTTGAACTGGTATCGCAGTACAAATTTTCCCTCGCGATTGAAAACGCCATTTGCGAAGACTACATAACAGAAAAACTGTGGCGCCCTCTGATCGCTGGCTCAGTGCCATTGTACATTGGATCACCATCAGTGGAAGTAAGTGCCCCTTCCAATATCTGAGATTTAAAGGAGTGGTGGTAACAGAATACAGCATGCTGTACTTGGGAACAAAGTACTGGCTCGTTGAGCCCTGTGGCAGAAAAAAGGGGAATACGAGTGACTCTTGATTCTCTTGAAGTTGGGTGTGGGATTTGAAGATGGTTTTTGAATTCTCCAAACGTACTGAAGACTAGGACTCAAGGTCCAGCCAGCTGCCAGACGAGATCGACTACAATAACACTCTGCTACCACTTGTAAGAAAATATGCACTGTTAGATTTATGCAGGATAATGCAAGTTGAAGCTTTTTGAAAATAACTTATTCCCAATTAGGACGGTAGCAACTGTTTTGATTTCAGGATTGGCTGCCGAACAAAAAATCCGCCATATTCCCCCTGAAGTTCAAGTCGCCAAAAGATCTAGCTGAATACCTTCTCGCTCTCGAAAACAACGAAGAAGAATACAACTCTTATTTGGACCACAAAACGAAAGGCATAATAGACAACGCTAATTTGGTGGAAAAATTTACTCAAATCTGGCCAGATGAGTTAGATTCTGGCGGCGTACATGATTTTGAGTGTCTCATGTGCCAAAAGAGCTACGGAGGAGAAAGCAGCAATTTGAACACGTCGCATTACAACTGTCCAGTACCTGTTTCAATTCTCACTGGAAAAAGGAACATTTCCAATTGGTGGTATTGGGATTATTTCCACGCAGCATGTGAATCGCAGGTTTTCAAAGATTTTGTAAACGAAAAAACTGGAAGTGTTCATTCGGCGGATATCGATTTTGCGTTGAGGGTGAAAGAACAATGCTCAAGGGATTTGAAGTCGAAGTGATTTTGCTGACCACAGTGGATTTTTAACAGAAAATTAGATATTTTGGGGAAAATCTGGAAGAAACATTTGCAGCAAAATGAGTATTAATTTGTAATGAGGTAGCAACAAATCCACAATAAACACTTTGATTCCTAAAAATTCATGATCGATTTTACCGTCCATTTAGCAAATTCCAATCAATATTTTGGTTTATAATTCAATAATAAACCAAAATTGTTGATAAAAATACAAACGAGCAGACAAAATGATAACGATAATTAAGAGGCGATAAGTCGAATTTTTGAGGAAATATATAAAAGAATTCGACCGAAGAAAAGGAGCAACAAAAAGACGACCAGTCTTTTTTGAAAAATGTAAGTAACGACAGCAGCAACCGGAGGTAGCAATCAATAACAATAAACATGGCGCAGTGAGTATTTTCAATTTCGTTTGCTCATAAAATGGAAAAAGCACATTTATTCATAGCAAAAAGAGATTCATAGTTAGGTAACTGTTTTCCGAATGGTACAAACTAAAACTAGAATTCCTTACATTAGTTCGATCGAGATAGGTACCTTATTTATCTACGCTAATATCAGTCCCGTTTTTAACCTCATTTCGCAGAGCGACTTCTTTCCGGACGTCGGCCAAATTCACAGAAACTTGATCAAATTTCAAGATTTTCGAACACTACAAAAAATATACACAGAAATAGAGGACGAATTCGTGAAATTTCAGTTCATTTTCCAATTATTTTCACAGCAGTAATACCAAAAATTCGATGCATCTCCTCCTCCGTGACTTCTTGCTAAGCCGAGTCGAAAATCAACGCCTGGTTGTTCATCTTTCTAGTTCATTAGGAATTTAATTAATTCGACACTTCATTAGAACTCAGTTAACGAGAAATTAAATACCTTCGACTATTCGGTTCGCGTTCTTTCAAGAACTAATTACTTTAGAGCTACCAATCTTCCTCCAACTCAAACAATAATTTTGTGAATGAATTTTTCCGACATCTATTGAATAACATAGAACATAATAGCAATTGCAGGATACAGATTCAAAAACAGTATTCAGTCCGCCCTCGTACAAAATTAATGCTAAATCTATAGAAAAGCGTTTGACTTCCAGCATTAAAAGAGTACGTAAAGTTGAATTTTCGGTAACTATTTGAATCTTGAGGTATGACCGACATTCTTGTTCTCCGGAAACGTATTTCATTTGCCTAACGAATTTTCAAGATGAATATTCGTATGTTGTTGACTGAGATTTTTAGTAAAAATGCACACAAAGAAATAGGTAGAGCGCTGAAAACCATTGAATGCTAGAGACTCATAGCAGGTACAAAAATTGCAGTTTTCTCACACCAGAAATGATAGAACACTGAAAATGGTGACAGAAGTGTTCAAAATTTATATAAAGTCCTATGCCAATGTCCATCATAGCCGTAATTCAAACAGGAGAGCATCATACGTCGAATACTGTATGAAAAGAAGACAGACCTTCTTTCTCGAAGTAAAGAGACTTTTGGCAAGTTAATTGTGAAATTTTTTCATTCCTATACTTGAGTCATCTCTGAAAGAACCAATTATCGGCAGAGATTCGCGTTAGATTTTTTTCAGATCAGTCTAAACTGAAAAGAGCGGTCATTGTGTCAACTGCTCATGAGGTAGTTAGTCATGGACGATAGAGTAGCATAGATTCGGCCGCCCGCCTACCAACTCGCTGCGCGTATTCCATAATTTGGCTATCGTCGTTAGCTCGGGATTTGTGTTTGTAAGTCTCTTGCGTCATAGCCACGTTCCTCCATAGGACAAGGACCTATAACATGGATAAACCGTAAATTGTGACTAATGATGTTGACTATAGAAACTGTTTGGTTTGAAAAATTTATTCCAGTTTGACTGACTATAAGAGGAACTGGATCTCTATCACCGACCTTACAATGACCCAGCCGTAGAGCAATGAGTGACAACGTTGATACGCTTGGTCCAATATTAGAGGTCTTTAAATTAGAGATTGATCTGATATTCCAAAAACTTCATAATACTCACATCGCCAAGGTGAATAACTGTATTATCATTTTCCGCTCTGATATCCTCGTTCAAACGAGCGTACTTCGAGACGTCCAATTTCGGTTTCGACTTGTCAACCGAATGCCAAGTGTAGGTTTCAGGGCAGAGAAGAAATGAAGGCAGGAATTTCGCCTTGTACCTCATTTTGGGACAAGAATGTATATAAAAACCCATGTAATAGTATTTCAGTTCTGGGTCCAAGTTAACCAGGCGTCTGACCATTTCTATCTCTCTGGAAGAACAGAAAAGGGAGAGGTTTCAATATTTTACTGATAAAGACGAGTACAGTGGCTTGATTCTGATCATGTTTGTATTCGAAATAAATATACTCACCTCAGTGAACTATAAGTGCCGAGAGATAGGAAAGCGTAGTCTGGATCATAATAAAAGTAAACGGAAGAAACACATTTAGGAAGAATATCTATAACGCCTACGGCGATTAGTTTACCGTTCAGCCAATATTGTTGATGGAAGGAACCGTATTCTATCGTATCATCTGCTCCTTCCACGGGCCTTTCTTCAGCCTAAAAGCACACACTGCTTGACTCACAAAACCAAAGATTATCGCTGATGAAGATAGTTTAGCAAAGGTTAAAGGTAATACAAACCAAGGTATCATAATTCTGTAAACGTACTCACCCGAAGTGGACTGTGGACGAGAAACCGCTTGAACTGTTCCTTAGAGCATTTCATCGGAGAGTCGTTATGGATTTTTGCCTGATACTTTTGGTACAATGAATGGCTGACGTCGAAGGTCTCAGTGAACTCCACGCTTTGCGGGCTACATCGCACCAACTTTAGCTGAAAAAATTAGAAACGTATGCAGTAAATATAATAAAAAATCATTTAGGAGTTTGGAGACACAGATACGCAAAGGTAAGTCCAAGTGCAACATGCTTATTGATATTTCAGAAAATAAAAATGCTGAGAATGATTGTACAATGATTCGTTATTCCTATGCTTCAATTACGATTTAAGAAGACCATCCTCTTGAAATAGTAATTGACCCTAACTCTTGTGTAAGTTTTCAGCTGACATATTGTTTGGTTTCTTTAAGAGCAAACTCCTTGACAAAAATGGCATTTTAAAATATTTTTCATTTTCATAATTTGATGTCAAATTAATGTCATAATGAAACAGCTGGATACATTACACCTAGTGAGATCGGTATTTATAGCTCTAATAAGTTTCAAGTTACCATGAGGATGAATTTCTCAAATTCACAATCCCACCTCTCAAAAGCTGCGATGTCTCGAGAACCGTCAATGGTCTCATTCGATCAAAAAATCGACAGAAATTGATTGTTTGGATTTTACATTCCTCGAAACGTTAAACATCAAATTTTGAGGAGGAGTAAGAAAATAATTTTTCTTGTGCAATCACAACGGTTTATTAAAAAATGACGATAAAAAAATAAAAGAACGCCTAGGACAATTTTACTTCAGAATTCACCACAACTCAAGGCCTAACTCCTAGATTTGGTTCATGAAACCAACATTGAGGGAATGTTAAAATCTGCGCTTATCTTCTCCCGTAATCCGAGGATTAAGAACACTCGGAGTGGTGAAACTCACTTTTGCCTAATCCTTGGATTGCCGATAAACTGAACCTTAATCCAAGGTGGTATATATTTAGAGTAGAGTATATTTATATTAAATACTTCAATCACGTACCTCGAGCTGATTAGGAAAATGCTCGTCCGCCGATTCTTTCAGGAATTCTTCCAACGACTTTTCACCCAAATTATGCCTAATCGGCTCATCATCTTTTGAAGCTTGCAACTGTTTCAATTTCATCAACCTTTTTTCGAGCCTGATCAGTTTCGCTTTCTTACACTGAGGTTTCGCACTGTCCATCCCGACGCCTGAAAAAAGCGAACGCATTTCAAACTCGAATTTTCTTCATGCAATAGAATCAGAACCTAAAATGTAACGGTAGGTGTTCAAACTCAAGAGTATTGAAGTAGTATTTTTTAAATACAATTATACCAAGTAGGCACCTTTTCGCGGAAGTTTTATAAGAGAAGGCTTTCCTACGTTAAGCGTTGAGTTTGCAAAACCTGACGGCTCTTCGTCATCTGAAAACAGCAAAAATTTGAGGTTCTTGGAAATACTGCTATTTTAAGAATGAATTGAATAATCCGAGGAAATAAAACGTGCTACATACATACCACTTTCTTCTAAAAGCAACTTCCCTACAGCTACATTATTGGTATTTTCAGATTTTTCCTCCGATTTAGCAGTGTCTATAACAGAAGAAAGAAATTATTATGATACAACTACTCAATTGGACGATTTTGAATTGTTTGATCTTAAAGTCGTGATGAACCGAATGAATCGTGGGTTTTTAATAGCAATACATCAATTTTAATATAACGGAAGGCTCACCGCTACGTGATCTGGGTATAATTTTTTCCATTTTCAGGTTCGCAGTTTCTAGAATATTGATACCTTGAACGTTATCTATCATAGGAACTTCTTTAATATCGGCTCCTGGAAAATGAATATTAACAATGACGATTCAACCTCAACATCAGCATCAACAGTTCAACGCAATGGAATGAGTGACGGAATAGTAGAAAAGGAAAATATAATGGAGCGAATTGAGCCAATTGTGGAACTAAATGAACGGAATAATAATTATTCAACTTAATCAGCTTTTGACACTAGGACTATTCGGCTATTGACTAGGACTATTCGTAGTTTCGCAAGTGCAATATTCACCAGGGGATTCGTGGCCGTCCTTGTCTTCCGAATCGCAACGACTATTGCGTGAGCCGTCCTTTAAGAATTTGCTCATCCGTTTTAGAACTTTCTTCTGAGATTTACTTAACTTAAAATTGGCAGCGTTGCACCTGAGAGAAGAAAAACAATAATGTAGACCTTAAAGTTTGAGTAGCGCCTTTATTTTTGAAATTTGGCAAAGCCTTGCGACAAATTATACAGACAGAAAGATGCTCGCACTTTACAGGGATGGCAAAAGTGAGATACTGTAAGTAGCAAGAGTGTGTCGGCTCAGAGACCGTTTGAGATCACAAACAAAGCGAGAGGGGAAGGAATGGGAGAGGGAGAGGAAGATTTATTGATTATCATACAGATAACATAGGATAAGCTTTGCACACGTTCTCTAAGGCAGAGGTTAACTCCCTGCTGTCTGTTATCACACGTTTTTGCAGAAATGGAAAAATGAGGTGCTCAAAAAAGTTCTCACGGTCGAAACCGTTGCACCCACAGCGATGAAACTTCACACGCTGACTTGTCATATGTTGCCCTTAACCGGACTTTCACCGAAATTGCCCCTCCTCTACTCCACTTTCACACGCCAGCCCCATTCTGGTTACTTTTGGGTCATCCCTCGTATAACTATAATCTATTCATGCACACGAAAAACTAAGAATTGTGAAATGCTATTGAAATATTGCATCAAATAAAGGAATGTGCGTACCTAATAGTATACAATGGACAGCAGGTAACAGTCATTTTAGGCTTGTAGCAATACTGCCCGCTTCTGCGCCATCCTCGATCAATGAGCTCTTGATAATCGTTCACGAGAAGCGTATGCGCCCACATTCCTGAAATAGAGCGATAAATTTTCAGCCAAGAAAATTTACGACAATCGGTTATTTTTTCTTCTGGGTGTTGCTCTTTTTCTGTATTGACAGGATGAGGGGGAGACTGAGAGAGCGACTTTTTCTCCATATTTTTATTCTTATTCGTCGGCCGAGATCTTTCGCCCATTCGGGCATCTTCAGGGCTGCCTAAGCGAACATCATATACAAAAAAGGGGTTATTTTTTTGTTTGTCGCATTTTCTACGCGATTGCTCGGGAGGGGGGATGAACTTGGCGACTCTTTCTCCATTCTTTATTGGCCGAGATCTTTCGCCCATTCGAACATCTTCAGGCCAACAGTTTGTAGGTACCAGATGAACCTATGTAGCCTTGAGGATGCCCGAATGGGCGAAAGATCTAGGCCAATAAAGAAAATAATGAAGAGTCGCCAAGTTCGTCTCCCCCCACCACAGCAAACAATTGGTTGTACTAAACCAATCGTCTGCTGGTTTCCTATTGAATACCCTACGCAGCTTCACATCCATCATTCAAATGCGTTTGCGTTAGTGCGTTCAGCATTTTGATTGACTACCCGACACAACCTAGCCATTCAGAATTCAAAACGCAGCAACGCAAACGCATCGATAGAGGCCTTTCACTCTGCTTAAAAGACTACTCAGAATCACCTACGACCAGAAACCGTCAGTAGTTATGTAATTACATACCTGTGCTATGGTTTGTATTGTTGCCCTTACAATAGCCGCAGTAGTAGCCTTCATATTTTGGCATGTATTCCACGATGGAGTATTTCATATCCATGCTCGTAGCTGAATTCCACTACGCAGAAGGAGAGCGATTGTTAGGATAGAAATACATTTAGGTTCAATGTTATTTACATTACAACACAACTGGTGCTCATCAAACAATAGCTGACTTACCTACAACTCTTTCCTTTTAGCGTTTACGCAATAGAACATTTTCAGGCATCGGCCGAGGACTAAAATAAAAAACACGTAAAAGAGAAAGAAATTTTGTACAAAATGATACACTGTTTTGGCTATTTCCTAACCAGAGTAACCGGACGTGTTCGCTGGTCGACTAATCGCGTTAAAGATCGATACCTTGATATCGATGTATCGGTCATATATCGAAAGAAGAGCGGGCCCTAGCAAGACGAGCGAAACTCTATTGTAACTGTATTAAGCCTTATTATTACTTAAATATAACTTAAAATTACTACCAAAAAGCTCGACAAGATTTGATAGAAATATTGATATGGTAATTCGATGAGGATAACTATTGATCGAAGGTTCATGTAAAGGCTTAAACAGTTATATTCGGTAACGATAATCTCAATGAATAAAAATTTGGATGTAGAGCACGTAGGTGTGATTTTCAAAACATTATCGAGATTTACCTCAACGTATTACCATCGATATTCTTCTATCGATAGTGAATACAAACGACACATCAAACTGCCGATTATAATTTTGGATCCTAGGAAAGGGTCAAGGTAGATAGATTGATCTATCTACCTTGGGAAAGGGTGATGTAATATCGTAACCTGACAATTCGACTGAAATTGGAACCTTTCCCATATCAACTTTGAACTTGGACATTTTTATTACCATTAAAATAAAACTGAAGGAAGATTTTCAAAATTTGAGGACTCCCTAACATAGTCTCAAGCCCTAAAAAATACCGTGAAATAAATTCCTCCAAAAATCTACTCAACATTTTTCTAATCAAGTCTATTGACCAAATTTACCAACAAAACTGATCCAAAGATAGACCTATCCAAAATCCACGGAAAATCATGCGGAAAAAAAAATTAGATTCAAATCAGACAAATTCTAGAATTCTAAGGTTTAACTTATAACAAATCTTATCAAAACTAAGGAAAAGTCAACAATTTTCAATGTTTTAGAATAAAAATAAATTTATGTTCAACGTTGAGATTTTAGGGGCCTAAAGTTGCACCTCGTATCGCGGTTGCTAAGCTCAATCCGGTTGAGTGGCGATAACCTTTGACTTAGACTTGATGCTGTGTTGACGTTGCATACAACATAAATTTCGTTTCCCTATGGTATTACAAGTTCAGGAGAATTTTTTTTTAACACTTGAGTTTACCGTATCAGCCGTTGGCAATTTTTACCGTGAATCAGCCGAAGCAAATCCGACTGTCGAATGTGACTAGTTTCGCTTTTAAATGACAAATATCGGCGCATTTTAAGTCCATCGCATACTTCAGGTTGATAGATTATCATAAATTCGCTATGAGGGTGATCCAACTTCGTAAGAACCGAGTAGTGAAAGTCGTCATCTGCGCTGTTATGTTCGTCCCTTTATTATTTTTACTGTATACAAAATCCAACGAAAAATTTCTGAGAGAATCGTCGGTGACGTCGCGAAGAACTGGAGGCTCTAACAAGGTGAGTTCACCTACTTTAACGTAAAGCCGGCCATTCATCTTCCCACGCAGATTATTAATAATTTTCATCTTGCGTGTCTTAATTGTACAGCCGAAATGGCCTCTTTTGGAGTCGAATTTTCGATTCGTTGAAATCTTGTTCGCGATTACTTGGTAAATTTATGGATTATCTGATGAATCATAATCTTTCGTTCGTTCAAGTGAAAGATTTTCTCGGGTATTCTGTGCGAAAAAACTGATAAGCCATCTATCGATAAGGCTCGAATATTGTGTAGGACCTCGACAAACTCGAGTTAATTTAGATTAAAATGTAGGTAATCGGCTCTGTTCTTTCCTTTTCGTCCTAAATTGGAACGGAAATTAGCTGCCGTTGGTGTGAGGGGAAAGCTCGATCGAGCTCTTGCTCTATTATAACAATTTCAGTTAAATTTTAATTCATTTCCTATTAATTATGATGATGAACGATAGAGAACTCGATTGAGAAATCGACTTTTGGGTGGATTGATCCATTTTAACAGTGTGAATGGGGAAGACGCCTATTTTTTATTTTCGTACCTAATGGCCTGAATTCTGTTATTTGGTGTCAGCTGAAGACGGAATGACCAATTTTTCATGAAAATTGTGAGTTTTCGCGGAGAAAATCGCTAAGGAAAATCAGTGGTTTGAATAAACCCGGAGATGTAACTCCAACCGATTGAAGTAACTCCCTAGAGCGCTCTGCAGACGGCTGAAAGACAGACAGTAACAACAAGACAGTCTTTAAGACTGGAGTCATGCTAAATCGAGTAAATGACGCTAACTTCACTGCTACTTGTTAGGTTTTTTTAATCGTCGAGTTAGTACCGCCCAAAATGCCTCGTAAAGCAAATAAATTGCTGAGGGCACAGCAACCACAAATTATTGCTCCCAATGTTAGTTTATTCTCCGAAGATACAAGCGCTAGTGTCGATATACACGTTCGACTGACTAGTTATGACGTAATAACTATTCATTTTTCGTTCAAAATCATCGGTTTTCCTTAGCGATTTTCTCAGCGGAAACTCACAATTTTCATGAAAAATTGGTCATTCCGTCTTCGGTTGACACCAAATAACAGAATTCAGGCCAAAAGGAACGAAAATAAAAAAATAGGCGTCTTCCCCATTGAGTTATTCTTGATTGTTTTGATAGTATTTTTGACAGAGCATCGTAGCAGCAGCTTTATCAACATGAGCCTCGTCAGTTTTCTTTAGCCGTCGCATTTTTTCTTCCGTAACCCTTGGCGTATGTTCAGCTCCAGGTGCCGGTGTTAGTTGAAGGATTCGGAAATTTCGAACCGCCTGAAGAGCCCGAGCGAAAAGGGCCCGGTGAGGGTGGAAAACGTCATGAACTGAGACCAGATCAAGAAAACGACGCTAGAGAGTCTCTGTCCAAATATGGAATGAATATGGCTACCTCTGATGAGATCTCTCTTGATCGAAGTATACCTGACCTTCGATTGCCTGAGTTAGTACTTGTCAACTAGTGATAATTTTTTCATTAACTCCAAATATATTTGTGAGTCGTTAATTTTTCTTAATTGTTTTTCAGGTGTAAACATTGGAATTACCCGGAGGATCTTCCAGATGCTAGCGTCATCATTGTGTTTCACAATGAAGGGTTCAGCACGCTAATGCGCACTGTTCACAGTGTTATAAATAGAACGCCGCCGCAATTTTTAAAGGAAGTCCTCCTTGTTGACGACTTTAGCGATAAAGGTGCACATTTTCGTCTCCCATATTCCCAGCCTAAATATTTTACTATGAATTTTCATGTGCGCCCTTTGCCAGCAATCGCCCCAACGTAACACATTGTATGCTGATCTGGGGCAATTGTGGGCAAAGTCTTAGGGTATTCACTCAGCAAAAGCAGGCTCTCCTCGCTATCCTCGGTTTGAGGGCGAATCAGAGCTGTCGGGGGAAGTTTGGGAGCTGGGCGCACTATTCCAGCTGATTTTGTCTTCAAATTTGCTGATGTCCATGGACACGATATGAAGAACTAGAGGAATCTGTGCCTCCCTTCCGTTAGACTGGCAAGGTCAATAGCTTTAAGCCCGGTGCAAAATGGAGCGAGACTCTAATCACCTTCTGCCAGATGTGAGGTCCCTCAGTCTCGCGGTTTTTGTGAGGTTCTGCAAGAGCCGTCTCATTGAAGCAGAACTTTATTGGGCCGAAGACTTTTTTCAACTAATTTCTCTTCTTGGTTGAGTCGTCGCATCTCTCATTGTACTGGGTTGGTTAGGGGGCTGTGGTAACCTATGGTTCCACATCGCCCTGAGGATGCCCGAAGGGGCGAAAGTACTCGGCCAGAAAATAAAAAATCGGAGAATATGTCGCCTGGTTCTTCTCCCCCTCACCAACCCAGTACAACTAATTTCTCTTAATTGTTGACGTTTGTATTGCCACAAATTGGCCGCTGCAAAGTATAAATTTTATTATTATTCTATTCTTTGGTTTCAGAGGATTTGAAGGGCAAATTGGAGAAATACATCGAACGATTTGGAAGTAAAGTGCGCTTGATTCGTAATGAAGAAAGAGAAGGCCTGATTCGAACTAGGTCTCGGGGAGCAAGAGAAGCTCATGGAGAAGTCATTGTCTTCCTTGATGCCCATTGCGAAGTCAATAAAAACTGGCTACCGCCTCTTTTATCTCCGATTTACAATGACAGGTAATTTATACCGTTTTGAGGATGGAAATCAGTTCCAAGTTTTCGGGGGTATTTTTCAAAACCTAGAAAATATTATCCACCACTGGATTCTAAGCTGGAATAAATTTATGCCCGTTTTTGTGAGTAAATCTACCGATTTTCTAACTTGTTTTGATATATCTTGGTTTTGTTTGACAATTGAAGCTTCTGATTGCAGGACGACCATGACTGTTCCGATCATTGATGGAATCGATCATTCCACATTTGAGATGCGCCCTGTCTATGAAGAAGGCCATCATTTTCGTGGAATATTTGAATGGGGCATGCTCTACAAAGAAAACGACTTGCCGACTAAAGAAGTTAAAGCCCGAGCGCATCACAGTGAACCATACAAGTACTAATAATCTTTTCATCGAGTGATTTAGATTATTCCAAAGCCGAGTTTACTTTTTGTTCGATTACCACTCTGTGATCTCCCAAAAAATGTAGAAAAAATTCAGGTGATTGCTTGAAATTTATACTAACTGGTCCTTCACCTGAGTGATGACAATAGATTACAATGTTGTCAAATCTGTTTTTTTATACTCTTATAATACATTGCGTTTTAGATTCATAACCCTCTATGATTCAATTTTCGTTCGTTTAGCTCTCCAACCCATGCGGGAGGACTTTTTGCCATTAATCGTGACTACTTTTTGGAAATTGGTGCCTACGATCCGGGCCTGCTAGTTTGGGGAGGTGAAAACTTCGAACTGTCCTTCAAAGTGAGTGCCCTAATCACCTACTTACACTATTGTTGTTGGCAACTATTCAACCATATTTTTCTGCATAGATATGGCAATGCGGCGGTAGAGTACTTTGGGTACCTTGCTCTCGAGTTGGCCACGTTTATCGAGGCTTTATGCCTTACAACTTTGGGAAGCTTGCCCAAAAGAAGAAAGGCCCTCTCATTGTTATTGTAAGTTTCCAAATCACTTAAGTTTCTTTTATGCTTTGATATTTGTTCTCGAACAACTTCTTCGAACTACAATCCTTTTTTTTTTAGAATTACAAACGAGTAATTGAAACATGGTTTGACGACAAGTATAAAGAATACTTCTACACAAGGGAACCTCTCGCCAGGTACTTGGATCATGGAGACATCTCCGAGCAGTTGAAACTCAAAGAGAAACTCCAATGCAAAAGTTTCCAGTGGTTTATGGACAACGTCGCATATGATGTGACTGCTAAGTTCCCCGAGCTCCCTCCAAATCTTCACTGGGGAGAGGTAAAACGATTTTGTATCTCGTTTGTTTAAAATTTCTTGTTTAACCTTACAGAATACTGAAATGTGATGCGTTCATTTAAATTTCAGCTGCGAAATTCAGCAACTTTATCATGCATGGACACAATGGGTGTTCCAGCGCCTACAATGATGGGCATGTCACCATGTCACGGATTTGGGAATAATCAGGTAAATTATAAAGTGCAAGTCTAATAAAAACCAAATTTGTGCAACGTCAAATCATTACATGATCTATTCACACATTAAAAAATTTTACCAGCTTGTACGGCTCAACGCCAAAGGGCAATTAGGAATTGGAGAGCGCTGCGTCGACGCCGATTCGCTTGGAGTCAAACTTGTCTTCTGCAAACTCGGAAGTGTGGGTGGCCCATGGCAGTATGACGAGGTACCATTTCACTTTTAGCTTCCCTTCAGAAGGATTCGTATACATCAGATCTTATATTAATTAAATTTGCATCTGCTGCAGAAAACGAAAGTCCTCTATCATCAACAGAAGAGAAAATGCATCGCAGTTGATCCTCAAACGAATCATTTGTCACTTCTATCCTGCGACCCAGTCAATGCTTATCAACAGTGGCTATTCAAAGAGATTCACCCAAGATGGTGAAAATGGAAATGTTCAGGTTTCATACTACATGCTCAATCTGATTGATACTGTTGACAAATTTCCCAGTTGGTTATCGCTCCCAGCTCCTTTTGAGAAGACTGAGTTCGGAAAATTGTTGCCGTTGGCCTTTTGAAGATAGTGCAATAAAAAAAATACTATTTGTGTATTACATTCCGTTAGTAAATTATGGAATCGATTATATTATAAACTTACATATCATAGGAAAGTAATTCGGTCTAGATTAGTGAAAATTATACTCTGTACGAGCATCAGAGGGATTGAACTTTAACGAGCAATAAATTGTATGAGTGTTGACAGCTTTAGATAGCATCAGTTGGCACGTGAATAGGATTGTTTCACTCTTTATAAGTGACCGATTGACTAATTCAGTTTTCCAGACTCGGCTGTGTACTGTGTAGAATCGCAGGACTCGAATTACCGCTCTTACGGTCACGGTAGAACATCACTTTGTCAGCAGGTTTCAAGGTCGTCCAAAAAAATGTCTTTCGTATTTTTCCTTCTTTCTTGATGTAAGTTTTCAAAAATTACTTTCTGTTGAATATTCAGAAAAATTCATTAAGTGAGAAAGGATTTCTTCTCGGAGCAGCTTACTGTGCTCAGCATTTGTTAGTGTCTGATTTCTTCAGCTTCTCAATAAAACGTCTTCTCTGAGAAAACGTTTAGATTATCTTTCAACTAGCTTTTTCAAACTGAAAAACGTGTTCCAAACATAAACCAGGTGGACAGATAGGAAAATTTGTTATAGAGTGAAAGGTGGTTGAAAAGAATTCGCTCAGTAAAGTTCATTCTTCAATTTTTAGTCTGGGGGAAAGTTTTTTTTAGATGTCATGTAACTATAAAGTTCATAACGAGTAGATTCGTTCGAAATTCGTAAGACAAATCCCTCTCGTTTTTATGGAATGTTTTTCGGTTGTCATTAATACGCTCATAATTTATAAGTTAGGTGCTAGATTTATTTGATTGATCACCTGTTGAAATGGTCTTCCCATACAATTAGGTTACTGACTAAGAGGCAGATTTGCCAAGAGCTTCTCTGCATTGTTTTAGTCCGTGTCATTTACTCCACCTATCAACAAACGAAATTTCCCAATATCACGTTGTGAAGTACGACCCTGTTGATTGATCTATGAAAACTTTTTTTTGTGGTGTATGAGAAACAGAAAATAATTCTATGATATCAAACCTTGAACTGGTGAGGGAGAAAATCAAGCGACTCGCTCTTCGGATTTTCAATTGCTCGCCGAGCACTTTTGCCTGTTCATGTTGCGGAATGGGTTTCCATAGCCATTTAATGCTCAAGCCGTTCATCTTGATGATGAAACGCAAGTTTGCTCTTTATAAACATCACAACTACATATGCCCTTCGTCACAACATAATTTTATATTTCTTCTGGGAATTGCCTCTCATCTGTGGAGGGAAATACTTTTTGTGCGATTGCGGACTGGAAAAACTCATCTGCACAAATCTTGATGGCGGTTAGAATGAGGCGTTGATGAACTACAAAATAACTTCAAACGTATCGTTCGGTCAAAGATGTTCCTAAACCAGTTAACAATTGTTTATGAATTGCGCCTTGTTTTTAGCCATCAATGTAACGCAGTGGATTTTTTAATTGTATGATTTATTCAGATTTATGGAGAACGCACATAGCTCAGTGGAGCTGTCCTCTTTCCATTTTGTGAAAATAATAAATAATTTGCGAGAAATAGTTCTCTTTGAATCGTCTTCCCGTTTATTCCAAGGCTTCGATTAAATGCGGCTCTTTTCAATTGGAAGAGGGACTGTGGCTTTTCCTAGCTCACCAGGAGAATCACGTTTTATAAAATTAATTTAATTGTTAAAAACGCTGCAAATAATGATTGTACAGTGGTTAAATATTCCTTTGCTTCAATAAAATAATGATGTCAGACCATCGATTTGTAACTTGTCGGAACATTGGTGAACGCGTACACCAAAAAACAGTTTGGTAACCATAAGGGAAACTCCCTAGAAACTATAGCAATTTCAATACTTCGTATTTTTATTATATTTTAATATTAAAAGCTAAACTATTCGCCAAACGGTGCAGCTCAAGTGTTCGACGACCATTCATACGAATAAACAACGATTTTCAGCTCCAAAAATTCTCGAATTATTGAAAAAAATAAAAATTTCCCAAATTCTACACGAATGCTGCGCTATTAAAGGTTCGATGGTCTCATTCGATTCAGCGTCTACAAATCTGTAGAAATTGATATTAAACACACCTTTTTCTGGAAAACGTTGGAAAATTCGAATTTTCTCCCCCTCCAAAATATCCTTAACATAGAGGCAGCCATTTTGTTAGATAATTGTCAGGCAAAGATTGATTTTTGGTGCCAATTTCAATAATTTACTTTTAATAGTTTTGCCAGAAAAGTGTTGACGGTAAACGGACTGATCGTTAAATTATTGAATAATAAACCAAAAAGGACAAATCACTGCACTGATTTTAGAACTAGTCGAACTTTATTTTCAGTCTCATCACATACAATTTTTCGCACTAAAATCAGCCCAGCTCGCCATTCATCTTACAAAGTGATGTTCTAAGCAAAAAATCAAGACCTCATCAACTGCTCTAAGGAATCTTGAAAATTACAGGAGTGCATTAACGGAAAAAAAAAACAAGATCACACAATGGTGACGAGCTTCCACTAATTAGCTTATGTCAACAACGTATCTTTCAATTACAATAAACTGGAAAAACTTGGGTTTCTTATAATCACTTCACATCTTACAAATAGATCAACGTTCAGAAAAATGATGTTTTCGACAGGCAAATTCAATACTCTTGCGATAGAGTTTTGCCACCGCCGCCTCCCTTTTCCGTCTTTTTGGGCAACAAGACCGCCTGTATGTTGGGCAGTACGCCTCCTTGGGCAATTGTGACTCCGTTCAATAGCTTATTCAATTCTTCATCATTGCGGATGGCCAATTGAAGATGGCGAGGGATGATCCTGGTTTTCTTGTTGTCGCGAGCAGCGTTACCCGCCAATTCCAACACTTCGGCGGCCAAGTATTCAAGAACTGCGCCGAGATAGACCTGCAAAAGATGAAACGTGAAAAATTTCATTTTCTATCTTTACTGCGCGAAGTTATCAACTCAATAACAATATTGCTTAGACCTTAAATAATAAAACGCTGCAAATGACTGTACAGTGTTTTATTATTCCTTAGCTTAAGTTATGATTTTTTAAGACCATCTACTTGTGATGGTAACTATTTCTGAACATTGATGAACGTTTCGACCTTACAACTAACTATAAGGGAAAGCTCGTAGCAACTAAAGTAATTTGAATTATATTAATTTTAAAACTAAAAAGTTAAATTATTCGCAATAATTTGTAGCCTTGTTCTTGGGCGATCACAATGGTTTATTATTACCAAGAAGTTCATCGTTCAAATCAAGTTACATTTTTTCTCATTAAAAAAAAATTAAAGATGAAAAATTACTTCAACTGAGAATTTCGCACCCAATCGAAATTGGCTCTGTTATTAGACGCACGTAACACGCATTTAGCTCAGTAAATCTTGATTATAAAAGGTTTTTGTTCATTCAGGAAAATACAATCGGGCCTCTTCGGTCAACGGATAAGTCGACCACGTTACAACCTGTTTCTTCAAAGAAGATAAAATTCTTCGCCTCAAATAGAAACTGTAATCAATAATTAGACTAGTCATGATGCGGAGGAAATTTTTCAGAAACGATTCGATTATAATCAGGTAATAAGTAAATTTAACAACTTCGAACGTATGCGATCAATTTTCCCGCCTTTGGCGCTCTCTTCGCATGGAACACTGAGGGAAGCCGTTGTAGATAAAATAAAATCGTGGCGCGAGCTCGAACCGGATTCAAGCTATAGAATATTCGTTTTATAATAATTATTAGTAATAAAGAAATAACTTACGGGTGCACCGCTCCCGACACGTTCGGCATAGTTTCCTTTCCTCAGCAGACGGTGAAGTCTGCCAACAGGAAATTGAAGACCGGCACGACTTGACCTGGTCTGCTGCCTGACTTTCGTTTTACCACCTTTGGCCGACATACTGATAAATATTTGTAGAACTTGAAAGAAGAAATGAACAATTTAACAATGAGGTAGCTGCGGAAGACCGTGCGACGTAACGTACTCCGCTGATCAGTACTATAAATTGCAGAAGCCGGAAGCGGAGTGCGAATTATACGAATGCTGTTGGTCGCGCCTGCGCAGTAATCTAAATCTAAATGCCGCCTTGTCGCTCATTTGGCGCGCCAAATTTCTGAAACATCGATACTCCTTAAAATCGATAGTGTTCCAAAACAACTGTCAACAAAAATAATTTCGAGCTTTCGAACGCTCGTTTTCCAGTTATTTGCGCAAATTGACTGAACATTTTCATCTTCTTAGCGAATCCAGAAATCCATGTCCCACAGATGCAATAATCCTCTCTCAACAATAACCTTGACGCAAACCATGGAATACCAAAATGTATTATTTTTCAATCATTCGACCGTTAACAGGTATTCCGATTGATATTTCTTTGTCTGAATAGTTTTTTTTTATGGAAAAATTCAAAATCGATCGGTGAAGATTTATAATCGGTTTCACAATCGATTCCTAATGATCGATACTTGGCCAACATTCCGGAACGCGCTGTTTCCACCCCACCATTCCAACGTCAGCTGTTGCAGAGAGGGAAATTCGTTCGAACACGCACAAATCACAAAAACTAGGGATGGGCATCGGACATCAACTAATCGATTAGTGTCTAATCGATTATATTTTTTCTTAGTAATCGATTAATCGATTATATTGTTTTCTTAGTAATCGATTAATCGATTAATCGGCAACTTGCTTGGAAGCAGCAAAAAATTTAACTTTATTTATGGTAAAACCATCATTATCTTATCAATTACTTACCATTCTTTTCTAACTAATCAATACCCCATGGTTTGACAATTTTAAGAAGGAAAAATGAGTAGACGTAGGTAATATGAGAAACAACAAATTCCAAACAAGTGAGAAAATTATTTTTAATTTACAAGAACAATCGTAATTCTAAAGAAAAAAAATTCTATCCTTCGTGTAATTCTTTAGGATGGAAAAATAACTATATCAGAACTAAAATAGTTCTTCTATTTGTCTTTCTTAAATTTTATAAATAAGACATAACTGAATCTGACGTTTAGGTAATATACGTAATTATTTATTAATCCAATATTTCTTGTCGGCGTCCTTGAGAAATAGGAGCTTATTTGCGAGGTCAGGAGCCAGCCGGCTCCTCTGCCTCCTCAAAATTTGGCCAGCTTGTGAAAAAAGCCTTTCTGACGGAACAGGAGTCGCGACAGCTGGCACGTACTTAAAAGCAATGATCTCCACTTTCTTGCCCTCAACAGACGATGCAGACATCAGTACCTACAGCGTGATATACTTGCTACCTACCTACGTCATAATCGATTACAGTCTAGGATTTCGTTTTTTCTACTTTCGAATGTTTAGTCTATCCACTATGAAAAAAAAATAAATTAAATTAGAAAATTTTCGGTGGCGAAGAGTTTATTAATCGGTAACAATTAATCGATTACCCGATTAATCGAGCCATACAAACATCGATTAAAAATTAATCGATTTTTCACCCTAATAATCGATTAATTCGATTAATCGATTAATCGATGCCCATCCCTAACAAAAACAATTCTATCATCGTGCAAGGTAGATAGATCTATCTACCTTGATCATCGTGTCCATTTCTGATTTTTTACACCGTTTGAGCCATAACGGTTGACAGACCGCCATAAAGTTTGATCGATAAAAATCCGAATCATACCCGCATCAATGTTAAAATTATTGCTTTGCAATAAGTCCAAATAATTGTTTTCCCACCACGATAATTGAAAAAAACGACGTGAAAACATGAACTTGACAATTATTGTGCCGAAAATACTTATACCTACTCAAATGTAAAAGTGAAGAATTTTTACGAAACAGCAGTTTCAAGAGCGGCAATATTTTCTTAACCGTCAATACATTGAACTTAGCAATGTTCAGGACAATGTCTTGCAAATTTTGACGTGATAAAAATATTTGTAAAATGTGAGCTAAATTAAAACTTTTTGAAAAAAAAAAATCGTTATCTTATAATTTATCGCTGAACACTTGCAATGATTGTTACGTAAAAAAAAAATTGAAAAATTTGAAAATTCGATTCACCTCTTAATTTTTAATATTTGCCCATAATTTTTTCGACTGCCAAATTATTTACCTACAAACCGGCATCAACGTCAAAAAATAATTTCGTCATTCACATCCGATCGTCACAGAAGTCGACTGTAATTGATAAGAACTCATTGATAACAGTGACAGACGAAAGCGAAGTGAAGAAGCGAATGACCGAGATTGCTGGAATAATTCTTCGTACATAAGAAAACTCTAACGCGGTTCGTTAATTTATCATTTTTCCCCTAGATCTTTCCGACTGATAGGAAGCACACTTGGTAAATGCTCCGGTAAGGAACACTCCTATGTAGGAACTGTGGCGTATGGAAATCCTGTTTGAAAACTATCGTCGCATAAATCAACCCAAAATTATCTATCAAGTAAGTTACAATTTTCGGCTACTGCATTAACTAATTTGAATTAGTGTAGGATGCTGTAATTGTAATAAAGAAACCCCAGGGTTTCTGAGGGAGATGAACGTTTTTATTTTCTTCGGCTGTGATTCAATTCATGTCTGCTCAGGAATACGTATGTTATAGCCTATCGCAAAGCTTTCATTATGTCACGACCGGCAAGAGTGCTTTCTTACATTAGGGAGTACTTTGAGTGACAAATTTGTCCACTTAGCATTCGTTCCCGTTCCAAAGTATTCATTTATTGGCTAGTTGTTGCCAGGATGCAACAGATATATGCCACTATGGCCTCCCTAATTATAGAGAGTTTAATTATTTGTGATGACACAGGAAAAATACATTATTCGTCTTTTTTTCTAGTGAACCGTTTTTTCTCTATGACGCTGTAAAATTGCATAATGTCCAATCCGACGTACTATTTCAAGCCTAAGTGGCTTGACAATTTGAATTCGTCATGGGCGGCAGAAAGGATCGACACCATCGCAACACGTGAGGGGGCCCAGCTATTATATGATACTCTCCTTGCAAACAAGGTCAGTAGTATTGTAGTAATAAGTATATTCATATTTAAAGAGCTATATTATTTGTTGGGTTGGCAACCCTTCGTATATACATTTGGCTTATATATATTCGGTGAGACGCCATTTCTATTTCTCTCACTTGTCTGTGAGAGTCATTATATCATATATATAGTCATTATATCATCTGCCTACGTTTGCCTATTCATTCACTGGCTCTTAACATAACAAGTAGGGAAAATTGGAGCGAACTTGAATATTTATCTATAATAATTATTTTTTATCTAATTATTTTATTTTATTTTTATTTATTTAATAAGTATTACTTATCTATAATTATTGTAATAAGAATAATTATTTTTAATCACCCTAAAGGGGTGTACTTAATTTAATAAATTACAATGCGCTCGTTTTTTATACAGGAGTTGGTCACTCTTTCTGTCCCACAACCAATCATAAGCCGTCAAATGGATTACACAGCAAGCTACAGTTTCAACGATCTCGAACAACACATAGGGACGCTTCTGCATGCTCAGCAAAAGCTTGCGAAAAGTTCACGTACGGAATCGACGTATTGTATTGTTCTCAACCAAAGGCTGACCCTACTTAAAAGGATTTTGTACGCTTACTCTGCCGTTCGGTACGAGAGTAAAGACAAAGTAAGTGAGCATTTTTTTCCTATCAAGTAATCCGTTATTTAGCTTTTGAGCTCAATGAAAATTGATTTACTAGGCAGAATCTTTTGAAGTGGTCGAATATGTAATAATATAATATAGATAATATAATCTAGTTTACGCTTGAAAGGTCTTTTTGAAAAAAAATAATAACACTGTATTATGATGTTGTGTCTGCTAAATACAGACGTCATGCATACATAGTAAACATTTCAATAAAAAATACGAATATACGTTCAGATGAGTAATTTTCTCAGATCAAGTTTCAAACGGGTTGGACTTTTTTGTTCCATGATACTAGGAAAAATTGAAATACATTTGCAAAGCCGTTTTGTATGCTTTCCTTAGAAAATTCTGCGGTTTTTATTAAGTTTTGTGTCTCTTTTACAGATGGTACAGTGCGCAAGCGTACTCGAATCTGATTCTTCCTATTCACTTATGGAAATGTCCCACGAGAGGTCGAGCTTGAACGGCTCGCAAGCACTTGTTGAAGTCGCTGTCAAATCTGGTTTGTCCCTATTCTTCGCTCTGCTGAAACAAAGCTGGCAATTTTCCCAAATACCGGGTGAGCATTCCATTATGCACATTTTTTGAGAATCTATCAATTTCATCTACTTTAACTCTATAAGATTACTTGATTTCCGTTTTCTTGGCGTTTCAGGTGCTCCAACCTCGACTTTATGCAGTGACGTCCTTCGAACGGCATTTGACGTCGTCAAATCGCTTCCTCCGATGTCTTTGGCTAACGATAATCAACTGTCTGCTCTAGGCTGTGAAACTTTGAATCGCGTCTGCGAATTCTTGGCGCAAATGGCCGACCCGGCATCTGAAGCTTCACCGCAAGGTTGGTTTTCAGATTGATTTCCTCGTCACGGATCATGTTTCTAAATCTTATTCGCGAGTTACTCTAAATGTGTAAATAATGGTATCCTGATTGATTCCAAAGCTTTTCTGTGACACAACATTTTACCAATGTTTTAGATCGCCAGCTGTCGTGCGAACTTTTGCTTTGCATCTGCGTCCAGAGAGGCTCTTTACCTTACATTCTAGAATGGATCTTGATGGCTCTCAACTGCTCAAGTAGCGATAGCACTATCGATCGAGATTTCTTCGTTCAGTCAGTCACTTCGATGAGCCGCGGTGCTTTTAATAAAATCGACATCGGCGAGGAGAAACAACTCAGACTATACAAAGCTGCTGTTCTTCTAATGCAAGTGGTACGTAATTGCCATCGAATATTTATTCGAAACCCTCACTTACTGCATTAGTCTTCTTAATATATTAATATTCCAGATTGTCAATTTGGCCGCTGATTATACTTTGGGCTGGGGAGCGCCTCCTACTTCCGAAGTACAATCTGACAAATGTGAAGTTTACGTGTGGGGCAGCAATGCTTCATGTCAATTGGCTGAAGAGAAAAATGAGAAAATCTTCTTCCTCAAGCCTAGAAAAGCGCTTTCCTTCCAGAATGTGAAACAGGTGAGAATGGCCTGGTAGAAAATGCGTTCATCAAGTGCATTATTTCTCATGCTTTAATTTGTCAAACGATATTTATGCTAACGCAGTAGTCATTAGGTTCTTTTGTTGCACCATCTAGTAATGTTTATATTTGCTTTTCTAGGTTGAAGCTGGATTGCATTGCACATTTGTCGTTCATTCAAACGGAGAAGTAACTGCGTGTGGAAAAGGGACGTACGGTCGTCTTGGACTTGGCGACTCAAGCAGTCAATGCGTCTTGAAGAAAATTCCTTTCGACTGTAAAATAAAAAAAATTGTATCATCAAAAGGCAGCGACGGGCATTCGCTGGCGTTATCAGATACTGGACAAGTTTACAGCTGGGGGGATGGTATGATAGTTTCCTTGAGGCCATTCAAATATTATATTTTGTGCAGGTGCTGTATGAATTTTTAATTTCAGGTGACTTTGGAAAGCTTGGCCATGGAAATACTCAAACACAGCGCCAGCCAAAACTAGTCGAAGGGCCTCTTGAACATACGAATATCGTTCAAATCAGTGTCGGCTATAGGCATAGTGCTGCTGTGACGTCAGACGGCCGGTTGTTCATCTGGGGTGAAGGAGATATGGGTCGTCTTGGTAAGATATAATTTTCAACAGTGTAAATTCAAAATATTGAGGTTGAGGTGTCATTAACTCTTCAGGTTCTGATCCTACCGCATAGTAGAGGTATTAAAATACCTTAGACACTAACAATTATTAATCCACTCTATGTGATTGCTGGTTGTTGGAACAAAGGTAAAATAATATTATCGAAGCGCTGTTAAATTATATCTCTTCAGGTCTTGGAGACGATAGCAGCCGAAACATCCCAACGCTTGTGCCTGATTTGTCTGGTGTTGGCACTGTATCTTGTGGAGCAAATCACACATTAGTGCTATCGAACGATGGCAGAACAGTTTGGTCCTTTGGTTGCGGTGAAGGTGGAAAACTCGGCCACGGTGACACAAGTAACAGATACAGACCAACAGTCATCGATAATATCCAAGGACTGTATATAAAGAAAGTCATTGCAGGGAATCAGTTCTCGCTTGCTCTGACCAGCCATGGTTCGGTGAGTATGGATATCGTATTAGTTATACTGATTTTATTCTATATTTCCTCTAATTGTCTGTGTGAATGGCTGGTGCCATGTTATTACACTTGTAGAAATGTCAATAGCCGAACAGATATGACCTCGGATATCTACCGATTTTCTGAATGAGTATACCATTTTCCTTAGTTTGGGATGTGTTTAATTTATCAATTTACTGGACTAAATTTTGCAGGTTCTTGTTTGGGGATATGGCCCTTGCTTGGGCAACGGTAGCAGTGACAATCTGTGCCCCCTGCCGACCTCAGTTGAAGATTTGAGTTCATTACATGTAATTGACGTATCAGCTGGTCTTGAGCACGTTGTCGTTGTGACTCATGATTCCCATGTTCTTGCGTGGGGCCACAACTCCAACGGACAGTGCGGCCTTGGCAATTCCTCATCGCCAGTCCTTCGACCTAGAAGAGTTGTCTGCATGGAAGGGATCCCAGTGCACCAGGTTTCCGCTGGCGCCAATCACACCGTCGCTTGGACAGCTCCACCTGTTGACAGGTAAACCTATTTGAAGATAAAATTATTTTATTTTGACTGAACATTAGAGTTTTATATAGTTGAGAATCGTATGGATGATTTTGTGCTAAGTGCAAGTATCATATAAGTAGGTGCTGTGATGTTACCAACTGTACACAGCTGATGAGACGCTTTTGGACGCTATCTCCCATAACCTTCTTCAGTAATATAAAGCAAACATTATTATTTTCTCAGCGTTCTTATTTCCAAGTATTTCTGTGCGATTGACTTGAGCCATTTTTTCAGACAAGTGCTCATGTGGCATTGCCCGTTTTGCATAGAACTGAAAGAAGGAACGTTCGCGCTATTGCTCAAGTTACTGCAAACTTATTGCAACAATTTCGATGATAGTAACCACAGTCCGTTCGATTCTAAAACGTAAGTATCTCAAAGTGCCCATCAGAGTAATTCTCAGTGTCAAGATGAATCTCATCAATTAACTTATATTTTTACCTTTTTCCTAATTTAAAAAAAAATTTTCTTGTAGCGAACATGAGCAATTTGCAATACTTTGTCTGAGACTTCTGTGCGCCCATTTATCTTTGTCGCACATTGCTGGAACGGACACTACTAAAATTTACGGCAGTCAAGCGGAGCCCCTTCGTCACTACTTATTCAGGTAAGTTGGTTAACGCATATTTACAAGAGCGTTGCCAAATGTACCATTCTCTAGGGAAGAAAAAATAAAATGCTCAATTTTTTTCAAGTTTTGATATTTTATTTGTATTCAGGAATATTTTTTTTTCTCTATTTTTCTACGAAGTCGCCGTTTTTTCTATGCATTTTTGATACCATGGCACCTATCTTTTTAAACCCTTTTCATAGTGCCTTCCTTCAGGTATGTTGTGACTACTGCCTTCAGTTGCTCATCGGTCCGAAACTGCTGCCTGCCCAATTGTCGTTTGAGCTTAGGAAAAAGATGAAAATCTGATAGTGTGAGGTCTGGGGAATAAGGTGGAAGTGGAAAAGTCCCAATTGAAATCAGTAAGGAGGTTCTGAGTTTGACAAGCTGAGTAGGGGCGAGCGTAGTCGTGCATCAGGAGGACTCCCTTGGACAGCTGGTTTGGTCGCTTGCGTTTGATGGCTGCCCTTTAAAGTTTCAGTACCTCACAGTACCTTGCAGCGTTTATTTTTCCCTTTCAGTAAAAAAATCTGATGATAGCACGTACCTCCGAGATGGACATGGTAGGGAATGCACTCGCCATGTTTACAAGACTGCTACGGCAGACCAGGTTATCGTATGACTCCCGGAAAAAATCAATGTTGCCACAACACCCTAACCATTATTCCATGCAAGTTTCAGATTTTTCCCGTGCTTCAAAGTTGGTTTAAAAAATAGAGGAATGGAACTTTTGGTGACGCTCTCATATATTTACAATGTCTTGAATATTGCTCAATAAGTGATTCGCTGTTTTCAGATTGGTAGATATCTCGATTCCCAAATCGATATCCATGATCGTGACAGAATGCCTTGCAGTTGGAGCATCGCTGTTGCTTCCGCCTCTGCGCCAGAGGTTGCATCTCTTGCGATCCTTGTTACCTTACGGGTCAACTTTGACCAAAGGCAAAGTAAGGGAACTATTATATTCTGAATGTTCATTGCTATAAACAAATTTATTTACGTATGCCTCGTTTCTAGAAAATGCTCTTGAGCATCATCGTAGCCAGTTTGGAAGACCGAAGTCAGTTGAGGTCTCTTATCGTTTTATGTGGCGTCGGAAACACGGGTGATTCTTCTCAAGTCTCCGCTGACTATTTACTAATTGAAAACCTGCTGACGACTCTGCTGCAGAATTTGAGTTTGAACTCGGTGAGTCGTTTCATTTGGTGTATTTTCTCTGCTCTTGATTAAAAAAAAAAAAAAAAAAAAAAAAAAATGGTGACAATTCTAAACGATTGGTGGCATGTAAATATAACGAAGTCCATGTCTCAAGTTCGTTTTGGTTAATGAAGTGGCACCATTTTTACGTTTCTGAATTCAATTTTTTCTCAATGTTCTAGATGGAGTTGCTGGACGTTGTTGAAAACAAGTTGAAAAATGGCGATCTCGATGATAGCGTGTGGCGATCACTTTTAAACAACTCGTGCCACCTTCGAGATCTGCTCACTTTCCTCCACACGCATTTACTCTCCCATTCGTCTTCCACAATCGATCCATTCCCTTTATCTTCGCAAGGAGTTGATCAACACGTAAGATTATTCTTGCTCATTCACTTGCGTAAGTTTTAAATTATTTTGTCGCTGATTGACATTTTTGTTGCAGCAACCGGTCGGAGCGAAGAAATTGCTTCAGAGCCACATCAAAATGTTGCTGCCCTTAGCTGGCCAACTTTTTTCACGTTTTGGCATCATCGTCAATAATTATCCTGAATATCTTAACAGATTGTATGGTACGATAGTGTGTCTATTCTCCTAAATTCTCAAATTCATTTTTTCATCATGCATGGTTAGCCGGTCAAAAGCTGAGCAATTGATATAAAGCAATTACGATTCGTCCATCATGTACGAATCAAACACTCTTTTGATTGCAGACATTCTCTACTACTCTCTGGCTGGATTTCTGCTGTCTAACTTGATTCATTCGCTTCTGCTATTTCCGGTGTCATACGTTCAGCCGCTTCTATCCGATCTCATTGCATTGCTGGCTCCGCTGGACCAATTCAATCGGCAATTACCAATTGAAGCTGATGATTCTGGTTTGTTTATTGAGGGTTTTTAAAAGTGTAAATTTCATTTACTTTCACTGTGTACATGTCATTTTTCTCTTTAGAAGCCAACACACCCACTGCCACAGATCCGATCTCTCAAAATTCCTGGTTGTGGGCTGTCGATTTAGAGCGAGCTCTCAGTTTAGTGGTTGGCCAATGTTTTGGCGGCATGGTACACGGAAAGCAACTCTCCCCTGAAGAGAGGGAATCGCAATTCTGGCTGAACAAGCCTCTTTTCAACCAAGGGCTTGAACCATTGCCAGCTAAATATGATATACGTAAGCATCATTTATCAATTTTATTCTACCGATGTAACCTCTCAGTGTTCCACCATGCTCTTCTTTAGATTATTCCTTTGTTCATTGAGCCATTAAAAATGGCCTGTTTATTGAGGATCTTGACTACAGCCATTATCTTCCAGAGGTGATATTTTAGACTGATATAAGCTTGGAGATGTTGAAAATGAAATAAAACAAGCTTTTGTCAAGATCGTTTTTCTTATCTTTTTAGGACACATCATTGAAAGCTTCTCGCCAAACGTTGCCAAATCGTACGAAGCAACTCAGCCTGGAGTATACCATGTGACGGACAAAGATTTGGAAGCTCTTGGCTTGAAAGAAGATCACTTCCTTCGCACCATCTTTGAAAAAAACGAAAAGGGTTGGTTACCAGAGTCATAGTGTATTACTATCTGATTGTTCTTTGTAACTTCTAACTATCCAATTATTTATGAATTGTCTTAGGTTACCTGTTCTTTTCCGAAAGATCAATGGCCGAGGATCCTCTTTTAAGCAATTTACGAGAGTACGCAGCTGCTAATGACTTTGGAAATATTTTGGACAGCATACCGCTTGCGTTTGCGTTGCGCTTGTTTTTATTAGCCTTGATAAAACACACTGGTGTGAACCCATTCTACAGGCAAGTCATTTTAATTTCAACTTGATATCATTTTTGTGTCGTACTGTTGCGTGGTGTATACTTTCAATTGTACTGATAATATTTTCCATTCTAGTGAAAAATGGAACGACGCCAACGCAATGGAGTTGTATAAGGTGACCTTGCGTTTGCGCTGTTGTTTGCTCTGCTATGACAAGGATTACCAGGAAGAGCATGATTTTTCTGATCCACTGCTGCCTAACATGTGTAAGAATCCTATACATATTCAACTTTCCGTCAAATCTATACTAATCTAACTTTCGACATATTTTGATACTAGTTGACTTTTAAAAACTCTTTGGCCGACAACTTTTTTGACTCGTAGGTGACGGTTCCAACGAAAAACTACGTCGAATCTGCGCTCAAGTTGAAAATCGCAGTTTATTCCTCTTGGTCGGTGTGCATGGATTGGAATCATCTCCAAATGAGAAGAACCTTCTTTCAAGCAATGTTGCCTATTACAGGTGAATCCTTTCAATATCTCGTCAACTCTCAAGTCTTTTGATTCGATATATCACCTTGAACAGTATTAATATTTATTTATTTCACTAGGTTCGGGGGCCATTCAGGAGAAAATCGAAAGCTGACCGATCTGTGCAATACAATCATGGCATTTGTTGTCGGATCAACTGAGCTCAAGGAGTTCGGTTTGGGAAATGCTGAAAAATCTTCTCCTCCGGATGTTTCGATTCTTTATACGGCCATGCTGAGGGAACAAGAGAGAGCTGAGGTACAGCGCAACACCGAAATGTACTCGAGTTATTCCATTTTTATCCCAAGCTTGTTATTCTTTATAATATCTTCAAATGTTTCCAGGTTCGTCTGACCGCTCTTCATCAAATATTGGAGCTCCTGAGAACATCCCAAGAATCGGCCGACAAAGGGAGAGCTGATAATGACGAATGTGCCACTTCTACAACTCTTCTCAGCTGTGTAGGTTCATTGGAATGTTCTTTCATCTGTAGATGACTAACTTTTGTATATTATCAAAAATTTTATTAAAAAAAAGTCTCTTCACATCAAAATATTTTTGACACTTGTCAAAATATTTTTGATCGAAATATTTTTGAATATTTGACAAGATTTTATTGTATAATTTTATCAATATGTTCTCTATTTTCAAAGGAATCTTTCGCTGTTCGTTTAAAAGGTTTTTCAAAACGAACCGGAATTTGTTGCCAAGAAAGGCTGATTATTCATGTATTCGTAGGTGCACGAGCATCTCCTGAGCGGATGTTTTGGCCTGTGCGATGAACTCCCTTGCCAACAATTGTACGACTACCTTGAAAACACCAAATCCTGTTCTACAACAACGAAAAAAGAAATCATCGAAGCCATCCACGCCATTTACTCAATGATGATTGACTCGATCAAAGCGTACACCACTCAGCCTGAAAACGGTACCTAGCTATCTCAGTCTTCTTCAATGCACATTCTCTCCAATCTTTCCATTCCTACTGTTCATATAAAATTTTCTCCGCAGGACAATCTTTGAAGCTTCAAGCGTTAAAACTGTACATTCTTAGCGTCAGATATTTTCCTCAAGATTTGCCGCATTTAGTAGACAATGAGTTGCTTCCCGCTCTAGTGGACGTGTCACTTTTGGACCCTCCGAGCGTTTTGTCCAAAGCCAGCAACAATTTGATACGGATTATCGCCGTTTCTGTTGCGTAAGTCGTGTGGAGTGAATTTGATAATTCTATTTCCATTCTGGGCTCAAATTTATTGCTATGGAAATTTTTAGAGTGTACGCCAAAGAGCTGAGTGCTGAAATTATCAGCAAAGTGGTATCAGTGCTACATTCGTATCTCCAGAGCATCATCAAGCTGCTCAGCCCACCTTTGAAGGCCAAGGATGGATCGTAAGTAAATAGTGCTAGTTTTTACTCATCCATCATGAATTTTTGGGATTTAATAATATTGACAACTGATAATTTTGCTGCTAACTATTTTAACTGTATTTTCCTCCCTTTGTCCAGGTTCGTTTGCCCACCTGATAATAAAGAACTGGAGTATCGGCTTAGCGATCTGCTCCTGCTGATTGTTAGCATGTGCTGCTCTCCAGTAATCCAAGCTGTCTTGAGCACCAGCCAGTGGACCAATGCTTTTCTTCAGCTACTTGGCACAAACGATGCGGGCCAGTCCTATCTGACTGTTTTGAAACCTCGCCTCCTGCTGCTGGAACTTCTACAGAAATTGCTACCTTCTCAGTTGGCAACTAATGATGAGATGGAACAGGTATTTTATTGTTCAGTGTTTTATTTTTATACCAATTTTATTTTTATTACTGATACTGTAAATTTGATTCTGGATGCTGATACAATGGAATTTGAACGTTCCAGTTCACGCGGGCCCTGTTCTCTCAATTATCAGCCAACATGTGGGTCATCCCTCCCGCACTTGCCGACAAGGCTGCGTGGACTAAAGAAATGGACTTGGACGTTCAACTTGAGAAACTCACAAGCTCATGTAAGGATTTTAAAATTGAAAATACGCAGAAAACTTGAATTTTGCGAGATTTGAATGCACCTTTTGATTTCCAGTGGGACCTGTTGCAAATACTGTCATCAGTGAAGATTCTCTACCTCTGATGGAAATTGGATTTGATCCTGAAAAATGTTTATGTTGCACTGTGGACGGGGGTAACACGCTTATACACGGCCATGGTGGACGCGGTTATGGTTTAGGCAACGTGTCCATAAGTTCGGGTAAGGGACCATAATTGGATTTGACTTTCATTTGTAAGTAGGTGACGACGAGACTCCTTGCACTGACATTTTCATCTGGTGATTTTAAATACAGGTTGTTATCAGTGGAAATTCGTTCTGACCAAAGAGCATAAAGGAAATGAAGGAACTTGCATAGGTTTGTCAAAATGGCCTATCCAGGACTATAGCCACAGAACCACTAAAGATATGTGGCTTTATAGAGCGTACAGGTATGATTGTCGATCTGTTCTCAAATGTTGACAAAAGATCCACTTTTTGCAAAATTTGAAATTCCTTGAATTTGCATAATATTTTGACTATGTGTGCTCTTCTATGTTTGTCTAGTGGTAATCTTTATCACGGCGGAGAACTGCGCTTGAGCCTTCCGTCATTCACGCAAGGTGATATTATCACAACTGTTCTTGATATGGACGCGCGGACGCTTAGTTTCGGAAAAAACGGGGACGAGCCGATCATTGCGTTTCAAGACCTGGACCACGGCGTTCCTTTGTATCCTTGCGTCATGTTCTACAGTACTAACCCTGGTGAAAAGGTAAGAAATAATCAGGCCGCTTATAAACGTTGATTAGCATGCAAGACGCAGAAAGAGTGCGATATGATCGGTTGAAATCAGTTAACGGCATTGACTTATCTTCTGCTTATTTTCAGGTCAAAATTACAGATATGCAAATTAGTGGGGCACCTCGAGAGCTGTTGGCTGGTGATCCGCAATGCGCGCCCGTGCCTGTTCTTCTTGTCGAATCCTACATCGCTCTGATTCGTTCACTACACAATACCGACCAATGGAAGGCCAAAGTTGGTTTTTTTTTCTTTTACCCCTTAACCTAAGCATTTTGACCAGCTACAAACTAGGCAAACACTCCTGCTCTTCTAATCAAACCAATAGCTGTGTCAAGTCGACTTAAATTGATGCTAATTAAGTTAAATGCTGATGCTTCTAATGATTGTTCGAATAATTTATCCCCAAATTAATTCCAGATTAACGAGTGCATCATTGAGCGGCTGAGCCAAAGTAAAGACATCCTTCCTGATCTAAAAGTCAACCCTACCTTACATGATGCGCCTAACGGCTCAAATAATGGTGAGCGATATATTTTACTCTCTTATCTCACTCGTTAACAGAAATTCGACCTTTTTTCAACTGATTAATTCACTTCCAGAAACAGATCCTTCTCAAGCTGGGAACGTTGTTACTGGCAGTGAAGGACCTACGGAACCGCAAACTTTGACGGAAGGCGTCCTGGAGCAACTTTGCAAGAAGGTAAAACTGAACCAAAAATTGCTCTTGCATGCATATTGCTTTGTAAGATTTAATTATTATTGGTCGTGTTTTCAGGTATGGCCAGCTCTCATGGTCATTGGTGGGCTGGATCATGGCTTACGAGTAGGAGGGATGTGTCATCATAAACAATCCGGGAAGAAAGCGACGATTTTGGGCACATTGAAACAAGGGATGACCAACGTGAAAGTGATGTGGCACGATATGGATTATGCGATCAGGTAAATTTGACTTTTGCCTTTTTTAAAAAATGATTTATCGTGAGTTTTCTGACACATAACTGTCGAACATTGTTATAATTTGTTTAGCGATTGCCCAGTGACGTCGCTAGAGCCTTATGAGGATATTGCATTTGACACCAATCGTCTTCCGCATCTCTCAGCTGACGTTTTGATCTCCCTTGCTCGATTATGCGGTTTCACCGAGGAGGTAAAGTGTTGCGACGATGTTCAGTTTTGACACGGTTTAGTTTTCTTAATCTCATCCCTCATTTATCTATTACAGATGAAACTGCCTGAATACCATTTGACTCAAGAAGAGGAAGATATAATTTCACAGTCGACCAACGAACCAGACGAAATGGCGAAAAAGAGTCAATGTTTTTCCAAATCTGTCGAATCATTGACGAATCAAATTGTCACGAATATTATCGGCGAAGTTGTCCGACGTGGAAGTGTCGAATTGACACCTCAAAGCTCTGAAGATCTTGAAACACAACGGAAAGCGATCGACGCCAATGTCGCTGCAAAGTGGGTGTATTAATTATTCTATTGCTGTTAAAAAAATTTGTGAGCTTTTCTTGTCTCTAATTTTTTTTCTAATATGGTATATTGTACAGCCATCAGCAGTAGGAATTATTAATCATCGAGTTATTTTATTTTGTCAGTGAAGGAATTTGATGTTTCTATTGTTCCAAAGCATTGAATAGAGCATACTATTTCTAGTCATTTTAATATTGCTCCCGAATTTAGTACAGAATGAATCATACCTATTTTTCGTTGCAGATGGGCAGTCACTGGAAAACTACTCGAATGTGAGTATAAAGTGCTGCTGCTAAGTATGATCAGCCTCAGCTCGATGAGAACGCTTGGGACACTGTTGAACTGCAATAAATACTCCGAACTTTTAGTCGACCCCTCATACCAGCTAGCAGCTTTCAACAAGGATTCAAAAAAGGTAATATTCCTTAGAGCATTTAAACGTTTTTCATCTGGTGGCTGGATCACATCTTGTCCGTATTATTCTCGATCACTTGGAGTTGATGGCAATGTGGAGAGTGATTTTTGTTAGCCGAATACTTAGGCCGGTAGTTTTACTACGGAGGTGTGTGTCTAACATCTTGTTTTGGTTTATTCCAGGAGGAAGAAGAAAAATCAAGCAAGGAAAGTGATTTGGAAGTGGAAAGAGCTCTGAGGGAAACACTGAGATACATCCTCAGGTAAGTTCAGCTCGTTCTTTTGTGTGATGGATATTCAGGTCGTTTTGTAATCTAGTGTCATCTGGGTATTCTATTCTCGATACTCTATCTTGAAAAACTGATTCCCTCTATCAATATTTTTTTACGTGAATTTTATTTGGGTTGCTTAACGCTCATTTGTTCTCTTACTTTATTAACAGTTGCTTCGTAGAAAGGAGTATTGTGCTCTTCAATCCTGCATGGTTGATCAATATAAAAGACTTGGAAAGAGTGGTCGGTGTGATATATTCAAGTTACATTAAAGCAAGTGCAGAACATCGACACAGAGTTCCTCAACTGGAAGCGAGGCTGAAAGCTTTTGGAAATTCACCAAAGCTTTTCTGTGTTGCTCCTCAACCTGCAAATGATTCGTCTGCGGTATGTTCGAGTAATGATATTCCTTTCATTGGTCAAACATCCACTCCTCCTCTTTGGATAGAAAATACTCTATGAATAACTCTCTCCTGATGTGTTTAAAATATTTTCACCCAATGTTGCAGGCTGCTGAACACAACCAGCCATCCACATCTTCTCGATTGTCCTATCGCCATGCGCCGTGGGTGGTTCCTGGGTATATGACGACGACTAGCAGCACTGCTCCTCGATCCTGTGGATTTGGAGATAAACTTGTTACTACCACTACAACATCGTCCACTACGAGTAGCATGCGCTCTCCATCGCCATCGCAATTGCCCATTGCTGGTCCTCTTTTGGAAATGGGATTTTCTCTGAAGCACATCCAAAAAGCAGTATTAGCAACAGGTAAGTTTATACACTCATATTATAAAAATGTTTTTTTATTTATCCTGCTCTTTTCATTTGATTGTTATAATACTGTATATTACTGACTACTTATTCGGGAGTCGCTTCTTCATCCTTCCTTATCATTCCCTTCAAATTATCAGATAATCATCATCATCATACAGCGAAAAATTGCTCATTATTTGCAGGCAATTCAGGCGAACTCGCAGCAGCCTCAATTAACCAGTTGGCTACCTGGATGTTGGAGAATCCAAGTATTGATTCGGATATGGTCTCCGTCGACGTCAGCGCTGCGCTTCCAGAGCCTCCGGGATTGGCCTATCATGAGATGCGACTGACCAATGTGTCCTATGGTGCTTATTTTTACGAAGTACTCGATGCTGATTCTCCTTTACAACGCCGTTGCATAGCCCCAAGGCGCCCTCGGTGCTCTGATATTCGAAATTACCTGGTTGAAAGATCTGGTGAGTCGTATCCTGTGACATAAACTAATAACACAGCTCTTAAGAGAAGGTATACTTCTCTTTATCTTGTCATGTACTTCTATGTAAATTTTTTTCCAGTTTCCCCATTCATTGACCGCTGCCGAGAGAGGGAACACGTGCGGGGTGAAGCTAATCCACTTTGCTCTCAAAGTACCCAAACTCTGGTGGATATTGCTGTGAACACGCTTTCCAGCAGCTCTTCGAGCACAGTCAGTTCCCTTTGGTGAAATAGAATTAAAATTAGGCTAACAAACAGCGGCCGATTATTGACCTTTAATTTTACAGATATCAACGAGCAGCCAGTGTACATTGTGCCGACGAAGTTATGCTCACTTGAACAGCCATATGCATTCGGTTCATCCAGGTTGTGGAGTCTCCTGGGCTCCTGGAACTTGCGGCCAAGTTTGCGGTACGTTACTGGTTCATTCATCTACGATTTCCAGATATTCTAGATTGTCTTCACGTAATTTCAAAAATATTGTAAAGCTAATCTGTCTTTTTGCATGTGACAGGAAACGACTACGTTCTGTGCAGCGATTGTCTCGACATGTACAGCGGTGTTAGGGATGAAAGGCAGGTTTCCAGTTCGCAACTCCACATTCCCAACCTGCTGACGGACGCTACTATCATTCAAGGTCTGTTAAATCCTCTTGAGTAATCAATTTCTGAAAAATCCATGTGCTTCTGATTCAATATCATGCGATAACTATTTGTAATTATCTCTCCATTGTGCTATTTGCAGAGAGCCATTCTATATCGTTTGATGGGCCGGTGGATTTATTAAAACTGGACGTGCAGTTTAGGAAATTTTGTGACAAGAGTCCGCCTTTGATGCTACCTGAACCTGTGCCATTTGATTCGATCGACCCGCTCGGGTCGTCATTTATTCCTCCAGTTACAACACCGAATTTGAAACGTAGTCCCGGTAAGCTACTTAGTCTCTTGAAAGTTGAAACGTATAAGATTAGTTCTATTTAATTTTTAAAATATTTTTAATGTCACTGCAATTTTTGGGTTACCTTTCTATCTCATTTTTAATTTGTGCGCAGTGACCTCTGGCGTAGGATGCTCATCGTCTTCGGATTGCCCACTTGGAGAGCAAGCGGCAACTCTGACAAACAGCAAAGACCGAATCCTGGCATTGAAGAAGACTACTCACGCAAATCAAACAGCCATTGCCCGCTCAGTGGTCATGAACGCTCTTGGTCATCTCACGACCAGGTATGGAATTTTTAATGCATCAGGAGACATTTGTCTCTTTGAATTTACACTGTTATAAGTTTTTAGCGTGGAATAAATGTGAGAATGTTGTTATATTCTAATTGATTTTTTCTAGCGGAGCAAATAGTAATTTGTCGGAAGGTTTGTTCGCCATGGGTCTGGACGATATTCGGAAAGTCGTGCGGCTAATGACATTGATGGCCGGGTCACAGTCAAACGCCTTGTCAAACCTTAGCGCAGCCATAGCCTCCATCATCTCTACTGATCAGAGTTCGAGCAAACTTGTTATATATATTTGCGCACAGGTGAAATCAAAAGTTTTACTTTTATTTATAACAAAAATTAGTTTCCAAAAAAAAAAAATAATAATAAAAAAGTTAATAAATAAAAACGATATATCACTCTCTCTTCATTTGTCATGGCTCAACATTTTTTTTTTTTCGAAGATATCTTAGTTGTTTGTTGAATAGTATGTCGTTTGATGAATGTCTTTTAGTAGGTAATCAGCTATACTAAGCTATCAAAATTGGCAATTTGCATTAATTGAACTCATCGTTCTCAGGAGTTGTTGAACCTTGCTCAAAACGGCGAACCCAGCGCAGGCGCATCTGAAAGCAGTTTGGCTGTTACGCAGTCTCTCGTGGAAATGCTTACTTCCTATAGCGAATCACTTTTCAATGGTATGATCATTATACGATTGCGATTCAAATTATTTTGAACTGTACAAACATTAAGTCATCTTGTATCGGAAATTGCGATTATGTATAAGTTTGAATTTATTTTTGCTAGACGAAGAGAAAATCCCTGGCAGTCCAGTCGATGGCAAGACGCTCAGCCCTCTGTTCTTGGCTAATGCATTGGCAGCTTGCGTCTTGTCTAACAAGTTATCATCCACCTACAGGCAATGGGCTACTCAACAGCTGGTAAATTTACCTACGTATTTACATTCGTATTGTGAGGGAGACAATCGAAAATGATTCACTGACTCGACGGCCGTCAATTCAACTGTACTTTGCTCTTGGAATTGATTCGATTTAGATTATCCCAATTGATGTTACCGATTCGTATTTAGGTCGTCTGCTTGGCAATGAAAAGCACAGTCCTGCCAAATCATATTCTTGAAACGTTGAACATGGCGGATTTGAGCGGAGTTTTAGCCAGAAGCCCCATGTTCTTCGCGCAGGGTCACGACAACAGGATTAGCTGTTTGGTATGGAACGATGCTCTCGCCCACTTTGCGTCCAGGTTGGTGAAACGTAGATTTTACAAATATAATGTTATATTAGTTCTTTTATTTTCGTTCTTTGCAACTGACGATATGTCAATTTTTTCTAGCGGATACGACGGCACCGTGCGAATTTGGTGCCCCGAGTCGGGCGTCGTTGAACAGACGTTGATTTATAGGAAATCATTAAACGCATTCGGAAGTCTACACGGAGAACTTGTTGCAAATTTATGTTGGTCGTACAACGGTTCGTACATGGCCGCATCCATGGGCAACTCTATCAACATCTGGCACTTTAAAGGTTAGAGCTTGAAATTTACACTGTTGTAAGGGCGTTTCTCCAAATTTCGAGCGGTATCCTTGCCGAAATTCGCATGGGTAAAAAGCTAAAATATTGTCATTTTTTTCATTCCAGACGATGGAAAGCCGAGCGGCGAATGTTTTGTCGATTGTGAAACGGACTGGATCACTTCACTTTGCTGGCCAGCCGAATGCGACAGCGAATCGCGCTCTGCTACATTGCTGATGGGGTGTATCAACGGATCCGTATCTATGATAACGATTAAGAATAAATCATCGAAAAAAGACGAACTCCCGAATTGCAGTCAGCCCAATGGTACGTAAATGGTGTAATTAGAGTGATTGCGGGGCAGATGAAAACATGCAATAAATCACTGTTATAACTATAAAATAGTAAATCAAGTATTTTGATAAAATCTTTCTATTTGTCCCTCCTGTTTTCTTTGCAGCGTCTGTTATTCAAATCTCGTGGTACAAAGATGAAAAGCCGTTTGCCGTTGCGTTCTCTGACGGCTCTGTCCGGATCGCCTTTAAAGAGAACGTGCTCGACGTACTGACCATCAAGGCTTTCAATGTAGGTTTATTTTATATTTTATTTGGCTACAGTTATTACATTAATTGGTCTTTCAATTGGGTAACTGATTTGTTTGTGATATAATTTCTCTCCTACGCAGTCGTCAATTTGTGCATGCCAATGGAGCCCAACTGGTCGGTATTTGGCGATTTGTGGGAACCAAGACAAATATTGCAAGGTTTACTCGGTCAATCGAGATTTATCCTGGCATCTTGAAATGAGCTTGCAACATGATCACGACCCCTCAACTATCACTTGGTCCCCTTTTGTGGGTAAGAAGGTTGAATTAAATTGCGAATCAATTGCTTCGGAAATATTTAATGTAGAAATTTTGAAGGTGGTTCAAGTAATAAATCGCCAAAGTGACTTGTAAAATTATTTAAATTACGTCCCTGTGATTTCAGGTAAAGGAAGTAAACCATTCCTTTTGTGCGTTGGAACAGTAACTGGAATGATCTACGTTTGGCTTCTCCCTCAGTCTTCCATTAGCGATGATCAGGCTCAACTTTTCTACTCATTGCAAGGCCACCTCTTCAACCCTATCACGTGCCTCGCTGTCAACAACGATGGGACACTGCTTGCTTCAGGTTCGCTCCTGCAATATCTCATGCTTTGTAGACTATTCAAGGTTCGATCGGTTTTAAAAACTTCGGTTGTTTCAGGTTGCGGAAAAGGTGCAAGTGGCGTACTGAACTTGTGGTCACTTGTTGATGGTTGCGTCGTGCAGACGTCACCTGGCTCCGGTGGTGTACAGTCGCTAACTTGGCTGACTTGTGACAGTTTGGCCGTAGCCTTTAACCGGTCAAAGGTATTGCCGATTATTTTTGTAACGGTGACGAATAGAAAGTTATTCTTGAATCTTACTACATTCTACATCTCTCATTCTAGGATATCACCTTGCTCAAGTGCTGCGCCACTTCCTCCGTTCTGCCTAAGAGTCGCCAACACCTGATGAGACGGGGCATTTTCGGACTTCAGACGGCCCCTTGCCTCACAACGTTGTTAGAAACCCTTCCAGTCATGCTGTTCAAACAGCACAGCTATGAAACTCCTCTAGTCAACAACGGGCAACAATTGATATACAGCGATTACTTCAAATGTTTGATCGCTTTGTCATTGTCGCTTTCTCTTGAAAACACCTTATGTTATGATCGTTGCGCACCGAACGATTCAGAATCGCGGTCTCTAGGTAATGTTGCTTTTTCCCTTGTCTCTTTTTTGGTAAAACATGCCTTTCTGTAAATTAACCGTTTATTGTCGTCTTTTTCATTTCATCTTGGTTGCAGCTGTTTAATGCCTTTGCTAGAGATTCTGTATTATATTCACTTTTTGTACTAAACTCATTCTCAATATTATTCTGTTTCAGTTGCTGAGACCAACTGGCTCCACACTGTTAGCCTCGCATCCAAAATTGCAGAAGCCATCGTCTGCCGTTCTCAGTTCCCGGCCGAATTCATTTCCCAGAAGCCTGACATAGCGAAACGTAAGAACTTCTGAAATAGACGTTTGATTATTTCAGGTGTGCTAAATCTTGCTGAGTCTTGCTTCATTTTTCTCATTATTTTTGAAAAATACAGCTGAATACTGGGAAATCGCTACTGACAACCATTCATGGAGTATCAAGCAAGACGAAGAAATTATGGCTTGGGCAACCACTCAGCCCCAGGACTGGCAGCTTGGTTCCAAATGCGAAGCTTACTTATGGGGCAACGGACGCCATGGGCAGCTAGCTGAAATCGGTTAAACAAAATGCATTATGAGTAAAATAAATTGTTGTCACATAACCTAAACAATCAGGTGATAAATTGAATTTGTGTTTCAGGTCACAGTTCTCATAGGCCTGCCCTTTGCGAATCCTTTTCAAACGCTCAACAAATAATCTGCGGTCAAAACTGCACATTCGTTATTCAAGCTAACGGAGCAGTGTTGTCATGTGGTGAAGGCAGTTACGGAAGACTAGGGCAAGGCCATGCTGATGATCTACATTCGCTAAGTGTAATTTCTTCGCTGCAAGGTGACTTTCAGGCTATCTTTGGAAACTTGAATTTATTATTTTCCTTATTCTCTTCTTTCCCTTATTTTCATTTCTGTATAAAAGGCGATAAAGCGATAGCCAACATTTTCATTAGTTTTCCTTTGGATTTTTCCAGGCTTTGTCATCATCCAGCTCGCAACATCTCGCGGTTCAGACGGCCACAGCCTTGCGCTTGCTGAAAGTGGTGAAGTATTCTCTTGGGGTGACGGTGACTACGGTAAACTCGGCCATGGTAATAGTGACAGGCAACGACGACCGCGGCAAATTGAAGCATTACAAGGGGAAGACGTTGTACAGGTCGGTGTGAAAAAACTTGATTGCATCCCAATTGACAATGTGTCATTGCATCAAACTCAATCAAATCTATCTCTGCCAGTTTCATATATTTCCCATTGTTAATGAGAAATTCTCAATTTATGTTGCAGGTGTCGTGCGGTTTCAAGCATAGCGCTGTTGTCACGTATGATGGAAAACTCTTCACGTTTGGCAACGGCGATTACGGACGTTTGGGCCATGGTTCGACCAGTAATAAGAAACTCCCAGAACGCGTAATGGCTTTGCAAGGCTTGCAAGTCGGCCAAGTCGCATGTGGGCTCAATCACACCGTCTGCGTGTCGAACAATGGAACTGTAGTGTGGTCGTTTGGTGACGGTGACTATGGCAAGCTTGGGCTTGGCAACACTGTCACCTACAACACGCCTCAGGTAAGCGAAATAATGAACAGTTGGTGGATCAACATCAATTTATTAGAAGAAAAATATCAAGGTTCAACAGCAATGTCTTTACTACGATGTTTTTTAGACATCAATGTTTGAACCGTGAAAAATTATATAGTTGCATTTTTTTTTCTCGAAGAAAAGCTCTTTTTGGGCGTAAGTGATTCATGGGTTAGGCAATCAGGAAGGAAATTGTGGGAATTCATTAAGTCGCAGAATCTTTCCAATTTCAGGTTTTTATCTATTTTTTGTGGGAAATAAAGGCAGTGTTTTCCTGAATTTTACTGAATGGGTAAATTCATGATTTTTTAAAATACTTTTTCAAAATTATACAGTGTCACGGCCTCGCTGGTATGTCAATACTCAAAATATCGATGTTTTCCTTTTCTTTACTACAGTGAAAATGTAATATTTAACGATTTTTTGTTGATGAGGTTTTGAAACTTCAACGTTTGTCGATGTATCAGTACCTTCAATGTTGTGTAGATTCGATTTGTGAAATATTGAACATCAATGTAGTCGCTTCGGTGTCCCAACCTTGGAAAAATGTTGATCCTAATTAATTGAGTTTTCGTTCTTTACATGTTTCAGTCGCATTTGCCCATAATCTAAAATATAAAGAATTCTTCGAGATTTCCGACCTTGTAGGTTTAGAAGGCAATCTTAATTCATGCAAAATTGACATATTATGGAGAAGGCTGAAATAATTGGCTCACTCTGAAATAGTTTTATATGTTTTTTTTGGAACAAAAGCTGAAAAAGCCTTGCAATTAGCGAGGTAGTGAGATTTAAAAGTCAAGGGGAGGAAGATCACTTAATATAACGTGTGAAGGATTGAGATTTGTAAGAATTTGTTTTCTCTTGCTCATCTAATGATCTCTTTACACGATCTGTAGTAAGTGTTACTAATTACACTGGTATGATTTCAGAAAGTGGAAGCTCTGATGGGTGAAGTGATCAAGAAAGTTTGCTGCGGTTCGCAATTCACTGTTTTCTTGACAATGGACGGCAAAGTGTTCACTTGCGGAATTGAGAGATTGATCGGTCTATCCGAATGCAGATACTCGAATCACAGCCGACCTCAAATGGTAATTATTTTTCACTGACAACGAAACAAATTTTACATCCTATAGATATTACAGTAATGTTGAACTTTTTTGCAGGTCTCTTCATTGTCATCGCAGTTCATCGAAGATATTGCCGTAGGAGCTGAACACACTCTTGCTCTCAGTTCGGAAGGCTGCGTCTTTGGTTGGGGAAACAATTCAGATGCTCAACTGGGATTCGGCCATTCAGCTTTGGCTACTAAGCAACCCCTTCCGATAATGTCATTGTCTGACAAAGGAATTAAACAGGTAAATAGTATTATCTGGGAGTGATAATTTTCTTCTGAAAAAGTATGAAATTTGGTGAATATTGTTTGAAATTATTTTCAGATATCGACCGGGCGGACGCATTCGGCAGCGTGGACAGTGCCTCCGGTTCCAAGGCGTAAACCTGGCGTATCACGGAGCGCTCAGTTCGGCCTGCCCAGTTTAGTGCCAGCACAATATGGCCACCTTCAGAACACACCTATACCCGCAATTCAGGCTCGCCTAAGCCTGCTCCACCAGTTCTCCGACACTCTGTATTCCTGTTGGAAATTTCTACCTCTCTGTTCACTGGTAACCTTTAATCCTCTTCCTCGATCTTTTTCACTACTTGGATGCTTTCTGAATATAGAAAAATTGCTATTCCAGGATGTGGCATGGTCTCAAACGCCTCCCTACTCCTGGCTTGGATCTCAAGTGCTCAGGCCACTTTTGTCAACTAGAGTGTACACTCTTCCTTTGGTGAGATGTCTTGGAAGGACTATGGTTCAAGGGCGCAACTACGGACCCCAAGTGACTGTCAGCAGACTTACAGCTACTCGCAAGTCTTCAAGTACGATCGAACCAATTTTCATGCAAGTGGCACGTCAAGTCGTCAAAATGAAAGCGTCCGATTTGAGGCTCCCGTCCCGAGCTTGGAAAGTAAGTTCGCCTCAGTTTCTTCCATTTCCCAATTTGCCATTTCTGGATTAACTAATCACGCCTCTTTTCAGGTGAAACTAGTTGGTGAAGGAGCTGATGATGCAGGTGGAGTATTTGATGACACGATCACCGAACTGTGCGAGGAGATGTTGAACGGAACCGTTCCGTTGCTTATCCCGACTCCGAACACTCTTAATGAAACCGGTTACTCCAGAGACCGATTCCTCCTCAACCCTTCGCTCACTGAAGCACATCATCTCCAATGGTTTAAATTCCTTGGTACGGACGTTCATGCAGTGAGCTTTTGGAAAATATTTTCTTTGGCGTGTAAATAAGAGATTCAAATATTGCAGGTATACTTTTGGGTGTTGCTGTGAGAACGAAAAAGCCGATAGCTCTTCCTTTGTCTTCTATCGTTTGGAAGCTCCTCGTCCGGGAATCAGTTACTTGGGACGACCTTGAAGAAAATGACGCTCTTTACGCTCAGAGTTTGCGAGGTATCCGGGACATACATAAATCAGGCGTCACTGAAGATACCTTTCACGAGGTAATGAATCTTTAAATTACAGTAAATGTGAGTACTCGGCTACAGAAATTAGATTTTCATCTGCTGTTGTGTTCACAGGTAATTCCTCTTGAATGTTTCGAGGGTACGAGTTGGACTGGGAAAATGATGCCGATCGTTCCAGCTGGCCGTTCAATACCTTTAACGTTTCACAATCGTATGCAATATGTTGAGCAAGCTGTCAGCTTTAGATTGCACGAAATGGATACGCAGGTTTGAATGAAAGCAGTTTTTAATAATAAATCGCTTCAGAAGTAGGCCATTTGACATTGTAGTTTCATATTTTTTCAGGTAAGGGCTGTGAGAGAAGGAATGGCCTGGCTGATACCAGTTCCACTACTTTCCCTAATGACTGCAAGCCATTTTGAGCTCCTGGTTTGCGGGCTTCCTCACATAAGCATTTCACTCCTGAAGAAAATAGTCCGGTGAGTTCTCTGAGCTATTTTAAGATGGATTAGAATCTTAAGATCTCTTCGGAATCAATGAAATTGGAGACGCCTCAATGAAAGCGGCAGTGTAATATTATTGCTGTGGATAATAGTTATAGAGATCTGGAAGCGGGAAGTCCGTTAATTCAGTGGCTTTGGCAAGCGTTGGAAAGCTTCACAGATGCGGAGAAAGTGCTTTTCATGCGATTTGTATCCGGGAGGTCCCGTTTGCCGGCAAATCTCGCCGACGTGTCGCAGCGATTCCAGGTTCGTACAACCCATGAATAAAATATTTCACGTTATTAGCTATCCTCTTGGCCTATTAAAGTTAAGGCACACTAACCATTGATCAATCGCTAAAGAAACGCGTTTTCCGAGCTGCTGTCATCAATTGTCAAAGTTGATTGTGGTTCAAGAAATCCTAATTTATTTAATTTTTCAGTATCATCAAATAATCGCATATGATAGCTGTTTGCTTCGGTTCTTTTTACTACTGCGTAACTCAATAATGTTTTAGGTGATGAAAGTCGACAGAGCAGTTGATGGACTGCCGACCGCGCAAACTTGCTTCTCCCAACTGCGTCTTCCTCCATATTCCAGTCCGGAAATCCTCGCCGAGCGTTTGCGCTACGCTATCAACTCGTGCCGTTCGATCGACATGGACAATTACATGCTAACAAGGAACAGAGACGCATCTGACGAATTTTCAGACGAATACTGAACACGAAAAATTAGTAAGTAGTTTGATAAATTTTAACAAATGTACAGAATTGCTCTTTTGCTATGTTTCTTGGCTATTTTTGGGGAAAGAATTTGTAAGAAAGAATCGCAATTCCATCTAGCAAAACATTTCTTCCTGTTCGAAAATAGATAACAATTGGCTCCAAGCTGAAGTGGAGACATTTTTAAAAATTTAATCCATAAATCGTCACTAGAATTAAGGTAAATTCCAATTCTGAAGAAATTCTAGCTCGTTTTACTCAGTGAAAAACTATTTTTTGTATAATTGAATTATATTTTGTAATTATTGTTTCAGTGTTGGAAACATTTCCCCATTGCAAGACACTCATTACAGTAAAACAAGTAGTTCATGTTCGTTCGTTGTACTTTGTATACTTATGCCCGTGTGTTGTGTAACTATTAACCGATTGTGTTATCTTTGAAAAGGCTGATGACGTGTAATTTCTATTATAGTCTGTCCTAGCATGTGGGTGATATTTGCGTAATAAGTATTTATATTTAGTGTACCAATTTTTAATTTACGCGAAGTAAATTTATTTAAGAAAAAAAATCCCCCATCGAATATTTCGTCTCCCTTTGTCCATTTCGATTTTACATGGGGAAAAGGCGAAGAAAATGAATTGTCGTTGCTACAATTTTATTGAGCTGTGCGAAAAATAGATGATGAGATAACAGTTGATACACAATTTCGAAAATCTCTGGATTCGGAAATTATTTATACGAAAATATCTGTCGATAAAAAGGTTTTACTGTATCTGGTTGGCACTATTGTACCACTAGAGGAACTCAAATCTAATCAGTGCAAGACATAAAATAAAATTTGTTTTTAGTAGAAATTAATTGAACGCAAATTTCGTTCTTTTTCGTATTATTTTGATCTGCTAGATCCGCAATACGAATTTCACATCCGGTGGATACATTTTTCTACAAGATGCAGTACAGAATTTGTAATATTGCAAACGTGGTGTGATTTCTATAGCTAAACGTTGTTTAGTTTTGAGATGCAATTTAATCGATGGTGAGTGTGCGGAAGGAGCCTTCCATAAAATGGAGCGAGTTTCTTTTCTCGTTGGTCCTCTTCGCATTGTTGGCTAACCAAGGATTCGATCTTAACCATTCGCGGTTCTTTTCGACTTTGGCCTTCCACGTTTCTGTAACATTTTGATGAAGTTAGTTCCAAGGTGACATTGTTTCAATTATTAACTTATTAAAATTGCCCTCGTATTACCTTTTATTTCCGCTACAGTCCCTGCCTTGCCGCCGTAATCGTTAGGTAAAATTTCCGCCGGAATGTATTCGAACAATGTTTTTGAATCAGGTTGGTGGAAGTGGATCTGTGAAAACGGTTGAGATAGAATGAACAACGATGGCAATCGAACTGTGTAGTGACAGGGTTAAGTGAACGGTAGCTGGAATAATAATAAATGGAACCAGTGAGTTTTGAAAATTGGTACAGGTGTCCTCAGGAGCAAGATCTCCCTATGTTTGAATGGGGATTAAAGGAGTCGCGTTTCCGTCAATTGGAACAGCCTTTTAGACCCTGTAGGTCACCAAAAATCACTTTCATAGGCCTGTGGGTTTTTTGTAATCCTGAGATATCAAAATCCTATTTCCGAAAGTTGACAATTTTAATTTGGTTTCGTCAAATTCGTTTGGACTATAGATAACTACGTGAATTGAATGTTTAGTTTATCCAACGGTGCTCAAGTTTAAATAACTCTACGTAAATATTGTGTTCGGTCAGAAAATTTAGTCTGGTGATGTGTGGTACTTCAAAAACAGTTGCGAGCTCTGTATGGAATTTGTGAGTTCGGATACAAGTGAATTATTTTAATCCATTCTCGAAACATTCGTATTGTGAACGTGGAAAATCAATCGTTCGTGCGTATGGATTGCATAATTGGTTGGATTTATTGGAGCTTTTCCACTTACACTGTAGACGCGCTTTTTCTTGGGTATTTTCTTCTGCAAAGGTTACGAAAATGATATAGAACATAATAATCGCATAGATTTCCCTGCTTTTCTGATAAATTAATTTTTTTCCTATATGAATCAACAGCAAATAAGATTATTATTGAATAAAAATTTAGTGAAGCTCCTCTGCAGTGGTTCGTCAATTTTTAACCACTGCTTTCATGATTTGGCGCCTGAAATTTTTTACGTTATTAATTTTCACATATTACCAGAGAGAATTCTTCTCTATAATTGAAAACATGAAAGCGATCTAAAAAAGACTCACCATTCCGAAAACTTCGCCTTTGATGAACGGCTTGGAGATCATCAAAGTGCGGTCCAAAAGACTGGAGACGTTGATGACGTGGATTTGTTTCAGTCGTACTGGATGCGCCTCCTGAAATAATCAGAATTATGAACTCACTTTGTTTCCATCGTATTATCGAATAGTCAGCATCGAATATCATCTCCCGACGTTCAGATCCATTACACACCTGCGTATATTGCATGTATTTCCTCAAGGAGAGCAGATTGACTCTTGTCAGATGTTTGAGCGAGTAGCCCGTCATGTCGAAAATGATGACTTCCCCTTTGGGTATATTTTGCTCTGTTTTGACGCGCGTGTCCCCGACGAGGAAGAAACATTTGACGTAGTCGTTGAAATGGAATTTGTCAGCGTCAGCGTCGGCGAGGCGGTACATGAGAACTTTGTAGCCCTCGGGCGTCGTTTGAGGAAGGGGTAACAGGTCGCTTGAAAATATGATAAGAATATTATTTCCCGTCGTTCAGCCCACAGTTGTAGTAATTGAATCAATAATGGTACCGGGAGCGCTTAATTAACTTTAGGTTAATTAGCTGATGAATGGTACGATTTTATGCCAACAACCCTTGCTCTCACGTTGGAAATAAGCTCTAAGTATGTCTTTTTTTTTAAAGCGATTTTCTTTTTTAAGCAATTTGTGTATTTTTATGTCGTATTTTATTATATCTTTTTTCATTATTCAAGTGGAAAGCTTGCATTAGCAATACAGTCTTCAATAACGTAAAACGTTCTATCGAATGTAGCTCGAACTATTTTTTTGGTACCTTCCAACTTCATAATTAGCCCTGTAATATGGGAAATTCATTTTGGTTTATTATTCAATAACAAACCGTTGTAATCGCCCAAGAAAATTTCTCCCTAGCAACCTAAAAATTCGATGTTTTTACGTTTCAAGGCATGCAGAATCCGAATATCCAATAAAAAGATTCTATCCGTTCGCCGTCAACAATATTCTGGCTAAACTACAAAAGCTAAATTCTTGACATTTTCACCGAAAATCAAGCGTGGCATGACAATGGCTCAATCTTTGATCAAAATTACGTTAGTTGCCAAGGAATTACCAATCTGTTATTAGGTAGAAACGTTCAAAAATGTTCAGAATAGTTACTAGTCGATGATCTTAAATTATAAGTAATTTTAATTAAGGAAATTAATCAATTATAATAAGGAATAAAAATCCTCTGTACGAACGTTTGCAGCGTTAAAAAAAAATTGTTATCTATGACTCACATCATCGAAAAGACGGTTTGCATAGCCGGCGACAACGGATCTCTGTCGTAGAAAAATTCGGGCGCGTCTGCTCGCAAGCAGAAAAAAAGATCCATCGTGTACTTGGTTTTTTCCAAACTCCGCCCGCAGCATTCCAGAAACCTCTCAATTAAGTGGTCTTCTGTAAAATAAAAATAAAATGAATAAAAAATGGATACGATTTATTTATTTATTTATTATTATTATTACACGGGCAAGCCCAATTACATTTTCAAAGTTTGTACGTCAATATACAAGTGGGAAAAACATTAAGTGAAAGTTAGAGGGGAGGAAAATATTATGTATTTCAGGATTGAAAGCGGCGAATTAAAAAAGAAATCAAAAAGAAAGAATGAATCATCAAATCAAGAATGAATTTTTTTTTATTTATTATGAATTCTCAGCATAGAATATAGTATACACTTGGCATTGATTGGTGACATGAAATGTTTGATGGTCACTTGAGGCCTTTCAGTTATATTAAAACATGTGTGCCTCAAATCTTGTCGGTCCATGTATTACATAGAGGGCACGTGTATTGCCCAGATGATGCCCTAATGGGTGAAAGCGTTAAAATAATTATGAACAACGAGTCGCCTTATTCGCCTCCCCTTCGACCTACCAGTTAAGCAAACTCTACCGATAAATAGGGCTCCTGAACTCCGGACCAGCATTTTGACGAATAATGGAAAAAAGGAGCATCGCTATAGCGAAGAAACGTGCTCTAGCCGCAGTTGACAAACGGCTGTGTGCTCTTTGCGATGATTTCGCGTTTTTCTTACAGAGCTCATCGCGCCATTAGTTCGGACCGGCTTAGTCGTAGCCTTTTCGCCCCTCGAAGGCGCTGTACTACGGCCAATATGGAGCCAATCAGAGTTTTCCCTCTTCTTACGAACAAAGGGCGAACGATTTGAAGAGCGACGTGATAAATAAAGGTCTGGAAAAGGAGGAAAAAACGGCCGGAGAAAATAGCCGTGCTGTGCGATCGAGTGGAGGAAAACATGTGATGTGAATTTGTTGCAACTGCTCTTATTGTCGGCCGAAGGGAGAAGATTGGACGAATCGGAGGCGGGAGGACGGACTCCATCTCTTTGTTAACGCACCATAAAAGCCGTTGGAACGTGCTCCGATCGTCTATCCTAGGCTCCAGCAGTTCTCGCCACCTTACGCCCGTTTCGACTCGAATTCATTGAGTATTCTCCAGGGGCGCTATACGGGAAGGAAGGTCGACTCGTAGGTACATGGGAAGCGCAAGCTTCATCCTCATCGATGGTCACGGGTGGCACAGCCTCCGAACGAACATCCGAGGACAGATTTCATATCGTTCGGGCTCCTGCGCTATTATCGTCCGAGTTAGTTGTCCGCCAACTCAATAAAACCGAGTTGCCGAGTTCGGCCTCGTTTCCCAGCGATAAGCGACCTATTGTGCCACAGATGGAGCAGCAACCTAACTTGACTGCTCGATGTTGCACTCTACATACGCGAAAGGGTATCTAGGTTAAGGGAAAATAATTTCTATGGAATACCTGTTTTTTACCGGATTTTTGAATTTTGCGAATCTCAAGGAGCCTCGTTCGAAAAGTTGCTGAAGGCGAAGAAAAACTAGGTGGCTGATGAAATGACCATGTTTTTCCCCCGATAACTTTTGAACCGACAACTTTTACATAGGTACATTTCTCAGAGGCGAGAAAGAGCTATCAAAATCCTACAATTTGGTTTATGGGGTTATATACTTATGTTATGTCCCCGCGGAGCTATTCGCGCTCGAAGGAAAACGAAAACACATTTTTCACCAAAAAGTGGTATATATTTGGAAAATAAAAAAAATAATGCGTGTCTTTTTTGTTTTTAATCTATTCTAAATTAAATTTCCTCAAGTTGCTTGTGCAGAACCTATTTCTCAAAATTTGTGAACGTGGCAAAAAAAAAAAAAAAAAATCTAAAGTTAAAACTACAAAAACCGAAAAAGTTGAGAAAATATATTAATTGTTAGAATTTGATTCTTTTCACTTGAATGCTACATCTAATATCCTGTAAGAATGAGTAATAAAATAATATTGAACAGTACTGTAAGTATTTGCAACGAATTTTCAAAGTTGGAAAACGTAAAAACGGTGCAGTACTAAAACTGGGAAAAAGTAGAAGTTGTCGTTAAATTTCCGTCTTGATGTCAAATTCGGATTCAGCGTTCAATTTCCTATAGGATTAGCTTTCAAATTCGCTTAAAAATAAACATTTATATTTCAACCTTTGCCGATGCCAGCGGAGCTCGAAATTTCGGCCGGTTAAACACTCGATTTACAGAAAATAATTTTTGCGGCGCTGTTCGAACTTTTTTCAACAAATTTTTTTCCAAGCACGTGTGTAAGGCGTGCAAATGAAGACTCCTGCATAATAAAAAAGTTGATTAAAATGAATTTTGACCCCGAAAAACACGGTTAATGTCCAATTTTCGAGCTTTAAAAAAATTGATTTATTTGGACCCCTTGCAGATTTTTCCGAAAATTGAAAAAAAAATACATTTTGGTATGATGCAACTTTCCTGAAAAATTCAGATTTTTAGCTGCATCGAGGGAGAAGTAAAAAATCGTTAACTGATCGCTACAAAAAAATCTGACGGGTACCCCTTGAATTTTTAGCGAAAATATTTCTTGATATATCAGCTGTTGTAAATTAACGTTTCGTACTTTGTACGGTTTTCTTGATTTTACAATTGGTTATACCTGTTACCGACTCAAACATGGAAGTACTGTGTGATCTATGCACACCACTGGTTATAAGTATAGGAGACAAAGAGAAAGTCACTAATTCCGCACATAGTTCTATTGTTACATCGATTTTGGAGTTAAGGCCATCATCAGGAACAATCTTACAATTGAAAGTTCTACTGCGATAACACATTTTATAATTCCTAGTTTCTGTTGTAAGATTGTTACCGATGATGGTCTTAACGCTGAAATCGATGTAACTCATTTAAACTTAGTCGAGCCTGTGACTATCTCTTCGTATCCTATCGTTTTGTTAGTTGTGCAATAATTTTTCAAGAGTTAGGATCGATTCCGTCTACATGACATACAATCAAAAGCTGACACACAATGTGCGATGAATTTAATCAAACAATTTACCAATATGAAACATTGTGAAGAACTATCACAGATAAAAGCACAAAGCACATTACAATAACCTATATTTCACAGTTGCAGACAAAATACGCGCTGGGATCATTTCTGAATTCATTTATTTGAAAGTTTCTGCAGCCAATCAGGCTTCGGAAGGAGCTTAGGTTGATTTCGTATCGCAAACGAATCCAATACTTTGCCCTCTCTCGGCGACGACCCGGAAGCGATGATGGACATGCTTGATACGTCGTTTGCCGGATTGTTTCGAGGACAGAGTTGATTTCCTGTTGTCTTCATATCATGTCCGCCCTCCTTGTCCGAGACGGCTGCCAGCTTGTACCGTTTTAGATATTTGACAGTCGCCAACGACAGATCCGTCGTCCGTTTCTGCATTGAACTGATATGATCAAGAGCGGCATTCACCTTCTTCCTGTCGGGCTTTGTCTTCAGATATTTCTGAGCTAGGGAATCAATGTCGACAGACGATTCTGTCCGGACAGGACGGCTTTCGAGGAACGTGACTTTCTTCTGAGCCGGCGGAATCCTATCGACAAAACTGACGCCGAGATTTTTCAACTGTTCGAGCGTCGCGTTGAACATGCTCTTATCGACGGCGTCAACTTGGGCGTGGATTTTCGACGTTTCGACGACCTCTTCGCCATCATCCGAGTCCATACTGTCTAACATTCCGCGCAAAGTTCCCATGACGGCGGAAAAAAAATTAGGATCGGAGCGACTCACGGATGAAAAATTCGAAACCTCAGCGCATTTCGGTGTAGTATCAGAGTCGATTGATTTATATTCTTTTTGATGAGATTCGTTCATTGCAACTACACCAAGTGCATCAGGACGTACTTCTATGTTGTTTTGACAGCTGCAGACATTTTTCAATCGACCGTCACCTCGGTCGTGTTGTATAACTTCGAGCAAGGATTTGATTTGATTCTGCAGCAAATTAATCTGCTGACTGTGCATTTTGACAATACGGAAAAGGTCGTCGATCCGTTCATCGCTCGATAGCTTTCTCGATTTAGACCCGCCGCTGCAAGGAGCGAAAATCGAATTGTTCTGATAATTCGGGTGGCAAACCGAGACGTCGTTTTCGGATTCGGAAGAGCAACCGTCGACGTGCGGATTTGAGTTGTAAAACAGTTCGGATTTCTGGTCGAGATCGGCCGAAAATCGGCGCTGAAGTTCATCAAGCCAAAGATCCCGTTCCGACCGTTCGGGTGAATCGTTTGATTTATGCAAGAACCGGTTATTTTCCATAACTAAATTCACACTGAAGAATAACAAACGTCAGGATAGAACGAGAATTGAATGAAAGAATCAACCAAAACGAACAATAGCAACAACAAGCTCAACTGTAAAATGCAAGAGCGGGAAATTATCGATAGAGGACCTTTGATAACAGATAACGATTTTTGGTCCTCGCTGTTGCCTTGTTGAGCGTAAAAAATAATTTTACTAAATATTGTTCTAAGTGTTGTCAATTCAATGATGTCGATTAAGAAGGGTTAACTTTTAAAAAAAGCTCAAGCCTTTGAAAAGAAAAAAACAAAAAGTACAGCTAGCCGAGTTTTAAAGAAACTAGGGGCTGAGCGCCCCTGGCGGCTGCCGCCGCCCAACCCCCTCAGCTATCACGCACAGTCGGCCCGTCGGAGGGGCTGCGCCCCTCCTCTCGGGCCTTACATATTATTTTGTGGGGGGCAGTGTCCTTTTCACTACTATATATAGTACTATATAGTATATAATATAGTATAGTATATAGTATATGGTATGGTATAGTATATAGTATTATGGTATAGTATAATAGTATATAGTATATGGTATAGGTATGGATTTAGTAGTTAATTATTTGTGTATGGAGAGTGGGAATCTATAGGTATTTTTATTGTAGGTAGTACTTAGTAGTTTCTATAATTTGGTATGTTGGTGGGGGTGTTTGAATGTACTTTGTATCATATAGTATTGTGTTTTTCAACTGGAGCAAAGTAGGAGCAAAATTTGACATAACAACTGTAAGTTTTCCAAGATTTGTAACTTGCACAGTGGATAACTCAAACAAAAAGTCGTCAATTCAGATGTTTCAATATACCAAAAGATGGGTAATTTAATTGCCCATACTTTCCTAATGTAATGTACCTATCCATTTTCCAACCGTTTTTGCGTTATTCAACAATATTGGTAGACTAAACGGGAAAATATGACATTTTTCAACTTAAAACGTTCTTTTCATCTATTTAGCGCGAAAGAAACAAAGAATGAACCATATATTATTGATGTACACATCATCAACTATCATTATACTGAATTTGAGCGAAATCCATTTCAAAAAATTTTTCGCGAAAAATCCAAGGGGTACCCCTGCGATTTTTTTCAACCGAACAGTTAACGATTTTTTACTCCTCTCTCAATACAGATAAAAATCTGAAATTTTTAGGAAAGTTGTGTCTTACCAAGATGTATTTTTGTGATTTTTTTTATTTCTCGGAAAAACCTGCAAGTGGTCCAAAAAAATCGGTTTTTAAATGCTCAAAAATTGGACTTTAACGGTGATTTTCGGGGTCAAAATAAATGCGAATCAATTGTTTTATTATGCAGGAGTCTTCATTTGAACGCCTTACACACGTACGTAGCAAAAAATTTGGTGAAAAAAATTTAAACAGAGCCAGAGAAATTATTTTCCGCAAATCGAGTTTTTCGCCGGCCGAAATTCCGAGCTCCGCTGGCATCGGTAATAGTAAATAATTAAATTTTCGTTTTAAAGCGATTTTGAGAGCTATTCGTATAGGAAATTTAACGCTGAATCCGAATATGACGTCAAAACGGCGGAAATTAGTCGGCAACTATCAGTTTTTTCAGGTTTAATACTACCCCACTTCACGTTTTTCTACTTTGAAATTCCGTTGCAAATACAGTACTGTTCAAATTTGATTAACTAATGACTCCTACAGGAAATTAGACGCAGAATTCGAATTTAAAGTGAAAAAAATTAAAATCGAACGATCATTAATATTTTTCGAGTTTTTTTCGTTTTTCATACTTTTGAAGTTTCAACTTTGGGATTTTTTTCGTCTCGTTCCCGAAATGGGACAGATTAGGTGCTGTGGAAGAAAATGTAGGAAATTTAACGTAGAATCCATTAAAAATACGAAAATGGCTAGCGTATATGATAGCTCTCGAGATATTACGAGATAGACTAGATAAGTTTGAACTATCATACTTACCCAAAAAATTAAAACCTAAAAACCCAACAAATTAATTCAATAAATTGAAAAATAATGATATTGCACTGACGAAATTCCTTAATTCAAAAGGTGAATTTTAGTCTGAGTTTCAGACTATCTGAAAAATATTAAGTTCAATTGTTTGAATTATCAATTTGAGAAAAAATACAAAAAATACACAAAAAAAAAGGATGTTAAAAAAAAATTCGAAATAGAAAATAACTTCTCGCTGTCGGAATTTCTCGATTCGAATGGCTTACTTTTCTTATAGGTTTCAGATTGACTATGGGGTATTGAATTAAAAGTGAAACTTTTTTTCGATGAATGTAATTACATTAAGTGTACAACTTATTGGTAGTATTTTTCAAACTAAAATGACTGGATTTTACAGGCAAAGCTTGGGTAAATGTTCTAGTTTGCATTCTTCTGAACATAATATCATTGTGCACATTTCATTGCGCGCAAGTCGTGCGGCTTTGTTTTGACCGTCAAATTGAACAATTTTTGGGTTTGAATAAGGAACTTTCGATTGTTGGAATTTGTGAATTCGAATTGGCAAACTTCATCTGAGTTTCACATTCTAAAAAATAATAAATTCAAAAGTTTAAATTAAAAAAAAAAAAAAAAAATTATAAAAGGAGAACACATAAAAAAGAAACAAAGTTCTTATTGTTGGGATTTCCCAATTAAAATGGCGAACTTTTCGTCCGAGTTTGATTATCTAAAAAAAAAAATATATCAAACTATGTAGTATGTAATTTGAATAATCCAAAAATAAATAAACAAAATTATTTATTAAGATGAACTTACCGACATCATATGGTAGATGTGATTGCTTATTGAGCCACGACCTTATCAACTGTATGTCTGTATTTAGTGACATTCTGAAACAGAAATTTCACACGCAAAAATTATGCAACGAAACAACAATTCAAGTAATCGATCAATGTCGGTCAAACGTTTCCAAGCTCGAAAATATCGGAAATCTTGTTTTATTGTGATCAACGCAACGCGATTGAGTAGATGAGATAATATCCCTGGGGACGGATTAAAGGATTTAATACAGTTTCTAGGTTCGGCTAAGTTAACAGATCCCGATTGCGCCCGAGGGTGTTGTTGGAATGACGCTTCTCTCTCGATTCTCTTCCACGCCTCTCGGAATGTTAAGCAGTTGTCGCTAACTAGAGGCACCTATGCGCGCTTTCATTGACAACATCCTTGATATGCGAGTACCGTCGCTTGAAATTCTCACGATATCCGTAAAAAACAAGGCACCAACGAGCAGTTTCGAGAAGAATGGAGTATTTCGAGCTCAGATTGGAATTCTTGTCTCAATAAAAATGGTGACGACCGAGGGCGGGTGAAACTTGCGCGATAAAAATCGTTTAAGCATAGCGATAAGAAAGTTTTTCCATTTCCCTAATTCCCTTTCTTCCTATGACGGACGTAAAAGGGCCCTATTCCGATGCAAAGCGAACGGTTTCTGGCTGTTGGGAAGTTTTATTATCACCGCGTTAAGATTGAAAGTAACGACCGTGGAAGACTGTTTTTCAATGTCGGGCTAAACGGAATTGGAGGATTTTTATTGAAAACTCGCCCCAACTCGAGATTGTTCGCAAGATGGGAAAAAATTTAGCGAATTTCGACCCTTTGAATATACAAAAATGATATTCTGTCGGCACGTAATTAGTTGTGGAAGCTGAATTGGAGTCCGGTGAGTAGAAATTTGCGAATAAAATGTCAATATTAAACGTCAATATAGAGAGAGATATTTTTTAAATGTAAATAGGGAGGAAAGGGAAAATTAAATGATTGAAATTACATCTTCGAATTGAAATATATTGTTTCCTCAACAAAGAACATGTTCAGACGATAGTATTGGGAATGATATTGAACCTAGCGAATTTTCTTTTGTGCGAAATAAAGCTTGAATCAATTGTCCATCCCAGGCTGAATTTTCTCTTTCACGAAAATCTCATTTTGAATAGAGTAAATTCCGGATAAAATATCGTACATATGTAATCGTACGAGAAAAAATATTTCGTTTACATTTCTCGACTTATTCGATCTGCTTTCGGTGAAAAGTCCCTTTCGACGTTTGTAGGATAACATCCATCAACGTACTCGAGAACATTCAAGCAGCGATGTCGGATCAGGCCATCCGGCGGTGAAAAAATCGTTCTACTGGCAATTAACTTTACTGTCGGACGGGAAGAAGCGCTCGTCTCCCGTAGGTCCGTTTCAGCCTCCGGCAGCGTTGGAGGGGTCTCTCAGTCCTCCGCAATCAACCGAAAGCTTCCATAAAAGCCGTACGCGCGTACTCGCATGGACCTTCGGTTGAAAATTTTCCAATTAAAACCGGGACCTGGGAATAGAAGCGGACAACCGGAGGGGAATAAAAAAAACCCACGCAGGAAAAAAGAAACGGGAGAGAGAGGTAACAAAACGATGATAGGACGACTGATGGAACAGTTTCGATCCCTGATACAGTAAAAGGCGATGGCCTCCGCCATTGCTGCTGAAAGACTCGAACAGTAGCTGCTGTTTTCAACCAGAAGCGATGCCTTCGTCCTTCTCGGATTCACGATGGCTACACGACCACCTACAGCCAACCCTTGGCATCTCACTTTACTATTGCTTCCAAGTATTAAATTTCCAGCTGGATAGTCAGCTAGGTTCGTCCCCATCTTCTTTTCTTCGACTTTATTTTCTTTTGTCTAACAGCTTTTCCGCTTCTTGCCTTCCCTTATTCTTTTTTTGTGTCCTTTTCATTTTCCTATATCGGTTTGTTCTTCGACTCAACGAACAGCCCTGGAATCAAAAGGGCTTCCGTTTATTTTCAAACATTTCCCCGTTGACCAGCGAGAAAATCTGTAGTCCTCTTGCTGATTGCGTCAGTTTGATCTTGAAAGCGCTCGACGGTTTTTCTTGCACACATCGCCGGATTCGAATGGTTACGTTTTATCAACTCTGAAGAAAAACACCGTTCTTTGTAAGGTTTCCCGAACGATCTCCTTTTCTTCTCGTTAAAAACTGGCGCTGGTAAAGATGGAGGAAAGATTGCAAGAATGTGCCTTCAAACGGGGCGAACTATAAAGGACTTTATTAAGCGATCCGCTCCTTCCTTTCATTCTTTCGATCTATTCATTTTTTTACTTGTTGCATCCCCTGTTGGAGGCGAGGTATTTTACCTCGTCGACCTGTGGCTTCTACCGAGTAATCAACGATGTGGCTTTCGTTATTTGTTCCAGAAAAATTCAGGAAACGCTTACTTCTCAACCGCTGTATTCCTTTTAATCGATGCAAAATCACACATTGATGAAAAATGATAATTTTATCAGTTTTTTTTTCTTCGAACGGCTGATAATATTAGTTGCTATATTCGAGCCCAGACAATTTAAATCAAATTTTGGGTAGTTATACAGGGTGTACATGATAAAGTGCGCAGTACTTCAACCACATATTGGACTACTAATTCGCAACAAAAAGTGTTATACAGTGTTTTTCCTACTACCCAATTTTTTACAAGTTTCTAACTTTTCCTCGCATTTTTGACCATATCATACCAAACCGTCATGACTTACTCAATTTCACTACTAGTTCAAATAAAAATAAAATATGCAAAAAAAATCATGCCATTCGAAAGTTGACAATCTGGTGAAAGATTAAAAAGCAAACGTTTGAAAAACAATCTTGCTCAAAATTTCGTACGATTTGCTTTTTGTACCTACTTATTTTTAGTAATTTTAAGGTTAGTGGTTTGGCACTTAAAATATAGGAAATTTTAAAATCTGTCCAACGGTGTTCTCAGATTTGAATTCGCTGAGTAATTAAAGCGGTTTTACTTTTCCTTGTCGTCGCATTTCTTGATGCCAATGGGGTGTGAGGGGGAGAAAAACCAGGCGACTCATTTTCCCATTCTTCATTCGCTGGCCGAGCACTTTCGCCCGTTCGGGCATCTTCAGGGCGACGTGGAGCCATAGGGTCCGTAGCATAGACTGTGACTGGATGCCAGAACGGGCGAAAGTGCTTGGTCAGCGAATAAAGAATCGCAGAATGAGTCGCCGGGGTGTTCTCCCCCCACACCCCATTGAAAGCGGTTTTATTGAGATAAGGTGAAATACGCAAGAAAACTCGTATAAGTTAAAAATAGGGAAATTCGGGGTACGAAATTACTTTGTGGGATACATTTTGCTGCACATTAATTTTAGAATACGTGGCTAGAGTACTGCGCAACTTCTCATTACCCACTGTACAACCCACCATTGATAATGACCACGGATGGCGACCACGACCGTTGGTGACCACACTTTTGGGTACTGGTGCCGATTCTTGGTAATGAGCATGGCAAACGACCAAACTCCTGCTGACGGCTGATGATGAACACGATTAGATGACGCACAACTGGTAACATTGGTAATACTCATACGAATCTTCAGTGGTGATTGTGGGCGCTGCAACTGACCACGTTTGGTAGCTGTCGGTTGGGCCCTGTTGAAGACGAGGGAACCGAGCTAACTACCACACGCTTTGAATTCAAGGATTTATCGAGACTTCCACGGAGGAAGTCCCTTCGCAAAAATATTGCGAACCTGGCCAAGCTCAGAAGTTAATGGTTGCAAACGGGACGACCTAGCAGGGAGGTGGCGCTGTGCGTATCAACCGAACCTGTCGAGAAGGTAGCGGTAGCGAATTTGAATCAATCCTACGTCATTTCTCAAGAAGATAGTGGGTGTTCCCCACAGTGATAATATTCGTCTCAGAGTTATTAGTGCTCATTTTTGAATTTCAAATCTCCATCGATATCACCTTCGCTGGAGAAGAAAATTCCTCCCATCGCTGAAAATAAAATCCGACTCTTAAGTCAAGAAGTTTCACGGCTTCCCTCAGATTGTCGGCTATAGTTCGGCTGCCAGAGTATTACCCTTCTCCAAGGAGTCCTGTTTTACCGTAGATTTTTGACTCACGCTTCGTATCCAAAGTCTTGAATAGATCTCTGCTGGCGAGGCTAAAACCGGTTCCCGAAATTCGCAACTCGCTTGGTCGTCATCCTTCAACTCCTGTTCATCGCGGCAACGCATTCGTCCAAGCCCTTTTGCAATCCTTTCACTCCTAATGAAAATCCTCACGACTAATCCTCGAGCGGGGAAAGTTTCGGGGAACCGAGTTCGTACTGAAGCTGTTGGAACTGTCGTGCATTGCGAGCAGGAGGACGTGGAGAAGGATTAAGCCGAGTTGCCACCCACGCTTCTTCCATCCATTTCAGTCTTCCCTTTATGTTTTACGCATCACTTGGAACCCTTCGCATTTTCAACGCGAAAACGTTCGCGTCCTTCATTCGCAACGAGAACGTTTCCCTTGCGGAAATTGGAAACTGCAACTTTTGCTGCGGAGAGCTCCTGATGGCGGCTGCAAAGAATGAACTTTGTTATGAAGCAAAAACGCATTCCCCTCAATGGCAGCTGTAATTAAGACTTCACAAAGTGCACGAGTTAGATACCTTTCCAATGGACATTATTGTTTCAGAATAGGAACTAGGTGGAATACCACATTCCATGGGACGATGGATTGGATGATCCTCTAGCTTGAAGCTGTTATAATAATCAGGGATTATTCGTGATATTAGGAAACTTGGCTATATATTTGGACGCGGCTGAAGCCTGGGGATGCTAATCCCCATCCGAATGGTCAAACTGACTGCACCAATTTATCGATACTGTGGAAAACTGAGTTATTCCTCCCATGATTTCAGTGCTTCTCATCGATTCTCACACTTCTTCTAATAGCAGCAGTTTTAACTCAAGTTTGTCTGGCTGAATAGTAGAATCCAATGGGCTCATTTGGGGCTCCTCATAATAGTGGCCCATTCTTGTGTTGGCTTAAACGATTAACTGACGATACACTCACGATCTGGAAACGTGAGAGGAAACCGCCAAAAGATAATCGGGGACGAAAAGCATGGTGAAAAAAGGATTTGTTTTCTTCGGTTAACCGTAGGGCACCGTACAATTGTGAGAAACCAGGAGGGGATTAGCCAAGGGCTGAATGTGTAGGGGAAACTTGCCTATACGACTCGATGATTTTGCAGATGGAGCGGTGCATTTCATTCGACAGTTAAAAATAAATTCAATGGTGAAGAATGTTCAATAAAACTGCCATTTGGTGTGGCTCGTTGTAATGCTCGAAATTTCAAGACGATCGTGGGAAAATCTTACACGGATCTCAGTGAATAAACCCTACTATCCCCTGACAAACCTCTTCCTCTTTCCTTGCGTGTGATAAATCACGTGCTGAAAAATCACAATTCGAAAGCACATTCTCCGAAGCCTGTCCCGATTTTTCCGCCGATCTTCATGTGGATGTGCTAGCGTCCTATAAGGCAAATGATTTTCGAAAGGAAATAATCCCATGTCGCGGTTTTCAATGGAAAGAACGTGCGGGTCTAGCTGCTATTGAGCAGAGCATGTGTACAGTATTTTTGGGCTTATTGAGTTCAACTTTGAAGCGTATTTATTCGAAATATGAACTGTTTTCGGAATTTCTTGAGTTCTTTATGGCGGAGCGAGTAGGACTGTCTCGGTAACCAGCTTGAATAGAATTTTGCGTTTAGTTCGCTGACGTTTTTAACATTTTCGTTAGCATAAGTTGCCTGAGACTTGAAATTCAGTTAGTCGGTACGTTGAAAAAATATAATTATAACGATAATATTCTTTCAAAGCTTAGTCCCTCGCATTAACCACTAAGCGAATACAATCAGCCGTATGAGGCTTTCCACTTTAGCATCAAAGCGTCGCTTCTGCAAACGCGACTGTAGATAATCCAAAGTTGTATCGCCCTTTCACAACTCATTCCGTTCATTGGTAACCGAAGCTATTAAGGCTGGAGTTAAGCCCTTAGTAAATTACACTGATGTAAAGGATGAGCTGAGATGAAACAGTTGTCGGCAATTTTGTTAGTACAGGTGCTAACATGTACGAAGCTTACAAAGTTGACCTACCTCGCACCCGCTGAGCCCATCTCCCAACCCTTGTACCACTTGAACTGACTAACTTCGCCACACGTTAATGCAGATGTTTGCTCGGGTTATTTGACTATTAAGACGAGTCAACACAGCCAACATTTCTCTCCGTTGTCGTTTCCGACGATGGCTTCATTCCTTCCGCTTCGGCTGAGCTGCCCCTTTCTCCGAAGGACAAATAGCGAAACGCCGGCTGATAAATATCAGTCCGATTTTATGCTTTCATGCGTTACGCGAATAAGAAAAGAACCGTCGGGCGCAGTGAAAATTCTGGGAAAAGAGAAGTAATAGGGGAAAATCGCGTTTCCAATTGGGGAAATGGAGTTTACTTCAGTGCATTTTATTCTGCGGATTGCTTGCCATCAGGGCTGCAATACTGACGGTTTGAATCCTCATGATTCGTCCAATTGAACTTGCTAATTAATTTGGAAATCCTTTGAATCAGAAGCTTATTCGAGTTGCTAGATTTGTCAGCACGCATCACTCAAGGCACTGGTTACTATTCCATAAACACTGAACTACAAAAATGATGGAGCGCCGTGCGATTTGAAAAATCCACACTTCTCCTTTTTGGTTTATTATTCAATAATAAACCATTGTAATCGCCCAAGAAAAAAAAAATTTCTAACCCCCCTCAAAATTTGATGTTTTACGTTTCATGGCATGTAGAATCCGAATATCCAATAAAAAAAATTCTGTCGGTCCGCCGTACGCCGTCCGCCGTCCGCCGTCCGCCGTTAGCAGTTTTCCGGCCAAACTGTAAGAGCTAAAAATTTGAAATTTTCACCAAAAATCAATCTCGGTCCTAGGACGGCCCAATTCTTGAACCAACTTGCTAGCTCAATTTTAAGGGTGTTTTTGGGGGGTTTTGAGGGGGAGAAAAATCATATTTTCCAAGGTTTTTCAGAAAAATGTGTACGTGGTATCAAATTACATAGATTTTTGGGCGCTGAATCGAATGAGACCATTGCCAGGTCGATAGCTTTATTGGTTCTCGAGTTATCGCAGCTTTTGTGCCGAATTTGGGAGATTTTCAGAAATTTGACATGAGGGTATAACTCGAGAGTTCTTGGAGCTATAAAAATCGTTCTATACTCATTGGAATGGTCGTCAACCACTCTCCAGCTGTATCGTTAGGCAATAAGTTTAGCTTTTAATTAGGAAATTAAGAAAAATAAAAATGATTAAAATTACAATAGTTGCTACGGAGTTTTCCCCTATAGTTACCATCTGTTTTTCGGTGGGAAGGTTCACAAATGATCGGAATATTTAAAATGACAAATGGATAGTCTTCTTAAATCAATATTGAAGCGAAATAATAATAAACCACTGTACAATCATTTGCAGCGTTTTCTCTCTGAGGACTTTCCCAACTCAATGATTGACAATTCTTGAACACTGGAAGCGACTTTCGTTACGTTTCGTTGCTGATTTCGAATTCATCAAGTGCCACCCTCTTGAGGTGAAATTCACCGCGACGAAATCGGTGAGCGATAGGTGAACATTGGAAGTTCTCTGTACATTTGAAACTCCTAGGAAAATCCTCGCTCGCTCGTCGACCCAGGATTCTTGGCAATAATATGTGGAAACTATCAAGACTGGGCTACCGTGGATACCAGCTCTTCATTGTACTCCTATTATTCCATTTACTTTTTTTCATGTTGTTTTCCTTGCATTCTATTGTGTTTTTCTTTTTCTGATACAGTTCGTACCATCGTTATATCATATTTAAATCAGTAACAATTTATCGCATCACAGAGCGAAGCTCTACAATATGTTTGAAAATCAGTAGAACTAGAAGAAATTTACTACGGTGGTCGATTTTTGATTTGCTGGAATTCATCTCAAGTTCCCTGTCGCGGCGTAGAAATTCGCTTCTTGATAGTACGCCGATTTCCACTCGCGACTAAATTGCAAGCTGACGTTAAAAATCCGTGGTACAATGCTGAAGATTATTTTTAACGCAGCCGAATCTCCGTTTTCCATACAAGCTGTAAACAACGGTCGAAAGTAAACAATGCGGTTTGTTTTTTCGTCTCATGTAATACGCTCTGGCGTGATTTATAAATTGCCTGTTTCTGGGGCAGGTGGGATGACAGCAAGGTCCGCAGGGTTTCATAAACGGCGAGACCTAGGGAAGACCCCGATCCGAGGAGTGTCAGTGAATGTACGCATGTCACTGTGTGTGATCTCCCTCCAACTACACCGACTGTGCGAGCTTGTCGCGTAAATAACAAGCGCATGAGGTCCGGCCGTTGCTGCGGAATAGGAATTCGGATGCGAATAAACTCGACTTGGGGATTTATGAGGGTAAAAATGGCCATCTGTAGCTGTTGAATTTTTACAAAAAAAACCTCTGCTATATTTGACAAGAGTCGTTTGTATTTTGGTTTATGCCCAACTAAAAAGATAATACTAATAAATTAACGCTCCGCATGCGGTGTTTTGCAGTAATGTAAGCATTTTTTGAAACGGTGCTTATTTTTACCTCCAATTACACTTTCCTGGAGCAATAGTGGCTACCGATTTATTAAATCGTGCCATATTTTTATTTTACAGAAGTAATTCACCTGTACTTATGGAAAAGTGCCATAATTAGGAGCAAACTAACGTCTATTACACCAGAGCTAAGCTTTTTAAAGCCAGCTGAAAATTTGCTCATGAGCTCCATTAATAAAAGAGCCTTTGTAATACCTTACATTTATTTCAGAAAAAGTATGAAAAAAAAAGAAAAAGAAAAGGAATTCAAACCCCCACCAATCACGCTTGATCCCCTAAATGACGCTAACAGTTTCCTCAAACTTAAGGAAAAACTCATGGAAATTGCGCCAAATTGTGTTACCACCACCATGGCAGGTGGCAAAGTAAAAATAAATGCCTACGATTCGGACGAATATCGCACAATCGATAGGTATTTAGAGGACACGAAGTGTTTGTACTACACATATCAGAACAAACAAACCCGACCCTATACGGTGATGCTAATAGGACTTCCTGCAGGCATCCAAGAGTCAATCGTACTGGATACCATTAAGGAAGAGTACCCGGAACTTGGGGCCCAGAAAGTCACTCAAAAACTTAAATGGCCATCTAAAGAAAAAACCGATATGTACATAGTTGAATTCAATTCTGGCGTCAATGTCCAAAAAGTCCACGAAATTACCAAATTGTATAGATGCAAAGTCAGATTTGAGCCTATTCGAAATAATCGTGTGGTACCACAATGCAAGAGGTGCCAAGAATTTGAGCACACTCAAAACTATTGCAAAAAGAGACCAAAGTGCGTAAAATGTGGTAGAAACCATGAAACTGCCGCATGCACTAAACTGAGATCTGACCCTCCTACCTGTGCCAATTGCGGCGGGGAGCACACAGCGAACTACCGACAATGCCCAGTTGCAGTGGCTGCAGCAAAACGCTACAAAGAAAGAACCAGAGAAGCAAAAACCCTTACGGGCTATGATCATAAGGCTAACCTGGCTAAGCCTTCTCAAACAGCGCCGTCTGAAACTAGAAAAATCCTGATACACCCTCCTGAAGGAATGATGAAAAATAGGAAAAATTCGTTCACGCCGAAAGTTCCAATAATGGCAAAAAATAGGAACTTTGGGCATACCCAAGCCTCATACGCGCAAGCTGTGGCAATAGGTACCAAAAAGCAGCCTGTTTCTTCCTATCAACCGCCTGCCGATATGAACGTAAGCGCAGTGTTGCTCTCATTACAGAATCTCACCGCTTCCATCACAAGAATAGAGGCAAACATGTACTCGTTCAATCAAAGAATCATGGCCTTGGAAACCAGGGTGGGTTGCCCTTCAAAGCCAACAGTATGACGCGCAACTTGAGAATTTTAACTTGGAATGCCAACGGGCTCTTCCAAAGAAGAATGGAGCTCGAGGCAGCCTTACATGTCAACAATATTGATGTGTGCCTCGTGTCAGAGACCCACTTCACAAAAGAATCCTACATCAAATTGAAGGGCTATAAGTGCTACTGTGCTTTGCATCCTCAAAACAAAGCACATGGGGGTAGTGCTGTGCTGATTAAAGAAAACCTCCAGCACAATGAATGCACAAAAATAGAAACGGAGAAATTCCAGATCTGTGCAATCAAAGTGAAAACCAAAACGTATGAAACAACTATTGCTAGCATTTATAGCCCACCTAAGCACTCCATATCAGAAGAAGATTATACATGGGCGTTTGGCGAATTGGGAAAACGATTTATCATCGGTGGAGATTTCAATGCAAAACACACGTTCTGGGGCTCTCGGGTCTGCCAATCTCGAGGCTCAGCACTGTACAGATATGTGCAGTCAAACGACTGCATCCCCTTATCTGCGGGTAAGCCAACATACTGGCCGACTGATATTCAGAAAAAACCTGATTTATTAGATTTTTTCATTATGAGAAATATCTCTGCAAATTATGCACTTGTGGATGAGTGTTTCGACCTAAGTTCAGACCACTCGCCAGTGATTCTTACACTGAGCGAGCAAATCATCCAAAAGCCATACAATCCCATACTGGTCAACAGACGAACAGACTGGAAGCAATTCAAAATTGATGTTAATCAGGGTATAGACCTAGGCGTAGACTTGAATTCGCCAGAACAGCTTGACATTCAGCTTGAGACGGTTGTATTTGCTATACAAGATGCAGCATGGCAGAACACTCCTGAAACAACTAAAAAACTGAAAGGTTTGAACTACCCCAGTGAGATCGTCGAAATCATAAAGAAAAAGCGTAAAGCTAGACGGATCTGGCAAACCACACGCATTCCTGCTCACAAGGCTGAGTGGTATAAAATTTCCAATGAGCTCCGAACAATGATGAAAGAAATTAAGGATGAAACACATCAGGAATTTCTAACATCACTTACCAGCCATCAAGACAGTGATTACTCTCTGTGGAAGGCAACAAAACATCTGAAGAGACCCGTCGTGCAAGCATCGCCCATCATGGACCATGTGAACAACAAATGGATCAAAACTAACCAACAAAAGGCTCACGCTTTTGCTCAACATTTGGCAGGAATATTCACTCCCAATCCGGGCAAGTATGATCTCATTGACTTACCATTCGACGAAGCTCCAATAGGTGACCAAAAGACTGACATACCTCGAGTCACAGTCAAAGAAGTGCAGCAGACAATCAAGAACGATATACATGCAAGGAAGGCACCAGGATATGACCTAATCACAGGTGAAGTCCTCAAAAACCTTCCTCGCAAAGTTATTGTTAAAATCACACAAATTATCAACTCAGCTATCAAACTGCGATACGTACCACAGCTGTGGAAGCTTGCTGAGGTCATAATGATTTTGAAACCTGGCAAGCCAGCAGAAGAATTGACCTCCTACCGACCAATATCCCTCCTTCCAGTCCTCTCTAAGCTTTTTGAGAAACTCATCCACAAACGGATTTTAAAAATTGTAGAGAAACAATACCTCATACCGTCCCACCAATTTGGATTTCGACGTCAGCACTCTACCATTGATCAAGTGCACCGAATAACGCATATCATTGAGCAAGCATTTGAACAGAGACAGGTCTGTTCGGCTGTCTTTCTCGACGTCACTCAGGCGTTTGACAAAGTCTGGCATGAAGGGCTCAATTATAAGCTTCACAAGATACTTCCAGCCTCGTACGCCAAGCTGTTGCGGTCCTATCTTTCAAATCGCTTCTTCCGAGTTAGGCAAGAGGACGCATATTCGGAAGCCAAAACAATCAATGCCGGTGTTCCACAAGGTAGTGTACTAGGCCCGCTCCTGTACCTACTTTTTACCAGCGACTTACCCAAACTGGAAGAAAACACATTGGCAACATTTGCAGACGATACTGCAATCCTTGCTGTAGGTGAAAACAATACCGAATCCATTTCAAAATTGAACATAGCACTGGACCAACTCCACAACTGGTCAACAAAGTGGAGGATCAAAATGAACGAGGCAAAATCCGTGCATGTTGACTTCACCAATCGTAGGCTTGAGTACATACCGGTGCACCTCAACGGCAAAGTCATACCTCATGCCAACGAAGCCAAGTATTTGGGCATGACCCTAGATGCTAAACTTAGGTGGAAAGCTCATGTCAAAAAGAAGAAGTTGGAACTAACTTTGAAATTCAGAAAGATGTATTGGCTGTTAGGAAAACGGTCAACCATGTCAATCCAAAACAAGCTAACGCTCTACAATCAGGTCCTCAAGCCAGTTTGGACATATGGTGCACAACTCTGGGGCTGCACCGCTCAGAGCAATCGCTTGATCATACAGCGCTTCCAGAATAATGTGCTGCGTGCATGCGTGGATGCGTACCGATACACAAGAAATGATCGACTCCATGTGGAACTTCAAATTCCTACAGTCGAAGAAGTCATCAAGAAGCAAGCACTGGCCCATCAACAGCGGCTCCTCGGCCACATCAATGAAGAGGTCGTCCAACTGCTTGATATTGATGCTCTCCTTAGAAGACTTAAAAGAACAAAACCTCATGATCTGTGGGAGTGGGGTGATCAGTGAAAGACAGTTCAGCGAGTTAGTTATACAGTGAACTGTATGTACCAGTGATGGTCAGTTACACTGGTCTCAAGACACTAAGAAGCCATGTTACGTATCTTTGCTTCTCATCAGTCAATTAACATGTATCAAATGTAAATTGCTAATAAGATGTCATCTTGGTGCAATAAAAATTTTCACAAAAAAAAAAAAAATTTCAGTAAACGATATTTCATTTCATTTCAATAAAATAACCTTGGGGCTGTTTTTAAAGTTCAATTCAACGGAGGAACCGGAATTCAAATCAGCCCATGAGGCGAAGGATACCAAGCTTCGCAAGGTCAGGGCTCTGGCCCTTAGTAGGCCGAGCGTCAAGGCCAAGGGGCAAAGAAACGTTTTGAAATTATAGCGACGCGGTCGGTGGCCGTCATAAATACAGTGGCGATATCAAAGCCGTTTCAAATTGCCGGTCATACTCCCTCGAAATACAATGGGTAGTATTTATGCCAGTTTTCTGATGACGGATTTAAAGAAGAGGTCACGCGTGAACACTAATGCATCCTGTCGATTTGTATTTTCGAAATTATTAGCTATTATTCCTGGGGAAGTCGAATTACAGTAATTTTCACGAGATTATGGTAGTCATATTTTCGTAGGCTCCGTAAATATTTCGCATCAACCCATTCATACACGTACGTTCTTTCCTTGGGAAAATTGCGTGAACGTATGAGAGGAAACAATAGGTAATACCAAATTCAGACGAACCAATGTTACCCAGGAATCGAAAGATGTGCTTAAGAGGCTGCCTCTAGGTAACCAAAAATATTCATAGGTAGAAACATTCTCCGATTTTGGTTTATTATTCAAAATGAACCGTTGTAATCACCCAAGAAAAAAATATTTCCAACCCCTATACAATTTAATGTTTTACGTTTCAAGGCATGTAGAATCCGAATATCCAACAAAAATAAATCTGTCCTCCCGCCGAAAGCCGTAAGCCGTCAACACTTTTCCAACGAACCTATAATAGCTAAAATTTTGAAATTTTCACCAAAAATCAATCTTGGACTGACAACGGCTTAATCCTTCAAAAACAATTGCTACCTCAGTTTTAAGGGTATTTTTGAAGAGTTATGAGAAGGGTAAATTCGTTTTTTTCCAAAGTTTTTCAGAAAACGTTCCATCGCGGTTGTGTTGAATTTGGGATATTTTCAGAAAATTGGCATAACTCGAGTTTTTAAAGTTATAAAAATCGTTCTACACTCGTTGGAATGATCGTCAAATACTCTCTTCAGCTGTACCGTTAGGTGAAAAATTTTGCTTTTAATTTGGATATTAAGAAAAATAAAAATGATTAAAATTACAATTGTTGAAACGGAGTTTTCCGCGATAATTACCAATATGTTTTTCGGCGGGATTTTTCACAAATGTTCGGAATAATTACTATCACAAAAAGATAGTCTGCTTAAATCATTATGGACGCAAAGGAATAATAAACCACAGTTTCAGCATTTTGGTTGAATATTCCCAAATGCAACTCTGTGCTTTCAATTGCTATTTTTGTCCGATTGTGGAACCTCGATAACCGAGTCCTGTACTGTAAATCAATTTCCTTACCTAGAGAGCTCTGTGACGGTGAATGCAGAGAAAACGTGATGTTGCATGCATTAGACAAGGACCACGCGTGTCTAATACCTCATTATTATCCCTGTCTCTGTTTGCCTCCCTATGAGACGCATGGGCTCTGCAGGATGTTTAGCGGCCAGGGGTGCGATGAAGTATGGGCAGCGTTCCTTCCAGACGCGCCTGCTCACTCAAGAATTAAAAGCCCAGTCTCTATGTAAATTCATTCCGAGCCAAATTACCACAGTGCATCATAACGCTCGCTAGCGGCGTTTTAGTCCGCCGTAAGCAGTTTATGTCTGGCGTAAAAAGCTTATGATTTTTTCCTGTCGCCGCGACGCTTCCAATTTTACCGACGGTAAAAAAGGGCCGTTTTAATTGGGGCGGAAATTCGTTAAAGCTAGAGAAACTTCGATGGCATGGAAAGTGGAGCATAAAGCTATATTGAACTACGTAGCCAAGAGTAACAGTTTATGGAAGATGTAACTAGTTTTATTGATACTAAAAGGATCCATTTTCAAAATTATCACACTTTCCGGACCAAGTAATAACGGCAACTTCTAGCGAGATATTAAAAAAAGACCGATTCCAGAAAGGCTCATAATTTGTAAGCCTAATGATTGCTTTTGTAAAATGTTTATCCTCTAAAATTAATAACATTTTGAATATTCTGATCATTTCAGGACTACTTTAAAAACCATTGAAACCGCTCAAGGATTTTTTCACATTTCCCTCCAAGATTACCCTTCCTAAGGCTATTTGGAATTTCTTTCCACTGCTTAATAATTTGCGGCGATTTCCTTAAGTTGGAGACTCGCGAGCAAATCAAATCAGCCCTAGTTCCCCATCCAGTCTTACATTTGCACAGCTCTATTGCAAAATTTGTTGCAGGTTTTAAAGACATTTAGCCTGCAGGTAATTATCTCTCGGTGAAATGCTCCTATTGATCATAGTATAGCGATAATCGTTGCAGCCCTGTTATATAGATCCCGGAGATATGATTGAGCTTAATTTCCGGCCCGTCGCAGAAAAAGTTGAATAATCTCTAGTTAAGTGCTTAAAGAGAAGGGAGCAAAGCCGAATCCTAGAATCAGTCATCTTAAGAAACATTCGACTTAGTTTCAAGCGGCCCGCACGATACACCATGGGCTACTTCTGTAATGCGTTTTCCATCTCACTCCAGTGTTTGCCGTTTCCTCTAGCTCTTGCAGCTACCGTTCAAAGCGGGCCTGATGTTGCAATCGCAGTCTGGCGGGTCATCTCAGCTAAGCTCGATGCCTCGAAAGACTTCCTGCAATCTCCACTTTTGGCTCAATGTGGCCTATTTCTAGAAACCGCACTGTTTACATATGAAGTTAGATTTTTTTCGAGATAATCGTCGTTGACGAAATGTTTGGTATATATGGACCTACTTATCAATTTAGCCGGCGGTTAGTATTAGAACTAGGTAATCGGTATAGCTAGTTGAATATAATTGGCTTACTTTACATCTAAATATAGGAGGAGATGATAAATCTCGCCTTAAGAGTAGCGTTCCAACTAATTTTAATTATAAATTCAAATTATAAATAAATATTAATTATGAAAAAATATAAATGATTAAATGTATTTATTTAAAAAATTAAATTAATTTTCTTTTACATCCTTGATAAACACTGCCGATTATTATACAGAGGTATATTTGTTTATTATCCAGTGCTACAAAGTAATTCAACAGATTGACAGTTATTATGTCGATAACTTTAACCCATAGAATAGTAATAATAACAAGTATAGCCGCTTCGGTGGTTAAACTTTCTCCGTTCATTTCACACGAATGCTCTGCAACCTCGTGCAGTCCAACCTTGAACTGCTAACGGTGCAGAACAGCCGATGACCGGGGAGAGTACTCTCACTCTCTCTGAAGTTATGAAATGTATCTCCTCATGATATAACGCCATACAAGCCATAGCACTTGTTCGTACTCATATGAATAGAGAGAAATCGCGAACATGTTTATTCAACTGGCACATTATAATAATAATAGTGAATAACATAATAGTGAATTTGAATTGAACGAATTATTCCATTTCCTCAGATGTAATTTATTCCAATATCTCGAGTATATCTATGAGTGGAGCGAGTCGAATGTCAGTAAGACAATATAATGGTATAAGTGAAGGATATCGTAATAGTAGGAAAACGGCCACTGAATGAACTATGTGACCCGAAGATGATTGAGGTTCGGCGAGGCATACAACTTAGCTTTACGCAATTTTCTTCGGCAAATCGAGGAAATCCGCCTTGAAAAAACAACGTCTCATCGAAATAACCCTTATTCCCATAATTTGCGATCCACGACTTCCAAGACCGAATCACAAAAACCGTGGAAATAGCAAGTCATACGAATGGAAAATCTTAATATCAACGAATATCGTCGATGCAGAGTAGTCGGAACATGGAATCAAATTCGACGTTTTGGATGAAATATTTCGTTCGATGTATAACGCGCTTTCACTTCCACGAAAGCCAACCATTATAGGGTGCCAAGTTATATATACTTTAGGCAAAAAAAAAATCCTTGGCCTACATAATTGAAGCTGAAGCGTGACGATGAAACATTATTTGCCCATTGTATAACTATAGATTATTATTTTGACATACATGATAACCCTTGTTTTGATTACTTTTAAACATTTTCTCAGTTTCATCTAAATCGTAATTTAAACCTTCCACGACACTATTAAAAATTAATCTATTCAAATATCCAAATATATACAAAACCCATCATAATTATTATAAACAATGATTTAAAACAGTGGTGTTGATAAGTGTTTCCACCGATATTCGAGAGGAGCTTCAAAATACTTGATCTGTATCTGTGATGAGACGCCGTAGAATAGCGTAAGATTAATTGAATCGCCTACTACCAAGAGTTGGTCTTTTTGTGTTTATTTGAATGGATGCATTTTTATTCGCGTCGTTGAAGGTTTAAATTACGAAGGACTTGAACGAAAAAATATTAAAATCTGATAAAAAACGAGGGTTATCATGGGTGCTAAAGGGTGATGGCATAATCTTTAGTAGCGCAATCGGCAAAAAATAGCTTCACTTTTACGGAATCTAATTTTATCGAATTCCAATATTCACTATCTTCTTGTATTTTATGGTCGGAAGTTCGATACGATTTCGAACCATTCGGATTCAAACCGCATAGGCAGTAAACATCTTGAGATCCTTTGCTAATTAACCTCTAATTGGGAACTTGGAGCCTCTTGCAATCTAACGCGCACGTCTAATTGATTCTTGTCTCAAGGACTCATTGGTTCGAGTAGTTTTCATACAGCTTAAACCCCACCTGTGGCGCTCGTACAGCAGTCATCAGGGGATTTCATAGTAAGCACAATTTCAATAGATGCATGGTTCAAATTATAGAGTGAAACGATAGATCTTTCGTAGGGAAAATTAATTAGTTCTGCTAAGCTGCCAGTGAGCACTTAAGATTATTGCTCATTTTCTCCGCAAACAATAATCGGTATATGCAAACGAACTTTAGCCACTTGGCATTACGTTGTTAAACCTTTAATACTCTGGTTCAAGATGGTAAAAGACAATGCTGAAATTCGGGTAGAACGAGATTAAATCATGTTAGATTATTTGCAACTCCCAAGGCAAAGGAAACGAACTATGAGCAATATAATTATTTTTCTATTTCGCACTCTCCAAATCATTATATTTCCCTCCTGGCCGAGTTCTTGCGGAATGGGCTTAATAGAAACGGAAATCCTTGAAATTTCTAGAATCATCGAGGACATCTGAAGGGATGAAAATATAAATAGCAATTCAACAAAGAGAAAAAAAATCCAACAACAATAAAAACGAAAATAACTGGGACGGGATTCACTGATTTTTCTCCCTTCCAACCCGTTTACACAATAATGGAGGCGGAAAATACGAAAAAATCTACCGTTACATGAAAAATTCTCTCACAAAGACGTTTCGCGTGAAGTCGGAACAAAAAAGAGCGGATTTCTGTCAAAAGCATTTCACCGCATTGGCTTTTAATTAGGTTCCAATCTTCTAAGAGGACAGCATATATACATTTCGAAGAAAAAACGCCGCAACGTCGCAATATACGGTCAAAACGAATCTTTTCGCCGCTTTTTCGCCGGTCGAGTCCAGCGGCGAGGATCTATTTGCATGGCACCGAATAGTAAATATCTTCCGCCGAGAGAGGTACGAGAGTATGTGCTCATAGCCGTACTCCGCTTCGTCCGTGTTATTTCAGTGACACACATCACTGACACCGAGTAAGGAATCGGACAAACATGCGAGAACAAGTATGAGCTCGTGTGTGTCCTGAGCTGGTTCAAATATTTGGCTCTTTATTTTCAGAGCTTCCTCGCTATAATTCCTCTCTGCCGCCTCCGCATGTATAATCATTTTCCCGCGAACTGCGCTACAGGAAACACGAACGATACGGTTGGCGTTGATCATTTGAAGCTGTTTGTAGGTAAGAACGAATACTATTTTCACTTAGATCTGATTAAAAGCGAGAGTTCCGAGAACCATACGCGACGAGGATGTTTTCGATTTCGACCGTCGAATACGAAGGACGCTTTTACTTTACGTTCAGGACGATAATAGAGAGAAATCGTAATGTGAAAACAATATTTTTCCTGTAACGATTTCGCTCACAACAGTCAGGGAAACATCCATTTCTTAATGAAGGGTGCGGTGGAAAAATGATGGAATTTTAAACCTTCATAGAACAACGATCCTTCCGTAGTTCCGACTACACATCGTATCATGTACGGCAAGGGGACAAAATTTTGCGAGTATAGCTGACCGAGCTTGAAGGCCACACTTCGACGCGAGTATTCACGATCATGCAATTGTATCCGGGATTATAGTGCTCGTATTTTTTCAAGGGAATCTATCGTTCAAAGCTTACGAAGTTGAGCGTATCAAGGATAACAAGTCTTTAATTCAATTTTTTCTCAACAAGCACGGATTCATTTTGATTTTTACTTCTTATGAATTATTTTCTTAATCTATCAGATATTATTCTATCAGGATTAAAATTTTCCATTTATCTATCCGGATTATCTATCTTAATCTATCTGGATTATCTATCATGGTTATAAGTAATGTTTATATTTTTTTCTGAATTATTATCTTTTCTTTTATTGGTCCATTTTTTAAAATAGTTTTTTCTTTTTTTCAAAATTCATAAGTACAAAAACGACAAAAAAATCATAAATATCAATATTCGAACAAAATTATGAATAATTTTCATTTGAGTGAAAAAATATATAAAAAAAAGTTTTCCAATTAAACTGCGTACTACCGCAGATCCTAGAAGAATTTTCTATTAGAAAAACTTATTTTCTCAAACAATAGTTATCACTTTTCAAACAATAAAATACAAATAAAAATCCGAGCATAATAATTGAATAATTTCCAACTTGAAAATTCCCAATACTTTAATGTTAAAAATGATTAATTTTAAATATTCACCTTGTTTTATCGTCTAATACACGGATTGCACTCGCGCTCGAGGTGACCAAACGGAATAAACTGAACGAATTTCGAAGGATCAAGCTTCGCAGGACTCCCGGCACCTTGCCCCTTCTTTTCCACGTCCCTCTCTAAGCGCCCTTTACTTCAACCGCTGCTGTGTCGTAACTCGTATCATCGGAGTTCTTAAAAACCAAAAACGAAAGAGCCCGAACGTCGGCTGGAAATGTTTCTCGAACTTTACCTACATCTCTATTATCCGTTAGCGGCTAGGATAAGCCGCAAGATTTAGAAAGCCAGAAGGTAAACTTGGTTTTGCAACAATCGATGCGTGCAAGTCTTCGGTTTTTTGTCTGGGAGACTATGATCTTTGTTCATAGTATTACGTGATCACCTCTGGTCATTTTTGAGTCTTGTTTTAATGTTAAACTCGCCCCGTTCTAGTCGCCCCTGCATTTGAATCTAGTCTCCTATTTATTTTAATTTATTAGACTCTAGGTTCAAAAAGCGGACGTGTTTTAGAAAATTCCCAATTCACGACAACCCTAGCCTTGCGGAGCTATTACAGGACCTATAATTTAAAAAAAAAAAAAACTTTTATATAGAAGCTATTAATTGAAAGATGTTTCCTGAAGAGGCCCAGAGCGGCGAAAGTGCTAGAAATACAGAAATGCAATATGAGATAACGTCGCCTGTAATGTCTCTACCTCAAATCCATGTCGAGACTATGATCTTTGTCGGACATTTGAAGTTGTGAGTGTGCGAGCCGATTTCTCTCGAGCGATTACAATTCTTTATTGAATACTGAAAACCAAAACCGAAAAAAATTCTCGACGGAAATCTTCAAGAGAAAGAATATTCCGAAATTTGAAACCATTTATGAAATATTCCAGCTCGATTTTGTTCGTTTCCGATGAAAGAATCCGTAATAAGTTCATGAGAATGATTCCAGGGAAAAAGGAAACTTGATTATGATCTTTAATTAAGGATTCAGCTGTATAGGAAATAGGGCGAACATTAGTCTCAGGTGAGCTAATGAATTTTTCTCCTTATACCTGCTTGAAAAGGGAGAACCCTCATCCCCAATTTCCTTGATGCTCGAAAATTCATAGCCAGTTATTTCAACAGGAGCTTTTCTTTCTTAATTAGAATCACTAATAAGCCAATAGCATTTGTGGAAGAGCCAGATTATTATTACCTTGCCTTATCCTCTAAAATAATAAGTTACATGTCCTAAGTTATTTTACAAGATTGACAGGACCCTGCTCTTTATTTCGGAGGTAACGAAGGCAAAAAATCCTCAGCTTTAGAATTAGGGCGTCCCTTGAAGCTCCTTATATAGTACTAACGAGATTTTGTTTGTATTTAACCGAATATTATTGATGTTGGGAAGTAATTAAGACGGAATCAATTATCTTTCGATGCTCCTTATTCTCAGGGAGCATGCTCTTTTGCTTTACATTTCTGTCTTTCTAAATAACATAACGAACTCCTTCCTTGCTTCTTTGCTTCTCGCTGTTAAGCGGGTTTAAATTGAACAAAATATCGTCTATTCAAAAACACGGCGTGAAACCATTGAAGAAGAAAAAAAGTGGTTTTATAACATGAGTGAAACTAGTATTGGGATCTACATCAGGTATATTCGACCGAGTATCAAGCCCTTCGGCTGCGTTAAATTTACAATGTAAATTGCTTAGCCAAGGAACTTCCAAATTTCGTATATGTTTAAGACATCCTATTTTACAAAATTATTTCTCCGCCTGTATAACAGTTCATTTTAAAGATACCATCTACGGCGATTGTCGAGTAAAAAAATCGACAATCGTTGTTCGACGAGTTTGCAAGCGAAGGCTCATTCACAATTCGGAAACCTATCTCTTACTATTGCCTCGAGGTTTCGTTTTCCAGTCGTACAACTGTTACGTACAGGCTGCGCAAAAATAACAAAAACGTTTTTCTCTCGTTTGTTCGACGTCGACTGTGTGTTAGGACCGAAAAGCTATCGGTTTTTAAAAACAACTCGACCTGCCCGGGCTATACGAATTAGTTCGAGGTTCCCCAACTTGAAAACCGGAAATGACGGAGTGCTAATTATGTTTCATTGAGAGTTTCATTCGAAAGTTACATTGTGTGGTTTTGTTCCCCGATTAATCTGAATTAATTATGTTAATATAAGATAATACTAATTGAAAAACGCTGCAAATGATTGTGCAGTGGTTTATTTTTCCTTCGTTTCAATAATGATTTAAGAAGACTATCCATTTGTGATTTTAATTATTCCAAACATTTGTGAACGTTCCCACCGAAAAACAGATCGGTAACTATCGGGGAAAATTCCGTAGCAACTATTGTAATTTTAATCATTTTTATTTTTCTTAATTTCCTGAATAAAAACTAAATTTTTTGCCTAACGGTACAGCTGAAGAGAGTGTTTGACGACCATTCCAATGAGTATAGAACGATTTTTATAGCTTTAAGAACTCTCGAGTTATACCCTCATGTCAATTTTCTGAAAATCTCCCAAATTCGACTCAAAAGACTCGAGAACTAATAAGGCTATCGACCCCGCGATGGTCTCATTCGATTCGGAGTCCAAAATCTATAGGAATTGATACCAAATTTACATTTTTCTGAATAACCTTGGAAATTATGAATTTTCTCCCCCTCAAATCCCCCAAAAAATACCCTTAAAATTGAGCTAGCAATGTGGTTAAAGAATAGGGCCGTCGTAGGACCGAGATTGATTTTTGATGAAAATTTCAAGAATGTAGCTATTATAGTTTGGCCCGAAAAATGCAAACGGCGTACGGCGGACAAACAGAATTTTTTTTTATTGGATATTCAAATTCTACATGACTTGAAACGTTAACATCAAATTTTGAGGGTGGATAGAAATTTTTTCCTTGGGCGATTACAATGGTTACAATAATACTCCAATATTATGGAATAATAAACTAAAAGTGAAGGTACGTATTATGATTGAGTATGTAGTTTATTTATGTGAACTCCAGTTCGTATGATTTCTAACGTTGATGTTGACGTCATTTTACGTAGTATTATCACAAGGAAGGTATTGATATAATATCTATCAAAATGCGACTCTTGGAGCACCATTTGGGGCGGGAAAGAGCACATTACCTTCAGTTGGAAACACTGACAAGAAACTGGAGATGACCTAACAGCTGCGGCCAAGGAATGAATGAATGAATGAATAAATTTTTATTTTTCTGTACAGTTTAGGGCATTACTGCCCTCTCTTACAACTATACAGAATGTAAAATAACCATGAACTTGTACACACATTAATCAGTCCTTCAATAAAAATAATATGAATCTTTTATCGTCGTGCAATACTCCCAATGAAAAAAAAAAACAAAACAACTTAAACCTACTTATAATCCAGAAATTAATCAATTAACAAAAATAAAACATCAACTTCATACCAAATAAAAATGCAACCAAATAAAAAAAAAAACAAAAAAAAAAAAACCGTCACTTCATACAAAATAAAATACATTGACACTTATAATTTAACTTAACTCATACCTGGTCAAGAGGTCATTTCTCAACTTTATTTTGAAACCCTCCAAACTTCTAATTTCCTTGATTTGTGGGTTCAATCCGTTATACACCCTGGACGCCTGAACTGCAAATGACCGTCCGTATCCTGCAGACCTGTGTGACGGAATACATAAAAGATCCCTAGCATTTCTTGTGTTAATATCATGTATGTCCATCATCCGTGAAAATCGTTGGAATAAATACAAGGGTTTTTCAGTTTTCAATATTTTCTTAATCATAACACAAATTTTGTATTCCTTTCGTTCCTTTATTTTTAGGAGGTAAGGAGGTAAGTTCAAACTACAAATTTATTTATTATTTCTTCGATTTGACGGTTGTTAGTGACAATTTATCGTGATTTAAGCTACTTACATTAGATTCCAATGATAATTACGGGGAAAAGTCAATTTAGATATTAGGGATATCCTTTGACAACGTGTGCAAAACGAGTTCCCTCTATCGAGTTTCCTCAGTCTACAAAACGAGTTCCAAAGTAAGCCATGGTGTGAGCATTGATTGAAAAAATTTAAAAAACATTGGTGATAATTTCATAAATTATTTGAAAGCTGCAAACATTTGAAACTGAGAGGAAAACGATAATAGTAAACGTTTGAATTCGAGAGGAAAACAAACATTGTAAACACTGAAGAAAAAAGTATTGTAAACATTCGAGGAAAAGGAGAAAAAAGAGAGAATCCACTTTTGGCATCTCTTTGGCAACTTACGCTAATCATCAATAATATTTTTGAATATTTGATCAGCTAAGTGAGATGGTTTTGCCGAATTTCATCGATGGGTTTGAGCCGAACTATAATTAACTGATTATTCAATTTAGAGCGCAGATGGAACTATTGAAAACATTCAGGGTCGAAACAGGTGCGATGAAACGAGTGAAGGCAAAAAGGCAATTTACAACAGCTGAAAACGTGGAACGGGATGCCATTGACATGAGAACCAAGCCTGCTGACTGAAGGATGCTAACGCAGCAAGAAATCCTTGTATCCTGAGGGACCTTGCTCGTCGAGTGTTCGGATGGAAGCAAGAACCGTTAATGCTGACGGTTAAGAAAGCCTTTCTCGCCGCTTCTCTACACTTTCATTAGCATACAAAATGCCTTTATAATAAGAACATTACGTCAGGTAGGACATGTGAAGCGGGGTATCTTGGAAAAACGTCTCTGTTGGGACCGAGCGTACACAATTTCGTGTTGCTGCCGCGAGAGCGTGGAAATAATTATTCTGACGCAAGTCGAAACAGTTTTGCCGCACAAGATGAGCGGGAAAATAAAATATGTTCGCGTTGGAAAAAATAAAGTTAAGCCAATATTGTCGTTTTTCGACTCACTCTTCTCCCGACCTCTTCACCTCAATTCATTTCACTCGAACGTCAAATTTTCGAAATTTAAAAAATAAATTAATTTTCTGTATTTTTTAAATTTTTTAAATATTTTTAATTTAATTTATTTTATTTTATTTCAACTTTTGATTTCAATGCTTTGGCGTTGATTTATTTGTCATAACAGAAGTAAACCTACTTAGCGATCTTCAACACTTAGTACTTCCGAGTGGGGAAACGTTAAGGTGCGAAAGCGACGTTTTTCATTGCTTTGCTTACTTTAATAAGTGAAATTTCAGACCGGTGAGCCTTAAGGGGCAAGGCGATCCATATAGTGCAAGTTGTAGGAAGGAGGTCGTGATAGATAAAGGTCTTCACACGCTAAACATTGCAACAACTTGGAAAAGAGGCGGAACGTGGCGCTATCAACCTCTAAGCAGTTCGAGTCTATTGGGTTGCATGTCTGTCCGACATCACTGCGACCCCTGCCAGCTTTTCTGCCCTTTAATACAACGCTATCGAGCTGCAATCCGACCGTATCCGCAAACACTAGACATGGCAATATTTGTGTGGTGAAAATTCTCGAGTTAGCCCAGAATAGAAACTATAGAGAAGAAAGAAAAGTTCGTAGTCGAATGAAAATTAAGCATTACTTTTCATCGTAGCCAGTCTATATTTCAATGCTCGAATTTTCGTCAATGTTAAATAACTGAAATCGCTTTGAGATTACTGAGATGGCCAGATCAAAATTTCTGTCCCATTATCTATATTCGAACTCGATATTTCCATGGCGATAATTCAATTACCTTAGTAGAAAATCGTGTAAAATAATAATCTGATGACATATTTTCGACTGCATAAACAAATCCAACGTGTTAATATTCGGTGATTTTCTTTTGTTCGTAATACAGGAGTTCATTTTCATAAGCATAAGCATTTCATATTTACAGTTAGATATTATAAGGAAGCCATTAATACCGTAAACGCCTTCGTCAAACGATGTTAACCCGAGGGAAACATTAACCTCCACATGGACTCGACGGCCTATTGAATGGATGAAACAAGTTGGGAATTGGGTCTTCTAATTTTCATGGCTGTTGAGTGATGTTGACGGTGGAAGGAAAGAGGAAGAAACTGTGTAAGGAGCGAGCCGGTTGATGGCAAGCGAAACGAGCCACCTTCCTCCTGTTGATGCTTGCTGAGCGCGGGGAATCACGCAACTCTGCTGCGCTGCTAATTGAACTAAAACTTGGTAATATAATCACCAACTCGGAATTGGAAATTCCCTCTTTACAAATGGAAGGAATTGCCGTCTTCGGCGTCTTTTCGGGGAAGCGCGGAAGAATTTCCGCCTACGCACGAAAACTGGCAGTCTCGATTGGCTTTTAAATGTCTGTCCCTCATGAACGCAACTGCCGAAAAAGGCGAAAGCAGTATCTGTTAAAAATAATAGACTGGAAGGAAAAAATGCGAAACGGCATGGCGATAAAAAAGAAAAGACATTTTTGAAATTCTTGTCGAAGCTTGAACTATTCGAATTCAATCGTTGTCGATCGCCTTAGACGAAATAGGAGCTCCCAAGTTGCTCACGGGCGTAATGAGAATGAAGAATGCTATTTGCATTGCGAAACGTAAAGAATGGTGGTGTTTGAACTGGCAAGAAAAGAAAATCAATAGGGTTTGTATTCCAGGTCGTTGGGGAAAAAAGGGGAGAGCTTCTGCTCTTCGTTCGAGCCGCATTTTCTTTCAACTCTGATTAAACAAGGTGCCTTGGCGTCCTCGGGATAAGGTATAATACGAAGAAAAAAGCAGGGATGAGGCCTTAGGTCGGAATAGAGGCGAAATGGTGATGAACTGAGGTAATGGAGAACGTGTTGGTCGTACAACTTTGAAGGCATCCCTTTTCCAGGCTATGGCTTTTGTAATAGTTACTGGCATTTTCTTCTTTAACGCTGCGGGAACGAATCTCTTTCCACCCTTGGGCAATAATAACCAGATTTGACGTCGGTAGCAGTCGTGGAGTTGAAATGTCTGTTGTAACGGCTGCTATGTACGGCAATGGCAGCTGAAGGTAATGTAATGCGTTGAACTTATTCGTTGCTCAGCGGAAGTAGCTTTAGCACGCGACTAGAGCTTTTAAAAAGCGCCGCCGTGGTTCGAAAACATCACAAAAGGGGAATATGATGACTTTTTTTACGGTTTTGTAGGCATCTACTGATAATTGGAAGCGCGAAGAAAGTAAATGGGAAATGTGGAGAGAATTAACGTTTGGCGTCATTATTTGTACCACCGGAGATCAACACTTTCTTCGAGCGGTTACGATGGAACTTTTTTGACAAGCAAATTAACTATTTTATCGAAAGAAAAAAGAATGAATTTATTTCATTTTTGTATACAATTACAGGATTTCAAGATTTTTTTTCCTCAACAGTTTAATATTTGATAGTAGTAGGATAGCTCATGCTCCTTGAATGCATAAAGTTAAAAATAATATACCTCGAAAAATTTATTTTGAAAAATTTATTTATTTACATGAAAATGCAAAAAAAAGAGTATTTTACAGATATGCAAATACTATGTAGATGCCCTTTCATATTAGGTATGAAGTCGTTTAAAAAATGCACTAATGCCTGAATATCCAGAGTACTTCCGGAGACCTAACGTGATTTAAATGATCATGAGTGTATATAAGCTTGAAACTGCTCGAATATAAGTTCGCTGTTGTCTTTGAGACGTCTCCAGTAAAATTTCTCTGAGATATCTCCAGTAAAATATCGCTCAGACATCTCCACTGAGAAGTTTCTGAGCCATCTCGGTGCTACGTAAGACGTCGATACCTGTTTGCAACGGCTCTAAGCAATCTCCAGAATGACTTACCTGATATTCCTTTGAATCAGACGTAAACTGAGACATCTCTGGTAAGATGTCTTTGACTCGACTCTTGAGCAATCTCCAGTAAGACATCTACTGAGACAACTTTAGTGAGACTTCTCTGGGATTGCTCCTGCGAAATCTCCTGCAAAATGTCTCCGAGTTTTTCTAATGCTACTTCTCCTGAAACATTTACGATTGGACGTCATTGAGAAATTGACAGTAAGACGTCTCCAATTCTCTGCTTCAGACGTCTCTGAGACATTCTGTTGTGTGGGACGCAGCATAGGTACTGTGTTCCTAGCATGAAGCCCCACTTTTTCTATAATATTGAGAGCACCTCGAACGTGTGTGAAGAGTATGCAAACGCCGGAAATAACTCGTATTTGCATAATGAAGAATTTCGTCCTACCACAGCTTCCAGATTCATCTCGACAGAGACCTCTGGGGAACAAGGGTGCAAGTTAATTTGAGAGCCTTTTCCCATTCAAACGAAGCCTGGTCGTACCTTCCCTGTACTAAAGTTATTCCTGAGGACGGGGTCGTGTGCGAGGATGGATTATCAAGAGGGTTTGATGCCCCGGCACGTTCGCCATCCTTCATCGACGGGAAAACCGTAGCGTCCACCGACAGTCTACCTTTGCGAAGGTTTGCTTCGTTCACCAATGACGTTGGTCTCTCCTCTTCCCGCCTTTTCATCATCAACTCATTCCCCGTCTCCACCCTCGCGATTCGTATCATCTCACTTCAACTGATGCGGTGATTACTTCTCTTTTGCGAAACAAGGGTAGGTTCGACCTCGTCCGCATTGGGAACATCGCTTTCGTGCGACTCTCTTGGTCTCTTTGCAATGGCTATGATAAATTACTGCGCCCACGGTCATTCTTTGGTCGGATCGCAAATTTATCTCTACAGCAACTGTGGAATGGCCGTCAACAGCGGTTATTATCTTCGAACCGAGAAGAACTGGGTTGGCCCACGGAGTGTAAAACATTTCTAAAGTGACGGTTCTTGTATATAAATTTTTTGAAAGGAAGACGGAGTGCGCGGCATGAAGTATGCTCTATACAAGTTCCATTCGCAAGATAATTGATAGAAAACAGCAGCAGATGTATACGACAAATTAGTGAGCCAAGGGGAAATTGAAAGGACTCTAATGAATACGGAAACAGCAGCTTCAGGCAGCCGATGTGGTTATTGACAAGCTCGAAATTAAAGGTATCCTTTGCTCGGACCAATCTCTATAACAACGTTGCAATGTTGGCCGGGATTTTAGTCAATTTCTATTGGTCATTGTAATATCAATTTTCGCGGTTTCCACGTCCATTGTTTTAGGTCACGTAACTTTGGCAAGTTTTGGTTTATAATTGAGTATTAAACCATTGTAATCGCCAAAAAAAATCTAACCCCCTTCAAAATTTGATGTTCAGCGTTTCAAGGTATGTAGAATCCGAATATCCAATAAACAAATTCTGTCTGTCCGCCGTACGCCGTTAGCAGTTTTCCGGCCGAACTATAATAGCTAAAATCTTGAAATTTTCACAAAAAATCTATCTTGGTCCTATAACGGCCCAATTCTTGAACCACATTGCTAGCTCAATTTTAAGTGAATTTTGGGGGGTTTTGAGGGGGAAAATTCATATTTTTCAGGGTTAAAAAAAAGTGTATTTGGTATCAAATCCAATATAGATTTTTGGACGCTGAATCGAAGGAGACCATCGCGGGGTCGATAGCTTTATTGGTTCTCGAATTATCCCAGCTTTTGTGCCAAATTTGGGAGATTTTCAGAAATTTGACATGAGGGTATAACTCGAGAGTTCTTGGAGTTATAAAAATCGTACAATACTCATTGGAATGGTCGTCAAACACTCTCTCCAGCTGTACCGTTAGGCAGAAAATTAGCTTTTAATTAGGAAATTAAGAAAAACAAAAATGATTAAAACTACAATTATAGTTGCTACGGAATTTTCCCCGATAGTTACCAATCTGTTTTTCGGTGGGAACGTTCACAAATGTTCGGAATAATTAAAATCACAAATGGATAGTCTTCTTAAGTCATTATTGAAGCGAAGGAATAAATAACCACTGTACAATTATTTGCAGCGTTTTTTCTTCTCGTTTCGCTAAGCTGTCGAAAAATGAAAATAATTTCGGAAAAGAAATCGTAACGTACGAAATATATTATAACGCATACCCTTAGATATTACTCGAATATATTATGCTCAAATATATTATAACGCACCAAAAATAAAAGAAAAATCAGCTTTCGATTCAGTCGTCATTCGATTCGAATAGCTCGGGTCAGAACAGTTTTAAATATCTACGATTCGATTTACCGTAACATCTTCCATTTAGCAATTTGGACATATAAACGAAATGAGCCTCGGTTCTATATTTGGACGTCGGTAAAAATATCATTGGGGCGTCTTTTGATATAGAATCGCGTAGGCCTCGAGTTTATCCACCCTTTTCCACAAGAAAGCGCCTTTGATGCGCATGAAAATGTCGTCGGCTTTGCGAAACGTTTATTTCATCCATGGAGCCCCTTTATTCGACTGAAAATCGGCGAAATTATTCATTACTTTATCTCTCAAGTATAAAAGATATCCTTCTCTTTCGTTCGGAATATTGAGAGAAGTTTGTTTCACTATCAAATACAGAGCAAATATTGAAAACGCCACGGAGCTGAATTTCCATTTTGCCCACCCGTTCACCTTAACCGGCGAGTTTTCTCCGTTTCCATCAGGTTTGGCTTGAATAATTTCTTGCTTTCATTGGTTTTCGTCGGATGTTTTGCACAGGGATCAATAGGTTGAGCAACCATAACACTGACACCAATCAAACTTCAGGTTTGTTTTAAATATCGCGGCGTTGATATCGAACTTTTCGCAATTAACTTTCGGCGGATAGCTAATAAATAATCATGGCGTAGGATTGACAGAAACATTAATTCCGATAACGTGAAAAATCGAGGTCGTATTGAAAATATTATATTGGAATCCGATCGAAAATGTCATCATACTGTTTTTATTAGTTAATGTAGAAACTGATCAATATATCTAGCCTTGGAGATTTTCGAAGGAGAAAAGGGGGGTGGGGGGTTCTTAGCGTGAAAATAGGAAAAAGTTGCCAAAATTTACTCTTCTTTAAAATTCGCGGTTGACAAATGAGCTCAGACCTCAAATCAAGTTATACTCAGGTGAATCCAAGCGTTTTCGCCCGCATGGTTTCTTCAAGGGAACAATGTGAGCCGTTTTAAGTTCAGGTAAACGTCAAGGTAACCAGAACCGTTCAAAAGACTAGGCTTGGTAAAAAGTTTGTTCGCAGAATCACTAGACTAAATTAATTAAATAATTCGACGAACTTCATAGGAGTCTATTCTCTTCCTACTAGCTTACATAGCTTGAATATCTGCCGGGTATTTTTCCCCTATAAAAACATCGTCTATTCATCCGCGGACGTGAATATGATTTAGTGTTCCGTTATCTCGTAATTTAAAAAAAAAAAAGGAGTAAATAAAAAGTTGCGATTACGCACGAGGTTGTGCGAAGGATGGAGAGCGGCGGGGTCGCTAATTTCCCGCGGGAATTTCACCCCCCCACGTCCGCTCGTCCGGCTTTTTTTCAGGACTTCAGCATTTGAGTGTATCTCAGCCGTCCATAATCCCGTTTGCCAGTTTCGCATCAGGTATTCTTATTTCAGTTTTCACTCCTTTTTTCACCTTTGAGCAGCGTCGGTGGAAAAATTCACCCGAATTCTTCTAAGCCAGCAAACAAATTTACAGTTTAATTAAGAGTTCCCGTAATTTTTTTCCGCAACGCTCTCCCAGTTTCATGACTCCAATTTCACATGAATCACGAGATAATATTATCTGCGAAGTCCTGCTTGGGCTGATACAGAGTAAAAAGCTTCACAAACAGGGCGTACGTAACTTTATTATCTTATATCACCTGGCAGTATCCTCTGCGCGAGCGAAGAGCAGTATAAATTTAATGATTACGCTGTTGAAAATCTTGAAATATTATTTAAAACTTGTGAAGGATCTTGTAAACTTTGGGAAATTTTTTTAAATCTTGCAAAAATCGTAAAATAATCTTGTAAAACTCTTGCAATCTCTTGTAACAAATAATGTAAAATCTGATATAACTGTTGTCTCGCCTGGTAAAAAATCGTGGTAAATCTAAAGTTTCATAACAGTTTTGTAGAAAAAAAATGGTAAAACTTGTAAAAATATATTTATAAATGTTTGCGCAATCTTGTAAAATGTTTGTGAAAAACATGTAAAAAATCTTTGAAAAATCAGAAGCCAATAAAAATGTTTTGTCAATATTTGCTTATCGGTCCAATTTTCGGCCCATTTTTTGTAAAAAGTCTAATGGAGAACCCGCTCGGTAAGCTGAACTTTGTATTATTTTCCGCAGCCAAGAGATTTTTTTTGACTTTACAAGATAAGTGAGAGTGGCAGTCTCCATTAGGTGCCAGCTGTTTATATAATAGTTCCATTATAATTCTAGAAAGCCCTTTGTAATACCTTACGGTTATACAATAAAAGATATTTCATTTCATTTCATTTCAATTCTAGAAAGCTAGAGTGTCAAGGGAGACGAGATGATATAATCCAGTAAGTGAATCCAAACGTGCATATTCATAAGCATCAATCCCATACTTGGTCTTATCTTCTTTTAATGGCCTGATCAATCCACCTCATTTTATCATGAGTAGGAACCGCAGGGGTTCGAAAAGACTGCGGGAATCCGACGCAGCGGCCACGCCTATCTAATATTTAGATAGCATGCTAACCTAGATTTCAGCCCTGGCAGCGATAACATTTAAATGGAATTATAATTTCATCTCCATCCCAGCGCTGACCCAGAATCGGTTTGTATTTTCATTTCCACGATGTACGGCTTGGAAGAAGAGGAGGTTTTTGTCGATGAGAATGCCTCATTTTTCCCCGATGTATGCCATTATGAGTGTTGGTCAGACAACCTATGCGGTTTCCAAATTTTAACTTATTCTATTTTGAAATTTCGTTGGAGCATATAATTCGATTGTCAGTGTCCAAACAACAGCTGATAGTTGGGAAACATTTGGCGTTGGAACTTTATTAAAAGGTGTAAAGGGCGGATCAGTTGTGCTCCAGTCACAGACTTTTTATGGTTCTAATACGAGAGCTAAAAGCAGCACCGTCGCTTCTTCTCTCAGTAGTACATATTTTCCTTAACGAAAATAATGTAGTCAACGATCAAAAACATGCAACGTGCTCGAGCGTGGAAGTTACATTTCTGGCTGGGAAGGGATTCATAAAAGTGATCGTCGAAGCGTTACGAGCGAGGTAGCTAATTCGATAATTCTGGGTTGATAGGTTCTAGCGGAGGGGAGGTTGTTTCAGCCTATTCCACTCGATCCGCGAGTAAAGGTGAGGAGGTTGAGAAGTACGAGGTGGATATAGTATCACTACCTTGCTCTAAACTGAATTAGCCTATGCGTCGATAATATCGAGAGAAGAGACGAAGGGCTGACCTTCTGGACGAAGGACTGGCTCTCAGTTAATGGGTAATTTTATCAGATGATGCGTAGTAGCTGTAGAACACGGTTGGCCGGCCGGTTCCCTCCGGAAGGCTCGCACAAGGTCTCCAGCGTACAAATATTTGCTCTACCCTACTAAGAGACCCAAGTAATTGGCTACTGATTGAGTTACGAGGCGAGAGGAAGCGAAAGGCAACGATCGGGAGAGGAACCTTTGAAACATGAAACAAGGTTGCTTTATCTAATTATATGTAACTTGGATAACCTATGGTACCTAATTCAAGGATCAACCGGAATGATGCATGACTGCGAACTGAGCCTGAACGGCTATTAAAAAAGGAATTACCCTCACATTTTAATATTATTGGAATAGCATAGCGGCTTGAACAACTTGGCTGAATTAAACTTCACCGTCGCTGATTCCGAAAGAAAACTACAAATAATACCAGAATTCAATTGCAGTTATGAAAATGCGATTTTTGAGGAGCAGCTATGGAGTTTCCCAGTCGACTGAGCGTATGCAATTTCGTTACGTGGGACTTACGGTAGATTGAAGATCATCCATGTGACATTCGAGAGGATAAAAGAGCGGCTGTGAATTGCAGGCATGTCATACTGCCAAATCACCGACGTCGTCGCTTCAGGGGACGCGGTATTCGCCTCCTTATCACCGGGGAAAATTCCTCCGCGCTCGACTCAGGTCGGAGGGACCCTGAGGCAGGAATCTTGAAGAACGTAAACCCGACAAGTGACAAAACAGTCGGTTTCTGCGAGGATTATACGACACAAGCTGCAAGTTGAGGTCCTTGATATTCTGGCGAAGCAGAGAAAGATAAGTTCGGTTGCTATGTTTTGTTTCGCCTCGAGGCCTTTAGAAGACGATGCGTTCGGTGTGAAGGCCCGAGAAGAGGTAAGGGAAGTGTTCTAGGGGAAACTCAGAAATGGCGTTGTCTGTCCTCATAAATCCAAATGCTTTCGGGCCCTTTGCCAACAACCTCTTCCGATGCCCCAATAAGAAACCTTTACTCCGACACCAGCCCATTCTATCACCCAAGTCCCTCAAGAGTTCGACTCCTTCCGTTTATCATGGGGCAAGTGGCGTCATCTCTTCGCCTTCACTAACCGCCGTCGCCCCAGTTGGCTAAATTTGATTAATCCCTTCGAATTCATGAGTTTCCTTCTCTTTCGCTCTCGCTCTCCGCCCCCTTTTTAACCAATACGGATCCTCCTTTTTCGAGACGTTCCCTCCTTTCTTCACCCTCTTTGAGTTATGACGCTTTCTCGGCGTAAGAGGGGTTTAAACGTCCCAATATAATACACGACGGTCGTCGGTGAACCGCACATGTTACGATATGCGCTATATTTTATGGAAATGTATCGAATTGGATGCGCGGTTGTACTTCATATGGCATGGGAAACGGAATGAGATAATAAAGGATATAGCTTGAGCAATATAAAGCGCTGCTTAATTCAAAAGCATGCCAAGAATTCGGGGCAGAACTGATTGAACACAGTCGCCAAAGAACTCTCAGCCTCTGAAGCCTCTCGAAGACCCTTCCATGTTTTGTAACACGAGGGCTTCAGCACCCTAACCGAAAGACTATTAAAACACATACCTACATCACGTAAACCCCTGGCAGCAACGCTTAATTTGATTAAAAAATACTTGTCATTCAGGACGCTGTTTCTCGAGTGAAAGGACCAATTACTCTCTTAGCATTACAAATTGCATCAAAACAATTACGAGGTTCGCTTGAGGAGAATTGAAGAAAATTGAATTGCTTGTATTTAAACAGCAACGCTTCAATATATCGTTTTAAATAGAAGATGACTAAGTACCAAAAGAGCCAACTCGGACTCGAACTTTTTTCACGGCGGGTTGAATTGCTAAGCTTTACTGGCGCGTTTCGAATTTCAGCGTCTGCAAAGTTCCACCGAACTTCGTCCATGACTGGCTATTCGACGGTGAAACTTTTTATCGCCGAGCTTTTACTGTCCAACAATATGGTAATCGTATCTTCTTTTTACATCTGTACAAAATAGCATAAAAATTGCGGCTTCGGAGCCGTAAGCTACCGATGCGTGAGTGAAGTATTTGAAAAGGAATAGTTGGCAATTCAAGAGAGAGCGGCCGAGAACTGCGGAATAAGGGACGAATAACCAGTGAGCAAGAAAGAGAAAAGGTCTTGGGAAAAGAGTTGGAGTGGTCTCGTGGTCGTCGCTGAACCAGATCTTGGGATTCCACGCCACATAAATCCCGGACCTACGTACGTACACGGGCTGCCGTATTCTTCTTTCTTCGTCCCTCCGCTATGAGAGATATTCCCCCTCTTTTTGCCCCTATAAAACAACGGGGAGGAGGCTATTGTTATTGTTTCTAAACTTGCTCCGTACATAAACCATAAACTCGACGTGACAGTTATACTCCGCCGACTCTCGGCAAGGACAACGGCGTTACCATACGCGTTGGTTATCTCTAGAGAAGAAAGCTTTTTATCGTTACTTTTACTGCCTTCGTCTTGCTTGTTCGGTGTCGAGGCGGTTATCAGGGAAATCCAAGCATTCGACTGAGCACGCAATAAAACCGAGTTCTGAAGGTCTAATTGGATACGACGAACATATCTGACGATAATTTCCGGACACGACCGTTCCATAACTTGAGATTCGAAGCTAGATCGAGCTATTATTGTGTTAGCTGTCGAATTTCACCAAAATTTTATGACCCAGTTGAGGGCTTTATGGAAAAATTTTTATTATAAGTTGAAAAAGCCAAATTGAGATGAAAGTGGAATCTTATTCAAGTCTGAATCGCGCGGTAATATAATTTTTCCTCGTTTGGTTGTCGTCGCATTTGTTGTAGAGGGGTTGTGAGGGGGAGAAAAACCAAGCGACTTATTCTCCAGATTTTTAATTGCTGGCCGAGCACTTTCGCCCATTCGGGCATCCTCAGGGCGACGTGGAAGTTAAATCTGCAATTGAAAATCTGGAGAATAAGTCGCCTGGTTTTTCTCCCCCTCACAACCCCTCTATATCTTTTCTATTATTCGCTCTAATTTCCCTTCATTTTCAGCTTCAGTTTAAGGCAAACTAATACTCGGAGCCAAATAAATTTAAAAATCAGCATTGTGGATGGTCCAGGTGACACATTGGCCTGCTCTCAGCGCGTTCGCGTGATGAAAAACTACTCTATATACTCCGCTGATGGATTCTACTTAACATGAAAGCTACCGCACGTTCAAAATTTCCAGTGCATAAATAGGCCTAAAAAGGAGAGCGTACTGACTATATTTTTCGAATTTCACTAAATTTTGCGAACTATTTCATATTTGAAATCAATTCGTCATTTCAGTACTTAAAATCAGTTCGTAATTCAATATCAAAACGCCATTAGACGCTGGATTAAGCGAGTCTGCTCGTCCCCTGGAAATAATAGGAAGTTGAGCGTCGTCTCTTTCGAAATCAAGGCACAAAAGGAATCAATGTCGTCCAATTGAGCGATTGTCGCATCAGCCGTCACGTTCCCGCCGATCATCGATTTCCCAGGTCAACTGCACCTTCAGTCGAATCGAAGTTCCTATATTGAGGCAGAGGTTGAACTGATCCCCAATACCCTCCACTGTCCGCTCCATTAGATCTAACGCGATCAGCGGTGAACCAAGCTTCCGCCCACGGTCGGGTATTACACCCACGCGCTGCTGATCCGTATAAAAAGATGTCGCATCAGCTTTCAGGCTCGCCTCTAGCTGTAAATAAACGGGCGTCGTGTACACCTACTATTTGAATTGAATACTTGACCTGGAATGACCTAATTCATATTTTTTATATATATTTTTTTCACTTTCTCGTGAGTTTGACGAGGTTTGATATCTGTTATTGCTAAGGTTTGGAGAGCTCAGGTGAAAACAAATTCAGTCATTCAGCATGGGTTGAAGGGCGAATTAAAAAAAAAATCCTGCTTACGCACCGAATATTTATTTTTATTTGAGCTTTCTCTAAAGCCCTAATATCAACAGTTTACCGGTTGGAACCCGATGAAAATAGGATTCCGAGAACTAAGAATGAATTCGGAGAAACGACGCGGGAAATTTTCACTTTGAACATCTTCTTATTAAATTTAATTTACGTTCGTCTGAGTCTAGTTTAAAAATGTAAGCTAAAAAAATGAAATACGGCAAATATGAATGAAATGAATATTCGTGACTCATCGACGCTAGTAAAAGAGAGCAATTATATCGAGTCCTTATTTGATTTTCGGGAACAGCTGAAGTAGGTTACGTTCGTTTTAAGCCACGGTGCACAAGATTCAAGGGCCTATTGATACAGGTGTTTCTTCAAAGAGATCATTCTGTTCCTGCCTTGTTTATTTTTTCAGCGTTTTTACCGCCAGCTACTTATAACCGATTCGGATGTAGCTGGAGAACAGTTGGCGGGAGTCAGTCATGTACCGGATCGCTGGCCTGACGCTTCTTCTGAGTGTACTGCAAGTGAGTAAATCTCTATTTAACCGCTCGAATAAATTGAGGTAGTCGGTTGAAAATCGGCGGCAAATTCTTTTTAATTTGAGAGTTCCTAGTGACAGATAATAGGGTCATATGGAAGTACGCTGTTTTTTCGCCAAGCTTTCGAAAAATATATTTTCTTCGTCAAGAATATTCCCACTTCAGCCAACAATTAAAATTTCGGTTGAGGAATTGAGTAAATTTTTAGACGGTGGTCAATTTGCGACCGTAGGATCCTGTTCCAAGACCTGAAGAAGAAAAAATTTTTTCTGAAAGTTTGGCGAAGGGACAGCGTACATAATTTTGACACCATTTCAGATTAATAGATTTTAAGGGTCGATAAATTATCATTAATAGTGACAGATGGGTAGTTTTAGGTTTTTGGCTCCCTTAATTACATCTCAGGACGTATTATAGTACATTTTTTTGGTTTATTGTACAACAATAAACCATTGTGATCGCTCACGGAACGAAAATTTCTAATCCCCCTGAAAACTTGATCTTTTGCGTATCAAGACATGGAGAATTTTTTTCCAAGATTTGTAACTTGCACAATGGATAACTTTAACAAAAAGTCGTCAATTCAGATGTTTGAATATACTAAAATATAGGTAATTTAACGGACTACATTTCCCCATGTAATTTACCCATCCATTTTTCAACCGTTTGTGCGTTATTCAACAATATTGGTGGAATATACACGAAAACATCACATTTTTCAACTTTAAACCTTCATTTCATCTATTTACTGCAAAAGAAACAAAGAACGAAGCATATATTATTGGTATGCACATATCAAATATCATTATGTTGAATTTGAGCGAAATTGAAACCAAAAAATCTTTTACGAAAAATCCAAGGTAATATCCCTGCGATTTTGTTGTACCGATCAGTTAACGATTTTTGGTTTATTATTCAATAATAAACCATTGTAATCGCCCAAGAAAAAAAAATTTCTAACCCCCCCTCAAAATTTGATGTTTTACGTTTCAAGGCATGTAGAATCCGAATATCCAATAAAAAAATTTCTGTCCGTCCGCCGTACGCCGTACGCCGTCCGCCGTACGCCGTTAGCAGTTTTCCGGCCAAACTGCAAGAGCTAAAAATTTGAAATTTTCACCAAAAATCAATCTCGGTCCTACGACAGCCCAATTCTTGAACCAACTTGCTAGCTCAATTTTAAGGGTATTTTTGGGGGGTTTTGAGGGGGAGAAAATTCATATTTTCCACGGTTTTTAGAAAAATGTGTACGTGGTATCAAATTATTTAGATTTTTGGACGCTGAATCGAATGAGGCCATCGCCGGGTCGATAGCTTTTATGGTTCTCGAGTTATCGCAGCTTTTGTGAAAAATTTGGGAGATTTTCAGAAATTTGACACGAGGGTGTAACTCGAGAGTTCTTGGAGCAATAAAAATCGTTCTATACTCATTGGAATGGTCGTTAAACACTCTCTCCAGCTGTATCGTTAGGCAACAGGTTTAGTTTTTAATTAGGAAATTAAGAAAAATAAAAATTATTAAAATTACAACAGTTGCTACGGATTTTTCTTCCATAGTTACCATCTGTTTTTCGGTGGGAACGTTCACAAATTTTCGGAATATTTAAAATGACAAATGGATGGTCTTCTTAAATCAATATTGTAGCGAAATAATAATAAACCACTGTACAATCATTTGCAGCGTTTTTTCTTCTCTCTCAATTCAGATAAAAATCTGAAATTTTCCGGAAAGTTCTGTCTTACTAAGATGTATTTTCGTGATTTTTTTCAATTCTCGGAAAAATGTACAAATGGTCCAAAAAAATCGGTTCTTAAACTCCCAAAAATCGACCTTTAACCGTGCTTTTCGAGGTTAAACTTCATGTGAATCAATGGCTTTATTATGCAGAAGTCTTCATTTGAACGCCCTACACACGTACATAGCAAACAATTTGGTGAAAAAATATAAACAGCGCCACAGAAATTATTTTCCGTAAATCGAGTTTTTCACCGGCCGAAATTTCTAGCTCCGCCGGTAGCGGTAAGAGTGAAAAACTAAGCTTTTGTTTTTAAGCGTTTTCGAGAGCTATTCTTATAGGAAATTGAACGCTGAATCCGAATTTTTACGTCAAAACGACGGAAATTTAACGAGAACTTTTAGTTTTTCCCAGTTTTAGAACTACACAATTTTCATGTTTTTCAACTTCATTCGTTTCAAATACTCGTACTTACAGTACTGTTCAATTGTGATTAATTGACCATTTCTACAGGAAATTAGACGTAGAGTTCGATTTGAAGTAAAAAGTATCAAATTCTAATGGTTAATAATATTTTTCATTTTTTTTTATTCATACTTTTGGAGTTTTAACTTTGGAATTTTTTTTCTCGTTCGCGAATTTTGAAAGAAAAAGGTTTTGTGTAAGCTAATTGAGTAAATTTAATTTAAAATCGATTAAAAATAAAAAGACGCGGATTTTTTTTTACCGATATTTTGTTAGATCGAAACTTTTTCAAGAGTTTTGATTAGTTACTACAACAAGTGGCTGGTCTAGTCAAATATTGAAGCAAAGAAATAATTTATTCCTGATTTGTACAGTATATAACTATGATTAAGCTTAATAAGTCTGACTAGAATACCTTCAAGTTATCGACAGTTGCACATATATATCTATCTAAAAATTTCATCTGTTAGACAACTAAAAAGGTCAACCCTTCCACAGTTCGAGTTAAAACTCCTCTCGGATATGAATGTCGCAAAACCCCCTGATTTCGCTTCTCAATTGAAACTTAATATTACTCTCTCACGTGAAGGGAACAACTGTGAACAATTATCGAGCAAAACATGGCCTGGTGATTGTGCAGTGCTAATTCGAGTCCGAGGAAAGGCAATGCGAGCAACAGGTGACCTCGAGTAATAGCGGCGAAAGAGCAAAAAGAGAACCGGCGCCGGTTTTTCACTGTTAATAAAATGAAGCATCAGCTTTTCAGGATCAAACCTTTTCGGAGATGGGAAATTTGGCGAAGGGACTGATGAAAAAAAAACATCTACCAAAGATACATAACGATGGAACGGTATCTTTTTATTCAGTCTATGGCAAGTTCGAACTGTATAAGCGCTTCTGCGGACGCCATTGTAGATTCAACGGCGTCGGATTATGGAAAAGAGCAGTCAAGAGTGTTGGGCCTTTTGTAATTTTTTACCTTTCTCAGTACAAGCAGGCTGGAGAAACAGAAAAAGCCTGAAAGAGGGATGTTATGAAAGAGGAAGCCTCAGGGTTTCGAGAAGAGTCCATTTCGCTCTTTCGCGGTCCGCTAACAACTTTCCAACTCGGGCTGAAAAATACGCCAAGCACCGGATGTAGGAGGTGAGTAAAAACAACAAGCGGAAAGGTCCGAACGCCGAGTGAAGAGGTGGACCTAATTAGTTTGAGCACGGTTGGTTTAGTAAAAAAAAACCAGGAGGGTGAAAAAACTAAACAAAAAACTCAACAGATTCGCGGGGACAAAAGGAAGCAACTCTGCTCGCCATTAGCCTCCGTAAAACACGTCTGCCAAGAATCAGCTCTTTTCCCTCCAATTCATTTGTACAAACTTCGGACTATGTATTCATTTTTTGTGCTACTTTCGCCTTTGCTTTACTTTGAAGCCTTTTTTCGAGTTTTATTTCACGACCATGTTGAATATCCTTTGCAGCGGTTCTCCCATGAAAAGATCTCCTTTTGTCACAATCGATCCATCTAAAGTCGAACCTTATTCTATTTTAAAATTTGGACTTCACGATTTGATATTATTTATTTTACATGGTTATAGTCGATTTTGTTTCTCGATATTGTTCATAGGTTATTGGAACAGCTAACGGTTTTTGGTGGTACTCATCAAGCGATGATGACAGTGATGAGTCTATGGCGAGAAGCGGCTGGACATCTTGGTTGGAAATCGAAGATTCTTCAGGTCAACGAAAAACTTTATGACACCCGATAAACACAAGTTTTGCTAAACGCAAATAATAACTGCATTACTAATGATGTTTTGAATTATTTTCAAATTGATCGACCATTTCTAAATTTTCAATAGTTTTTCAATGTATTAATTGGATTAATCTACTGCTTAAATATTTCAGTGTGAAAGAATTTCGAACAAATTTTTGTTGGATCGACTTTAGTGGAATATTTTACGTCTCTCCCAACTCATTATTCGCCTCTGCGATCACGTTTTAACAACCAATTCTCACGATTAATAATTTCAACTTTGTCTTACTCTCTTGCACACACGTTCTGTCCTTATGCTGCAATCATCCTTCAATGATTAATGGCGAAAACGGTCGGACCTTTTCAGACGAGAGTGACAGCAGCGTCGAGCTTGAAGACCTTGTTCTAACAATATCCGTGGGAGGAGGAGGTCCTTCGAAAACCTCAAAACCAACAACATTTGCAACAACTACGACTGACTCTCCGACAACGGCAAAACCGAAGCCCAAACCACCCAAGGGTTAAATTCGAACTGGGAACAACAACTTCTCGTGCTCGCTTCCAGTTCGAGTCGTCTCACTATTTCCAATTCTACCATGTCTCGACCTATCATGTTGTGTCCTGCCCTTGTCAACCTCTTCCAGCTATCCAACGTTCAACAGCTTGCTCGCCAAAACCGCCGCTATCCTTGGTCGTTAGTTGGACAACTTTTTGCCAGTGAAGGAAGTTGCCGTAGTGGTATGACATGCGATCTGGCCGAGTAAATCGATCACAACCGGTCCAATTTGTCCTTTACAAAATGTATTGGCTTTTCGTAGAATCTTGTAGCTTGATAATTTCCAACGAAAGTTGAAAAAATGTTTTTCTCTTCGTGCAGTATGAAAGTAAACTTTTTCCACGACACAAGTATGTTTGCCTGAATTACCATGCGGATGCCTAACTGGCTTCAATGACTTTTCTCTGCTGAAAATCATTAACCTTGTATTTCAGCACTGGTAAGATAAAATTAGTTCCTGCTTCCTGCAACGACAGAAGAACCTTGGTTCTCAAATGCAAAACTCTACATTACCTTTGATGTGCTACGGGTAAGAGGAAATTGAAAGGTTGAAAAAAATCGTGATTAGAACGTCCCACGTTTTTTTTGTTCCCCGGGCTTTCGAAAATATAATTGAAATTTCCTTCTCTACCTTAGATCAATTTCATATTTAATGTTTTCCCCGTCTATTTTCGAGTTCTTTCCTTTTATGACCGGGTGGGAAAAATTCTTTGTAAAAAAGAACTCAAAAAAGACAGAAATGGAAAAGAAAATGGCGCCAGGCGAGTGAGCGGAGAGTGGCTCTCACATCAAAGGAGTTGCATACCAGATGATTCTGCACTGAGGATAAAGGGATATGGAGAGATGGGAAATAGGGACAAAAAAAGGGAAAAATGGGAGAAAAAATTCTCTGGCCAGGAAAAGGAAGAAAGAAAACTCGAATGAGTTAGATATAAGCGTAACAAGCGTTGGCGAGGCGAAGGGGTTCGTTTAACCTCTTTGTTTTCATTCACTTTTTAAAAACAAAAAAGTATGATGTTCCGTCGCTGGTTCTCTTGGGTGGGGATCGAGTCAGTCAGAGACTAGAGCGAGTCTGGAACGGCTAAACCGCGTAATGAGTTCATTAAATACGATGGGGTGGGGTAGCGAGCCAACTTGCCTTTGTTGCGCGTGAAACAACGTTTCCCAGGGCCGCCTCCGAGCGAGAGGTGGAGGCCCTGACTCGGACACTCGCGCCTGGGGAAATGTTGTTTTTTACCCCTTTTTTCTCTCTCTTTGTTCACTTTGGTATTATCCTCTCCCTCGAGGCCTCTCCTTTCTCAACTCGGCCGCTATTCGCGTTGTTTCGAAGAAACTAATTCCTTTTGAAATCGCTTATTTCTCGTTCTTTCCGGTGCAACGGACGCAGCAATGTCGAATTGAGGCATTTTTAATTAACGTTGCATGAAATTGGGCTTTTCAAAAAAAATATCGTTATTGGAAGTCGATAAATTTATAATATTTTTGTAGGTTATACGTGGCCAACCATCAACCAGTCACCAAAATGAGCTACCTAGGCACTTATTTTGTCATCGTGGTATTTCTGGGCAATTTTTCGAAACTCCCGATTTCATTTAATTCTCTCTAGCGTAACGATAAACACGATGGGAAACCGAACAAACGTGAAAACCCGAGAGAGGCTTTCTGAAGCTCTGTTTATATTGCTCTTAGCAGGCACATAGTGGTTTACTTTTCGCTTTGGACAAATACATTTCGAAGTATTCGAACTTCACGAAGAAGTATCATTGATCGTGTTGCTGATAGTTATAGCTGGTATAGTATCGGTATCCAACTTTTACCGGACCTATAATCACCTGCAGAAAATTAATTCAGATCAATCCAAGACCGTGTTCCCGAATCGCATGATGCGCCTTGTTTCCCACCAATGTTTCACCTTTATTCCACTTAGCTTTTACCCGGCAATTTTTCATGCTTCCAATCTGTAACGTTTCAACGACCTCTTGGCATTTTTCAGCGACTTCGGGTTAGAGCGGGTAAAACGTAAACGTCATCGGATTTCCTGGAGCTTTCCATAAGAGAGGATAAAACCTACCGAAGAACATTGGTGTGCTCTATCGCATTTTGGCATCTTTTAACCCACTCAAATGCAAATGCTCTCGGCGTTCTCGTCTTTTGAAACGGTTCGGGTCGGGCGCGGCGGGTTCTCTTTTACGAAGATGATCTCTATTAATTTCCTCAGCCGAGGCTTGATGTCCTTGTCCTCCGTCGTTCCGTAGGATATTCAACGTCCCCAAGGCTTCGCCCGTGGGATTTAAGGGACTCCATTTCATAACAACTTCCGATAGCGCGTTCCGGTGACAAATATTAAACGACGCCGCTTTCCCTTTCCCCACTCAACCCCAAGCGCTGAACTTCATTTTACTGTGATTTTTCGGCTCATCTCAACCTTCTCATAATCGCCAACGAGGAACTAAAGCGAAACAATATTGGAAAGTGTTGCTTCCAAGATGCTGATATTCAAAGATAGCGTTCATCTCTAGAGAGCTACCAATTGTTTTAATTCGGCAATCATAATTTATCCGTACTCAATTTTTGTTATTTTCTACGATTCCACGAGGGTTTCTTTTTTATCTTCGAATGGCCCCCGAACCCTCCTCACGGGCGACCCCTTTTTTAAAAAGACTTGACATACTAATTTCTAAGATGTTTCCTGAAGAGGCCCGTGAGGGCGAAAGCGCTCGAAGCAATATGGATGATAAGGAGAAATGGTCGCGTATTTTGTCTCCACCTCAACCTCACAATTATTTTCTTCCAAGTTATTCACCCAAATACTGGTGATTTCGACTGTTTCGATGGAACTGCTCGCCAAGATGGATTGCAACGGTGCCTGCGGCTGATCATTGCACCGCGGAAGCACACATATTGCTTCGGTCCGTCGTTCAGGGCCCGAGGTTGACCGTGAAGCAGGTGATGGAACCTGCGCCCGCGGGGGATTGGATTCATAATCCGCTCGCAAGCCGCAACGTGAATGCGAACTAACGTCTGTCGGCCAACTTAGTGCTCCAGTGGCCAGATATCAGCACACAAATGGAATGACCTACGTCATCGGGCCTTTGATCGCCCAGGAATTAGAATGATTATGCTCGCCAGTTGACTTTACGCAGGGATCGAAGATCATGGACATTTGGCAGGAGCATTGATTGCCCTGTGACACACCAGCTGCATTTAAATATTTCTTCCGATCCTATAAATAATCGGCAAGAAGTAATTTTCACGAAACGGTCAAAATTAAGGGCTTAGAACATTGAATCAGTTTAGTTCTATCCACGAGGTGCATAATAAAAAAGTCTTGGGATGTCGAGGACCTGGAAGAGAGTCCATGAGTCCACCATGAGGTCGTCTGAACGTGAGTTATTTCAGTTATCCGCCAATCGTCTTATAGGAAATTCTAGTGATTCGAAAATGAAATATCGGTCGGTTCACAATAAATGGCGCTGCTAATAGCGTTCGGATTGACCCGCTTTCAATGGTCAAACTATATTTCTCAATTATTTACTAATATAATTTTATTCCTTTTAATAAATTTTCTTTTCTTTAATATTTGCGAGTTATCGAAGTACATTTTCAACTTCCTTACCCGTGCTTCTTCCGATTTTGAAACATATAATTTTCCCCTTATTTTGGTTCCCCTTATAATAATAAACCATTGTAATCGTCCAAGAAAAAAAAATTCTAACCCCTTCTCAAAGTTTTATGTTTAACGTTTCAAGGCATGTAGGATCCGAATATCCAAAAAAAAAAAAAAATCTGTCTCTCCGCCGTACGCCGTCAACACTTTTCCGGCCAAACTATAAAAGCTACGTTATTGAAATTTTCATCAAAAATTAATCTCGGTCCTACGACGGCCCAATTCTTGAACCACATTGCTAGCTCAATTTTAAGGGTTTTTGGGAGGTTTTGAGAGGGATAAAATTAATATTTTCCAAGGTTTTCCAGAAAAATGTGTATTTGGTATCAATTCCTATAGATTTTTGGACGCTGAATCGAATGAGATTGTCGCGGGCTCGATACCATAATTGATTCTCGACTCATCGCAGCTTTTTTGTTGAATTTGGGGGATTTTCAAAAATTTGGCATGAGAGTTCTTGGAGGAAACCGGTTCTTGGAAATCGTTCTATACTCATTGGAATAGTCGTCACATGTTCTGAATAATTACAATCAGAAACGGATAGTCTTCTTAAATTTTTAATGAAGCGAAGAAATAATAAACCACTGTACTATCATTTGCAACGTTTTTCGCTTCAGAACAATTTTGCTATTTATTTATTTTTTTTTCTGCACTGTAGTCTCTCAGCAGTTGTGTCAAGATTTCTCTCTTTCAAAATCCAACGTTCCCGGCGTTTGGAAGAGATAATAACTTTCGCTGTTCTCTGTTCTTAGGCTGAAAAATTCTCTAAGGAACCCTTACGCCGTCTTCGTCAGTCCTTACATTACTGCAGGTCACAGGCCCTTCTCTGTATAAATGCAAATAGGAGTTCGTCGGTACTTGACGGCGAAGGGTCGGAGGTCGGCTGGTGCGAGGGCTGTATTAATTTGACGCTTGGGGCTGCTCGCAAACTAAGCAGTGTGCGTGAGCGAATGCTACAATGGAGTGACTGCGAGAGCGAGAGAATCGGACGACGAACATGTTCCATGTGTCTATGTTCGCTCGTCCGTCTGTATAAGTTGGCGAGGTGTGCGTATAAGAGGAGGACTCGCAAGAGGAAGCAGGAAGGGCCCCATATGGGCTCCTATGAATTATGCTTCCCAACTAAGGCCGGACTTTGACAAATCCTTCCCCCGCCCATCCGAGTGCGCGGCTCGGAGACTTCGCAGGGAGCAGTTGGCGCTGATTTGCAGTGGCACCTGTTTCCACTGGTTTAAGGGGCATTATGGCTTCCTTTTCGACCGACCGTAAAGTTATCCACTCAGTTCTCCCTTCTTATTCTCTCATTTCGAGACCTATTTGATTGCAAGCATCACCGATTCGAACCGCGATGATAGAAAATGAAGAACGGAGGTTAATTTGAGAGCAAATTTCTTCTGTTTGTCGTTTTTCCGCACAATTGTTGTGGTGAGGGGAAGATTAATACGTCTTTTTTGTCTTCATGGCTTATTTTTTGGCTTATTTTTATAAATTATTAACTTATTTGATTTCTTTAAATTGGTTTTAATAGACTTTACTATAATTACCAAACTTATTAAATATGCGCACCAACCATCTGTGATATCATTATAATAATTTGAATGTAATTTACCCTACCCTAGTCATCTTCTCTAATAATAGTCATGTAAGGTTTACCAAAGAACCGAGACCAAAAATATAGTACAATCAGCGATCATCATGATTACATGTATCAAAGCCTAGTATATAAAAAGTATTATGTTCCTAACCAAATTACAGCTACTATTTTTATAGCTAATGTAACCTTTCGAATATTTTATAACGTTTTACTACCTGATGCTAAAAATGTTAAGTAAGTTAAATTAAAATTCATTTCTATCACTTGTACGACGATGTATAAATAGTCATAAGAGTTTTTATTATGAATTTTATTATTAATTTTCAATTATTTAGGCAGGAAGACGTGATAAGACTTTTTCATCGCCAGACTCGGTCATACGTACCTGATGAACCTATGTAAGTAGAAAATAACAATAGCAAATAATAATTAACCCTGTACCTCCAACGTAATATATATGATTTGTGACGTGTCGTAATAGGTAGCCCAAATGGGTGAAAGATCTCGGGTGAAAAAAAGACAAAATGGAGAAAGAGTCTCTCACCACAACAATTAATGTGAAGTAGTAGACCAATGTATAAGTAAAAAAAACTCGATTTAGTTCACGCAGAAATAATAATAATAATTTAATTAAATGGTGAACGACAGGAACAAAATTGAATAGCCTAAGGAACACTATAAAAATATCTACAAAATGTAAATTTCCGGAGGGGCGATTAGAAAATGTTTTCCTTGGGCAATTATTGAATAGTATACCTAAAATAAAAACCAATTGAAGAATAGGTAACGCAGTAAGCCCATATGAGAGACGTGCTGCCATTCGTGGCATTAACTTAGACAAAATCGTGATAAATTGTGATAAAAATTAGTATTATAATACAATAATTTTACCTATGCGTACCTAAATGTAAAGCTATGAATGCAACACGGAGATTCGAAAATTTCTCGTTTAATAAACCGCTCGGACAACGGTACTTCGCTTTACAAACGCTGACAGAGCCGCCGAGACGTTTTTCATCTAGAATTCGAAGATCGCTCTGTTTGCAGAAATTTCATCTTAAAAGACATTCAATTAAAAGACGATGATGACTAAGATTTAGGGGAGTTTCTGGTTATAACAGTTTTCCTCGTCGACCTCCAACCTCTCTGCTACGCCTGGAGAGGTTTTACCACTCCGTTCGCCCAAACTCACCCAAGTTTAATACACTTTTAATTATAGGACCTCATCCTCAGTGCCTAACAACCCGTTCCTTCCCTTCGGCACTCCTCGTCTGATTTACTGTCGGCGGGATGCCTTCCAAACCTGCCGTCTCTTTCTCTCACTTAGGAGAAGGAAGCTTGCGCCTCTGGAGGCGATAAATTCACTATCTCACCTGGGCTATTACATTCTACTTTGATAACGTACAGCCTAAAGAAGGAATTCCATGGTAAAACTCACCGGGCTCACCGTTTTTCACCCGGTCGCTCCTTACTTCCGTAATTCTCGGCGCTTGCTTTCGGAATTATTCTGGAAAACAGTCGTTTGCCGAGGGGAGTCAATGAATTTAGACATTGGGGGGTAAAAACGAGTCTTTTTCCCGTGGTTTTATTTTATTAGACCTTCTTTATGTCTCAATAACGTTTCATAGTGTCGGAAAATCGTCATCTTGAACAGAATACGCAGGAATGCATTTAACTACAATATAAAACTGTCAGCGTATTTTTTTTTTGCAGTCACGTTTATCTAACAGCAAAAGTAACCTTTCTAGCTCGAGTGCATGCACGAACATTTTCAGCAGATGTTACGCTCGCGTTCACCTTTTAATAAAAAGAGAATGGTAAAATACTGTTTGCGCGGCCGCTGAATCTCTGAATTTTCCATCCCGTTCCAGCAGGGGAAATGAATTTCCGAAAGTAGGGTCATTTGCATAGTTTGGATAGCTCTCACGTCACCAAAGAAGTGACAAAACTTATGAAATGTTTTTTTTCCTACTAATTTTTCGTCTTTATTGAATTTTACTGCTTTACAAAGTCAACCTAGGCTTCGTTCCCTTAAAATCAACCTTCGGTTGTTGTACAGTTTGAACGAATTCGAATAATTTCACTCCAAGATAATTAATAGACTCCATTCCCGTTATCGCTCCGTTCGGGATCTCGATCGTTTCGACAACTGCAAGAGAAGGCCTTTAAATGGTGCGAAGTTGAATTCGGAAACATCACAGGTCGAAAACTTCACTCGAGATGAATAAGCGGTCTCGGTTCAGTTCGCGAGGAGCAAGCCTCCTTTATTCAGTCAAGTGTCAAGAGCGATCTCGCCTTTCGAAAACTTCGTTCGCCCTCAGAAAATGTTTCGGTTCGTTTTCCCCGCACGCTCGAATGCCACCTTAGAAAACAGCGTGATGAACGGTTTGAATTCAACAATGTTTTCAGCCCTTTATAAATGCTCTGTTTTCGAATTTCGCGTCTGGCGGAAACGTACTAACGAGCAATTCATGAATATTACAGCGGTTCGTACGATATTAAAAGTTTCTTCGACTCGAACGCTCTTGATCTTCAAAGGACGGATACTTGAATAAGAGGAAACTGCGAGGAGATCATCAAACGATTTATTCAGCAAAACGTCAGGTAATCAGTAAATGGATTTACCATTTGGAGGCCAATGAATAATTTCAGCTGGAAATCTTCACCCATTCCGGTAAAATTTCGTATTATCCTCATTAGGTGATTCGAATGGCTCAATAAAATTCTGACCATCGGTTTAGCAGTAAGAACGAGCATCAAAATTTACAAACCACCATTGAAATCATATTGATCTTTAACTATTTATAATAAAGAAATTTCCAAAGATAACAAAAAATTTTTGTTCGCTGTGAGATTGAGGGGGAGAAAACACGGCGACTTGTTCTCCTGTTTTTTTTTACTAGCCTTCCAAGCACTTTCACCCCTTCGGGCATAAACGTAGCACCATTAAAAGGTATCCACTTCGATCGATGCGACAAAACAACAACGAGAAAATATTTTCTAACTTTCACTGACGGTTTGTGAAATGTCAAAACATCCTCGATTTTAACTCAAGTAGGCGAAGAAAACAATTCAAACTTAAAACGTTTATTATTAAAATATGTAATAAATATTCAATGACAAAATTACAATGGTTCATGAAACGCGGGATACACGAAGAATCTCTTCTTGGCACTAAAATGAACCATGGACAAAAATTAATACATTCTCATCGACAGCGTGAATAGCGAATTTCGAAATATCCAATGACTGAAACGTTGCCGAGTATACGAATATTTTCCAAGCTTAATGAAAAACGGCGAGCTTCAATCTCATATTTACAACAGTGATACATTCAAGTAGGCGTTCGTATACATCGGAAAAGCTGTATGAAATTATTAGTCCGGGAAACGCTTCGGAGGTTTGTTTAGATGAGAAGACCTGATTCATAAACGTTAGTTCGCGCTAACTTTATCAAATACAATTCCTCCGTCTATTTTATGCGGTATGGTTCCGAATAAAAAATTAGAAGAGGTGAAATGATAAAAATACGGTTATTCGAATTTCCCGACAAGAGCGATCCGTAAAGTATAGTTTCTATTGTCAGTTTTTAGAATAGCCTAATTTGATCGATTTCGCTTAACAACTTGATCGACTGAGGTTTGAAACTGCGTCTTCGGTTTCAGGATATTGCTATTCAAATAGCCCGCCCATAAGCATTTCCATTCGAGATCACTTGATGGTTTCTGCGCTCGGGCTTCTGCGAACTAACTCTCGTAAAGCACATGTAGTGCCCGCTGGCACGGCTTCACTAATTGACCTAATCAGAGCCTTAACGCAATGGCATTGGCTTCCCCCACCGCAGCACTCGGCAATCAATAATTTCCCATCCATGTTCGTAGATCACTTGACCCTCTAACGAAGGCTCCAGGTGGAATCAAGCCTCTTTGAATGAGGAATACTGCCGTCATGGTGGACCGATTGCTCATGATGTCAGACATCAATCGCCTCTGAAAGGCATTGAAGGGTTTTAAATTATACTGATATTTCTCAAGTATTAGCGAGCGTAATTTTCTGGATCGGTTGGAGGATTTATTTCGTCAATCCGGTTCTAGAGTCTAGAAAATCCACAGGATTGAATCATTTTCGGATGGCGGATCAAGCTCGAAAGCGGCTTAAAGTCGAAAACTTTATCTCAAAACCTGGGAGATATCAAAGTGGAATTTTATTTTCTAACGGGACTATAAAGAAAAAATGTCACATCTTTCAATCCTTCGATCGCCTTAGAGATGTAAATAGTTCTTCGGTATTGCCGACTAAAGAAACAACATGACCTCTATTCTCACAGTAATCAACCGATGCGTTCAAAAAATCAGATTTGAGGAAATTTGAAGATTTTACGCTGGCGAAAAATATTTTACGAAATCCTGACAGACTAAGAGAAGACGTTAATGTCCTCTTGAAACTAATTATTCGAAGGCTACCCGCAAAACGGAACTTGTTATCAACGAGGTTGGGGTAAACAAGCAATTTTTCGCGATGGAGTAGGAAGAACGTACAAGAACTTGAAGAATACAAGGAACGCAGCACAATAAAAGCGCCTACGCGAAATTGGAGGAATCAAAATAAATATTATTCGTGAGAGAGAAAACATAAATAAAAGCGGTGAAATAAGAATGGGACGAAATAACCTTTGATTTCATCATGGTTGATTTAATTTATCGGGGGAAAATAATTATTATTCGGTTCGAAATTTAATCGGAGGTACAATATTTAGGCGAAGTTCTTTACACATAGTATGGGAATGATTGCGGGATATTTACATATTTACAACGCACTTTTTATAACTATTATGGCGGCAGTCGGGTTGCAATCGCGGATCATCCGTGTTACGAGTCGATAAACAGAAGGATGATCAGCATGAAAAGACTTTGCGATAGGTCGAATCTCGAAGAGCCCGAGTCCTTCTTCAGCTCGCTTCGCGACTTTTCCCCCCGCGACGATTCAGCAAGTTCTGCAACAAGTAATAAGAAAAAATTCATTGTAAAAAATATTTTAATTGATAAAAATCTGAAGCGTCCATGTTGGCGACGATGAGGAAACTTTTATTGATTTTCCGGGGTTGTACTTGAATTGTTAGGGGAATATAAAATGGCGCGGTACCGAAGATGAAAATAATCAGCTCGTAATTTTTCGCTTTGGAATTTTTCAGTCGGAATAGTCTATTTTCAACAATAATTACGTCAATAATTTCAAGATTAAAAAAAAACTAAATTACACGCGCTGAAATTGTGGAATTCTATTTGACAAGGATGGAAGGCAAAGAGATTGTCGCAAACTCCACTGATTTTAAATGAGTTATATTGTTATGTCGATACCGGCGTTTAGGCCATCATCAGTAACAATCTTACAACGCCCAATATAAACGCCGAAATCGATATAACTCATTTAATCAGTGGACATTGTGACAATACCTTTGTCTTTTATCCTTGTGATAATTTCGAGAGCTTTGAAAAACAAGCTCACGACCGTCCGCCAGTTATTTTATTAATTTTTTGAAAGTGAGGAGTTGTACGATGTTATCTATCTTCGTTTGGTCTATCATAACTCCTCTACTGATGTAATCTATGTTCAACTTTCAGGGTCATAGTTCATAAATCAATTGAATGATACCTATTAGCTATTTATTTCGATATCCTCCCTCGAGGCTATTAAAAAGCAGTTACTTGTACTTCGATTTACAGAAAAAAAAAAAAAAAAAATGACGACGAACGAGTTTTTCAAGTTGATTATTATTGCTGTGATAATGATTGTGTTTTTTGACGTCTATAAACGAATTCACTCTTCGCCAAATGCAAAACGATAGTTCCGTTTTATCGAACATTAATACAAACTGCTCTGTACTGAAGAGTTACTTCGAATATCTCCACTTTTATACCGATCAGCCGAAGAACTTTATGCGTCTAAAATGAACGCATTACATTAGGAAAATGTGGGCAATTAAATTACCTATCTTTTGGTATATTCAAACATCTGAATTGACGACTTTTTGTTTGAGTTATCCACTGTGCAAGTTACAAATCTTGGAAAACTTACAGTTGTTATGTCTAATTGTGCTCCTACTTTGCTCCAGTTGAAAAACCCAATACTTTATGATACTAAGTACGATACAATCTCCACCACCTACATACCAAATTATAGCAACTACTACTAAGTACTACCTACTAATAATAATACCTATCGATTCCCACTCTCCATACACAAATAATAAACTACTACTACCTACCCATACCTATATCTATACCTATACTATATACTATACTTATATACTACACTATATACTATATATATAGTACTACTATATATAGTAGGGACAAGGACACTACCCCCCGCAAAGCTATATGTAAGGCCCGAGAGGAGGGGCGCAGCCCCTCCGACGGGCCGACCGTGCGCGATAGCTGAGGGGAGCGAAGCCCCCCTCTGAGGGGGTTGGGCGGCGGCAACCGCAAGGGGCGCTCAGCCCCTAGTTCAATATAAACCATTTTAATCGCCCAAATTTTTTTTTTAAAATAACCCCTCAATATGTGATATTTTACGTTTCAAGGCATGTAAAATCTAAATATATATTTAAAAAAAAAAAAAAAAATGCTGCAAAAAAATGATTCTACAGAAGGTAATTATTCATTTGCCTCTATAATCATGTAAGAAGAGCAACCATTTGTGATATTAACTTGTCCGAACATTTTTGAAGGTTCCGACTAAACAACAGATTGTTAACTATAATGGAAAACTCCGTAGCAACTATCATCATTTTAATCATTTTTATCATTCCTAATTTTCCAATTGAAAGCTAAATTTTTCGCCTACAGCTGAAGAGAGTGTTTGACAAGCTTTCCATTCCGAATTTCTGAAATTTCAAAACTTCTACACCAAAGGTGCGATAACTCGAAAACCACCAAAGCTCCGAGATGGTCTCATTCGATTCAGCGTCCTAAAATCTATAGAAATTGATACTTAACACATTCTTCTTTTCCTTGACATCGCATTTTTTTACGTCCATGGGAGTGACGGGGTGAGAATCCAGGCGAATCATTATCCGATTCATTATTCGCTGGCCGAGCGCTTTCGCCCGTTCGGACATTCTCAGGGCGACGTGGAGCCATATGGTCCCTCGCACCCCCGAGACATCAAACCCACATTATTTGTCCAAAAAAAACCTTCTAAAATACCAATTTTCCACCCATTGATGTGAATTCCCTCAAGAATTCCGTCAAAATTGAGGTAGCGATTCAGCAAAAGAATTGAGCCATTTTCGGGACAAAATATATTTTTTGCCAGCTTGTTCATTATTTTTGACGATTAGGTACAATGGTTTAATATTGAGTACTAAACGAAAATTCTGTCCGTCCACCGTCAACACTTTTCTGACGAAATTGAAAAAAGTCAAATTCTTGACAGTTTCACCAAAAATCAATCTTGGCCTGACAATGTCTCAGTACTTGAACCACGTTGCTACCTAAATTTCAAAAGATTTTGAGGGGTTTTAACGGGAGTAAATTCGTATTTTCGGCCGTTTTGCAGAAAAATTTCTATTTGCTTTCTATGTCTATAGATTTTTGGACGCTGAATCAAATTAGACCATCGCGGGGTAGATAGCTTTATTGATTCTCGAGTAATCACAGCTTTCGTGTGGAATTTGAGAGTTTTTCAGAAATTTGGCAGGAAGGTATAACTTGAGAATTTTTGGAGCTTCTATACTCGTTGGAATGATCGTCAAACTCTCTCCAGCTGTACCGTTAGGCAAACAATTTAGCTTTTAAGAAATATCAAAATAGAAATGAGAATAAATTAAGAAAAATAAAAATATTGAACTGACTATAGTTGCTGAGGAGTTTTCCATCACAGTTACCAATCTGTTTTTTAGTGCCTCGTTTACCAACGTTCGGAATCGTACAATCACAAACGGATGGTCGGTCTTCGTACATCATTATTGAAGTGAAGGAATAAGCAAAAACTGTGCAATCATTTCCAGCGTTATCAATATCTTCTCTACTGTGTTCTATAGGTTTTTCACGCTTTTATTAATTTCTAGCTGCTCCAAAAAGTAATATTTAAATCTCGTGGAAGATTACGCTCGTATTGAGCTTGAGAGTTTAGGCTCGGGAGAATTCAATGTTTTTTTTTCCGGTAATTTGCTGCTTCCATGTTGACAGTGCATAAGATGAAAATCCATCGAGTAGGGCAAGTAGATTTAGTTGACATTTTTCACAAAAATATTTCTATCAATAAGTGTAAAAACACCACTTTCTAAGCTACACTAATTATTTGGCCTTAAGTATTAGCTACTAAAGAAATCACGCAAGCGTGCCAGTCGGTCGTCTTGCTGGCATGTAGGTTTGAATTGAATTCTGCGACGCTTTATTAGCATTTTACAGAGCCGTTCGATAAATTGTTTTTTCAATGACTGCCATTGAAGCCAACTGAAACGCATTCATATTTTACTAGCTAAAACCATCAAAGTTAAAACGAGCTAAATATTACATTTTGCTTTTATGCAATGTTCGCCAGTAGTATTGTTCAAAGTCAGGTGAAAAATATATGTTATAACAATGGTTAACAAACAATGAAAAAAATCGTAATGGTTAGTTGATTTTACTTTACAATTATATATCCTGAAGGTTTTTTTTAAATTTTTAAATTTTTTTTAAGCAAACTCACACCAGTAATCAATAGGTTGTAACAAAACAATAAAATAAATAACTTGGTAAATAGCAAAAAAATAAAAAACTTTTTTTAATTGTGGGATTTTTTAAAATTGTAATTTTTAAAAAACAGTTCAAGCCTAGCACAATATTCAAATAGCAGGTGGTGAAAATTCGTAAAAAAAAAAAAAAAAAAAATATGCTCTTGTAACTGTGTATTGCCGTTGGGAACGAACAATTGCGTGACCGTGGAGCGAAAATTGGTGAACAATTTATATAACTCACCTCCCAGGAAGGCGGCCTGATCCTCGGCCGGATCATGGGGATGAAGTTTAATTTCTGAAAAACAGTTAAAACTCCGCTATGACGGTTGAATATTTCCTCACGTAGAAGTGATGAATTTAATTTTTCTCGCTTTAATGGAAACTGTACCGTAGTTTGAGTTAATTATCTAAAAAGAATCCATTCCGCTAATTAATCAACGGATTGGGAGAAAAATTAATAATGTCGACGCGTTGGGGACGGTTATCCGAAAAGCTTGGCAGCTTCCAGTTTATTTTGCGTTAAGCTTCCTCGGCGAAATTCTATTTTTATCTGAATCGATACCTTTTGAACTAGTAGACAAGGACGCGGTGCGAAAATATCCCGCTAAAGGTCAACCTCGTTGGATTGTGATTTTATTTAGCTCGACGGCATTTAGCCGGAAGTTCGTCTACAATTGAGGGATCAATTAATTCATTCAACTACTTTTTCCCATTATTAATCGAACGAATTTTTTTTAAATTACATAAAGTTTGCTAATTAATGTTTTCATTTGCGAAACGAACTAAAAAAAAAAAATACCTGCGTGGAAATCATGCTCGCCCTATCCATCGCGTATTTTCCATTTTCGGGCGACGAGGCGAAAATTATTTTCCCCGCTGAAGATGTGAAGCCGGAACCGGCCGACAGCTGCTTTATTTTCATTACGAACCGGCAAAAGTGGTCGGTGAAAAGATGAAGAAATTGGTCGAGTAGCTAGGGAAATATAATGAAAAACCACCTTGCACAGTTGGATTTATGATCCTGGAAAAAAGACGGAAGACGGGAAGCGCGAACTGGGCGAAGCTGTTACCAAGGCGAGAAAAAGGCTCCTGCTGGCGAAGGGTAATTTAAGGTGAGCCGTGCGTGTGATAATTACGTAATAAAGGGCCTGCTCGGTGCCAGGTAGGAGGGTAAGGGCTGTTTAAGTTAGAAAAAGAGGAAACCAAGCTGTACGGCTGCTTGTAATAAAATGTGATTCATGTTTCCGCCATCCGTTACCTATGTAGGGCTACTAACGGCTTCTTAGCCTTTTGAGGTTTATGCATCCTGAGTTGGGGAAAAAAAAATTCAAGAAGAAGCAAGGGGGAAATGATGACTAGACACAGTAAGATAAGGAATTTTTTTTAAAGGAAGAAGCGGAATTACAGAATTATTTAGAAATTCTGAAAAAGCAAAAATAAATTAGATAAATAGATTAGGAAATTTAACGATGCTCTCAACTGATTCAGCATGAAAAAAATATATTGATCGGCTCCAGGCATTCTTATGTTTGGCGCCGATACCTCCACCCCTCGTTTTTCTCGATTCAAAATTAGCTGAAAGATTATTAGGGTATCGATTAAAATTAATTTAGAACTTACCATAAAGTCGAAGAGTCCCTTCGGCTCTTCCTAAGGAATTCGTCGAGACGCAATTGTACGTCCCTACGTCGGTCAGAACGAACGAGCGGATTTTGAGCGTCATGAGGACCTTGTAGCCCGCTCTGCTCTCTCGAACGAGGTATTTCGTCCTGTACAACGCACAAGACCACAATGATGTTTTATTGTTAAGTAAGTATTTAAAATTATATAGATGAGTTAATTTTTTAATCTATCATCATAAATAAAAATAAAATAACCAAAATAAAATCAATAAATAATCATTATAGAAAGTAAATCATCACAATAAAATAATACTTATCATAAAATATAATCATTACAAAAAAGATTCGTAATCATCATAAAAAAGTAAAAATTCATCAATAAATTTACGACGAGTTGTATAGTCAGTCAAATTCCAAAACCTCTCAGGCTATTTATTTCAAGATCCTTAAGTTGCGATCGAAATACCTGAGCATCCCATTTCGCAGAAATAACTTCATCAGAGGAGGAGACGATTTTATTAATTCACAAATCGATTTGTCGACCCTTTCGACATGAGAAGGTAGAAGCTCGAACATCGTCAACAGAGGGGACAACGAGGAGAGGAAAAGGATCCTGAATCTCGACTAGCGCCGTTGAGGTAGAGCGGCTAAACCACCGTTATATACCTTCTAGACTAGTCCACTCTCCGTATCCCATTTTCACGAAAATACGTACTACACATACAGGTATACAATATTGAAGTTGACCGGCGAGAGAGAAAGAGAGCGGATATCGGCCGAGAGCCGAGGACTCGTTCCGTGTAATTATTGGCTTCAGTGACCCGTATTAGAGGTCCGGGGACAATGGGAGATAAGCCTGGTCTAACAAGTTGTATGCCTGGCTCGCTCACGAGCTCATGACGATATAGGATCACCCATACTATTGCGTTTCAACGTAAAAGGTACACACAATCAAGAGCCTTACAACTCTTGTCATATACAGAGGTTTTCTTCTGCCTTACTTTTCCGGTTTTCATTGAGATAATCTTGCCCCGTTCGGAAACCCGATGTTTCATGGAATCGAATACGAAACCGTTTTGTATTATTAAACATGCCGTTTGATCATGAAAATAGACGCTTTGCTTTTAGAAAGAAGATATATTTTCATGAACCGATCGATTTTCAGAAAGCGGAATTTTACTGAATTCAAAGACTACTTTAATTGTAGTTGCTTTTATTTTTTTTTTCGGGTTGGAAAAATCAGCCAATTAGTGACGGAACTTCACTGAAAATATCTACTTTTGGTTTATATTCGATAATAAACCATTGAGATCGCCCAAGAAAACTTTTTTCTAACCTCCCTCAAACTTTGATGTATTACGTTTATGTAGAGTTCGAATATCCAATAAAAAAAATGCTGTCCTTTTACACCTGTTTCGGTTGTCGAGTAAAAAATAGAAAACTTATCGTTTCCTAAAATCGGAACGAAATTTCCTAGCGAATTTCATTCGCCTCTTCGTTTTCCTTCAACTTGCGCTGCTTTCCAGAGAGAAACTTTTTTATTCATCTTCACTAGTTAAACCTAACCACGGCGGGCATGAATTTTCCCGGCGGTAGCGGTCCGAATCACATCGAGCCGAATAAAAACGGTTTCCCTCAACCGGTAGCGGAAGGCACGACCTCATTTCATATTTGAGAAGGAACCGAACTGCTCAATCCTTTACCGAACGAGTGCACGCCGGATGCTGTGAGGATCTTTATGAATAATACAGACTTTATCGAGGGACCTCACGGTGCGCCTCAGTTCCGGATCTTATATTTTCCAAGTGTAAGAAACCCAACTGTGGCTCCTTGTTCCAATAGATCGGAATAGTTTTTAACGGATATTTCGACGATTTCTATCCTTTAGTTGGAATTTCTCGAGACGTCTTACTAGATCACCATATTTACTAGTTCCCATTGTAGAATTGTTAATTGTGGGGGGTTAATTTTGTGTTAATGTGTTAATTTTGTTGTTGTTTTGTTGTTAATTTAATTTTTGTTTTTATGTTTTGTATGTTTTGTATGTTTTTTAATATTTTGGTTTTTATGTTGTTTTTTGTTTTAATGTTTAATTTTGTTTTTGTTGTTGTTAATTTTGTGTTAATGTTAGTGTTGATTGTGAGGGTTAATTGTTAAAAGGGCGAGAAAATTCGTATTTACCAACGTTTTTCAGACAAAGGTGTATTCGATTTCTACAGATTTTTGGACGCTGAATCGAACGAGACAATAGCGGGATCAATAACTTTAATGTTTATCCAATGGAATTTTCTAGATTTCTAAAAATTTGGCTCAAGAATTTACGAACTATAAACATCGTTTTATACTCGTTGGAATAGTCGTCAAGCACTATTTTCGTCTGAACGTAATGTAAGTAAAATAAAGTTGAAGAAAAATTCAATACTACGTTGTGGATTTAATTTACGATTGAGTTAGACATCAGGTACCAATCAGTGAGTCCAATACGTTTTTAGATGGAACTTTTCTCCAATTTTGGTTATTTAAAATTACAAGTCGATGGTAAAGTCGAATCAAAATTGAAGCAATGGAATAATAAAGCTTCGTATGTAATAATTTGCAGCGCTTTTATTTTTTTTTTGTGGAATCCTGGCAAAATTACTCACTGTGAAAAATATTCAACTGAACTCAATGTCGAGGATGTCACAGGTTGAGCCTCTTGTGTATTATTACGTCACCATTTTTCGTACAACGATACTTCAAATTCGGCAGCGTCAATTCGATGATAGTGTACCGATAGAAAGCTACTGCCAAAACTCGTAACAATTTTCCCGACCTTTTCCAACTCCAAAAAGAAAGTTTCGCGAGCAAACGTAGGAGCGCATAAAAAGGAATCGTTCCACCTAGAACTCATCTGTACAATTTCCCATTGCCGACTTTTCGAATTTTACGGCAGGTCGTCCGTCTTATTAGGGACGGTCGGGTTTTCCATTCTCCAATGAGATTTCCTCAGCCTCATTGAGGAAGGGATAATTAAGGTTTTATAGTCTTGGCTACACGTGACCAGCCTGTATATTGAAGCCAGCTTTTCACCCGAGAATCAGTTCTAAGATGGCGATGGAACGACCCATCGCAATCCGAACTCACGTAAGAAAAGTTCCAATTGCGAAGATTGAGAGGCAAGCATTTTCTGACTTGATGGTATCGATGTTTCGAATAAGGAATGTAAGGAATGAACAAGAACGTCGTGAGGAGTAATAAGTTGGTCAACCATAATGTTTTATCCTCGACTGGAATGACGAGCTTGAAATCATAAATCTCATCATCCGTTGTTTTGATTTTATTTGTCGTATCTTTTATCTGGCTTAAAGTGTTAGTCAGCTCGAATGAATTTTATTTATAGGTAAAAATGCAGCGCTGCCAACTTGAAAGAACGATTCACCGGTTCCCTCGACGTTTCCGTTTTTATTAAGTTTCCATGCGCGGGGTCACCTCTTTGCCTATGCAGTATAAAGTTACGGTTGGTGCGGCTGTTGAATAATACATAGTTTAATTTGAATTTCGCATTTAATTCGCGACAAAATAAGAGTTTCTTTCCCTGGGCGGTTTAGGTTGTGAAAAAAACGAAAGTTTCTACCAACGGTTAGGTAGCTGGCGAAAATATAAATGTTGCCCCTTCTTGGTTGAGTCGTCGCATCTCTCATCGTACTGGGTTGGTGAGGGGGAGAAGAACTAGGCGACTTGTTCTCCGATTTTTTATTTACTGGCCGAGTACTTTCGCCCCTTCGGGCATCCTCAGGGCGATGTGGAACCATAGGTTACCACAGCCCCTGGCTGTGGTAACCTATGGTTATCAAAAAATGGTAACCTATGGTAAAAATCGGTTTTAATGGCTGTGGTAACCTATGGTTCCACATCGCCCTGAGGATGCCCGAAGGGGCGAAAGTACTCGGCCAGTAAATAAAAAATCGGAGAACAAGTCGCCTAGTTCTTCTCCCCCTCACCAACCCAGTACGATAAATGTTGCCGTTTCAACGATAATTTCAATTATTTTACTGCAGAATTACCGAAGCTGGAAACTTTTTCCGTCTGAAGAGATGAAAAAATAGGAAAGAAGACTATTAAATATTGAAATACGTTCTGCTTTGGATATAGACCTATCGTTAGAATCAATTACGATATCTACTTCAGGAGAAATGAACCGCAAAAGTAATTCTCAAAAGTAATAATGCTCAGTTTGCATATAAATCCCTAATTAGGGTTGAATATAAATCACAACGAGATGAAATTACATGGCTTGTAACAATGCACCATTATATCCTTCACAACGTAGTTTTTTTTTTTTTTTTTTTTTTGTGAAAGTGCAATTAAAATGGTTTTAGCGCAATTTTCATACAACCACACGCGTAAAAGAGCTCGCAAGAAATTCTCTGTCGTCCTGAAAATTAGATGTTCCTTTAACATCATCGCGTTTGCGCTAGGCACTGTGCCAACGGAACTCGTTTATTTCCTCTTTCGCTTTTCCAAGGAAAATATACAAGGGAACTGAGTAGAACTTTATTCAATTACAGGCGGCCAGTAGCTGCATTTTGGTTCGAGAGGCTCTTATTATAATCACAATGCTCGATGTATTCTTCAACTGTAGATATAATTAAACAACGGGTCGGATATTCAACAATATCGGTGGAATACACACGAAACATTACATTTTTCAACGTTAAACATTATTTTCATTAATTTAGTGCAAAATAAACGAAGAATGAAGCATATTTATATTAGTAACTAGGGGCTGAGCGCCCCTGGCGGCTGCCGCCGCCCAACCCCCTCAGAGGGGGGCTTCGCCCCCCTCAGCTATCGCGCGCGGTCGGCCCGTCGGAGGGGCTGCGCCCCTCCTCTCGGGCCTTACATAAATAACTCGGGGTGTTGTCCTTGTCACTCCTATATATAGTATACTATATAGTATATATAGTATAGTATATAGTATAGTATATAGCATATATAGTATAGTATATAGTATATGGTATATAGGTATAGGTATAGGTATGGGTATAGATATAGGTATGGGTTTAGTAGTTAATTATTTGTGTATGGAGAGTGGGAATCGATAGGTATTATTGTTAGTAGGTAGTACTTATAGTAGTTGCTATAATTTGGTATGTTGGTGGTGGAGTTCGAACGTACTTTGTATCATAAAATATTGGATTTTTCAACTGGAGCAAAGTAGGAGCAAAATTAGACATAACAACTGTAAGTTTTCCTTGATTTGTAACTTGCATGGTGGATAACTCAAACAAAAAGTAGTCAATTTAGATGTTTGAATATACCAAAAGATAGGTAATTTAACTGTCCACATTTTCCCAATGTAATGTACCTATCAATTTTTCAACCGTTTTTGCGTTATTCAGCAATATTAGTAGACTATACACGAAAAAATGACATTTTTCAACTTTAAACGTTCTTTTCATCTATTTAGTGCGAAAGATACAAAGAATGGACCATATATTATTGATATACACATCATCAACATTCATTATGCTGAATTTGAGCGAAATCTATTTCAAAAAATTTTTCGCAAAAAATCCAAGGGGTACCCCTGCGATTTTTTTCAACCGAACAGTAATCGAATTTTTACTCCTCTCTCAATACAGATAAAAATCTGAAATTTTTAGGAAAGTTGTGTCATACCATGATGTATTTTTGTGATTTTTTTTATTTCTCGGAAAAATCTGCAAGTGGTCCAAAAAAATCGGTTTTTGAAAGCTCAAAAATTGACCTTTAACTGTGATTTTCGGGGTCAAAATATTTGCGAATCAATTGTTTTATTATGCAGGAGTCTTTTATTGAACGCCCTACACACGTACATAGCAAAAAATTTGGTGAAAAAAATTTAAACAGAGCCAGAGAAATTATTTTCCGTAAATCGACTTTTTCGCCGGCCGAAATTCCGAGCTCCGCTGGCATCGGTAATAGTGAAAAATTAAATTTTCGTTTTGAAGCGATTTTGAAAGTTATTCCTATAGGAAATTTAACGCTGAATCCGAATATCACGTCAAAACGGCGGAAATTTCACGACAACTATCAGTTTTTCCAGTTTAATACTACGCCACTCCTACGTTTTTCAACTTTGAAAATCCGTTACAAATACTTACAGTACTGTTCAAATTTGATGATTTGATGATTCCTACAGGAAATTAGACGTAGAATTCGAATTTGAAGTGAAAACAATCAAAATCGGACGATTAATAATATTTCTCGAATTTTTTTCGTTTTTCATACTTTTGAAGTTTCAACTTTGGGATTTTTTTTCATCACGTTCCCGAAACGGGACAGATTAGGTGCTGTGGAAGAAAATGTAGGAAATTTAACGTAGAATCCAGTAAAAATACGAAAAAGGCTAGCGTATATGATAGCTCTCGAGCTATATTCCACTTTATGTCAAAAAACGTGTTTTGACTTTTCTTCAAACGTTAATAGCTCCGCGGGGACATAACATAAAAATATAATTAAATACACTAAATTGTAGGATTTTGATAGCTCTTTCTCGCCTCTGAGTAATATACCTATGTAAAAGTAGTCGGTTCAAAAGTTATTTGCGAAAAACATGCAAAAAAACGCAAAAAATCGTGTCATAAAACTTTAAAGTGCAATAAAATTTGAACAGAGGCCTAATTAAAAAAAAGAAGATTTTTTCACACGATCAGTTTGTCTCAATTGAACGGCACTATGACCAAAATTTGATTACCTATTCCCAGTTTCTCAATCAATTGGATACCCAAGATTTTTTTACGTCCCCTTCGGGCCGCTCTAGCTCCGGCAAAAATCGATCAACGAACGAATTCCTGTACTTTTTCGTTTAAAGAATTTATCCATGAACAAAATGCGCTCATAAAATCTTTTCGCGTTGTGGGAATTTTTCGAGAAAATCGCGATCAACTTCGGAAAAACGTGGTTTCGAAAAAGCTCAAAAACTTACATAATGCTCTCTCGAGAAAAGTCAAGGTCCTAAATCAAAATTTCAAAGGTTTTTCACCGTATCATTTTCAAAATGCTAAACGAATATAGTGTCAAAAATTTTTTATCTCCGCACAATTTTTTTAAATGCATGACGATTTTTCAAAAAAAAATTTTGAATTTCCGACTTTGGACGGCTATAGCTCCGCGGAGGTGACTCCGATCCGATCGATCCAAATGACGAAAATGTTTAGAATTTCCCGCACAACAGATCTGTAATGCACTTGGTATGTACGAAAATCGATATTTAAGCCGCTACAGCTCCCGATAGAAAAAATTCCGCGATCCGAAGATTTTGCAAAAACGACGTTTTTCGATACATCTCGAATTTTTTTTCAAAACTGGGGGCAAAAATCGAAATTCCGAAGGTTTTTCAGCCGATGGCCTTAAATTCTAAGCAACCCCTATTTTTTTCATCCAAATCCTTCCAGCCAGTTCCTCAATCAATCGTATCCCTCTCCTCCTCCTCGTTGTGTAGTTTTATATATATAGATATACACATCATTAACTATCATTATGCTAAATTTGAGCGAAATCGAAACCAAAAAATTTTTCACGAAAAATCCAAGAGGTACCCCTGCGGTTTTTTGTACCGATCAGTTAACGAATTTTTACTTGTCTTTCAATAAAGACGCAAATCTGAAATTTTCACGCAAGTTGTATCTTATTAAGATGTATTTCTGTGATTTTTTTTATTTCTTGGAAAAATCTGCCAGTGGTCAAAAGAAATCAGTTTTTGAAAGCTCAAAAATTGGACATTAACCGTAGTTTTTGGGGTAAAAATTCATTGCAATCAATTGTTTCATTGTGCAGGATCCTTTATTCGAACGCCTTACACATGTACATAGCAAAAAAACTTGGTGAAAAAAATTTAAACAGCGCCACAGAAATTATTTTCCGTACTTAAATCGAGTTTTTCACCGGCCGAAATTTCTAGCGGAAGTGAAAAATTAAGCTTTTGTTTTTAAGCGTTTTCGAGAGCTATTCTTATAGGAAATTCAACGCTGAATCCGAATTTGACGTCAGAAAAACGAAAATCTGTCGACAAATATTAGCTTTTCCCCCTTGTAGTACTATACCGTTTTTATGTTTTTCAACTTTGAAAATTCGTTTGGGAAATGAGGCCTTTTCCCCAGAATAAGTCGACAGTTGAGGTATTATTTTCGAAAATAAATTGCACTGCACTCCAATACCTGAATTTTTCTTCTTAGGTATATTTTTTTACTTTCTTCCAAAATTTCGATATTTTAACTTTCTTGTAATATTTTATTTTTTCAACTTTCTTCTAATATTAATCATTTTATAATTTAATTTTTTGACTTTCTTCCATAATTTCAATTTTTATTTTCTCAGCTTAGCCAATTTTAATTACCACTGTTGTGACCCCTGGAAAATAATTTTGTTCGGTGAAATCTCTGAATTTAATTAATCTATCTCTGAATGAGTAAATTTAGTTTTTCATTATAGAAAATCCATTTTTTAAATGATTTATTTCATAATCGATTGAAAACAGTCGAGTGTAATTTCGTTGAAAATTTTATTCGGAATTGAACGATTGGCATTTGAATCCAAATGATTCTTCTTCCATTCGCCTTAACCCCGATTGAAATCGCGTTTCAATTGCGTCAAGCATCGATCTAGAATACAGTTTAGACAACAGGAGGAGGAAGCGGCGTGAATTGCGTGATGATAGGGTCAAGACATTACGTGCAACACGATATATCAACCTGACTTTTAGACAGTTCTATCGCGGAGAACAGTGGAAACCGCGTTTTGGATGCTCAGATTGTAATAGAGCTGTTGAAGATGCCATCACTTGGTTGCCTAATTTATTTTCCGGAAACTCTTCTTCCAAGTCATGATATTTAGTGAAACAATCGTTTAACGTTTTTCGAAAAAAGAAAAATAACTCAAACGTTGGAAACCAAAAACGTATTGCGGTACGGAGAACCTCAAATGCTTGAGGTGCTGTTTGTTTTGCTACTGGATTATTGCTCCTCTTGCCATTAGGAGGCAAGTCGGCGGTTTTTAAAGGATGTTCAGCTCACCTAGAGGAAAATAGGCTAGCAACGTAGTAACAAATACGATGCGGAAATTGGAGGGGTAACTTGATATCGTAGCGATGTGCCAACTGGTGCTCCGTAATTGAGATAACAGTCAGCGAGAATAGGCAGCCAGGATACACTTACGCAAAAATCGACACGTCGTAACAACTGTCTGAAGGCATCCGCTTTTATTACCATCATCCCGCGAAGCAGATTCGACGCTTCCAAGGCGCTGTTTTCAAGATATATTGGCAGTATTGTATTTTCGAATAATATATAGGTACTTCGAAAGTGGAAAACTCCACAGATTTCCCGCAATCGGCCAGTGTTTGAAGTCGTTGGCACAAAAAAACTTCAGGTCACGGAGCGAAGTTGTTTTTCTCGATGGTTCAGACTCAAATTACATTCAGTTAATTACGTTCGAGCAGTTTTTATGTAAATATATATATTTTTTTGCACATTTATGAACATCGTTATCAAAGCTTCACGCAATTAATAATGGCTTTAGAACTAGCGTCGTCTCAATTTTTCGTAGACCTTGCTCAGTATCAAAACATTTTTCTCAAGTATCAAAATGATAGATAAAAAAATTAAAATAAAATAAATGCTTAGTATTAAAAAAATCAAAATTATTAAAAAAATTTAAAATTAAATTAAAAAAATTTAAAATTATTGAAAAATACAGAGAAAAATTTTCTGTGAAGAAAACGTTTTATGCCGACAGAGAAGAAATTTCAGCCAGTTAGGTATAGTTACAAAATTGAGCCGAAAAGTATTAGCGGGGAATTTCAGAAAAATAACCTCGTCGAAAGTACAATTATTTATCTATATCGCTCAAGTGCTAATAATATTCAGATACCACCATCTCCTACGCATTTCAATCTCCAAGTATCATTGGCCATCGACCGTTTTTCTCTGTTGTCCTTCGGGCTTGAATTTCAAATGATGTTTTCCTTATAAAACGATTTTTTGAAAAGCAGGCAGAAAAAAGGGACGGCCTTCCCCAAAGATGCCGTTCGGGATCGTAACCGGTTTGTTTAATTTCGTTACGAAAATGGCCGACGGAGGAAATCCCTTGCGACGGAACGATGCCGCGTTTACTTTTGTTAAATCCTCCGGACATTGTCTTCGTTATTTAAAATTCACTTAAACAAGATGGGAAGAGGGAAAACGACGTGGGGCTAGAGGTGAAGAGATACGGTTCGAGTCTCGACGTTGGTAACAGAGAAGTTGTTTATTGTTCTAAGTACACTTTGTATGCTAATACACGAGTAGCCCTCTCCTCTCGGCTCAGCATTGCAGTACGCAGTTCGCATTTAGACGTGGGAATCTCGACAGAAAACGACCCTAGCATTCTACAAGCCGAGATCTGTCTATTTACGGCGACGACCGTTCGCTCGGTTTGCGAATTGTTCCAGTTGAGAGTTGACGAGGCAAAGCAACCGATTCATTTAAGTTCAACAATAGTTACTGTGAATATCGCTACCTAACACGAATTTCCTATCTTGCTCGGCACATTAGCTGGCCACACACGCAAGTTCTTTCTTTTGGAAAATCAGGGCTACTGGTATATATGCAACTAAGGACAATACTTCTGGCTGAGAATGCAATCGATTTTCCCTCTATCATCCTGAAATGACGAGCATTATTACACTTCACACCGAGTACTATTTTCATCGAACGTACATCACCGTACACTGACTTTAGTATTTAAAAAAACCTCCTCACTTTTTGCTTATGAAAGTGGGACACTTGAAAAGTGAAAAGTAATCAGGTAAGTAGTATAGGAAATGACAGTTCTGGGACAGGTTTTTGGAGGATACCAGAGGACATTGACCCCTGGTAGAAAAACAATTAAAAATTGCGGATCAGCCAGGTATCGAACCGGCAACCTCTTAGTTGACAAGCCTGATTATTATTTACGTCGCTTTTTCAGCCAAGTGGTGGAGGGGGCAAAAACTTTTTAGACACGTAGAGGCTTGAACCAACGACCTTGGTGGTCAGAATCCACAACGCTATCGATTGCGCTACCGAGACGCTTGCCTGTAACGGGTTAACTCAAGTGTCTTACACTAAAGGTGGTACAGTTCCTTGAACCGGAAATGTTGAGGGAGGCGGCGGTCCTGAGCGCGGAACGAGATCGCATTTACCTAGCAGAACCTTCAGTTAGACGAGATAATGAACTCATCCACCCTCGACGATCACGTCCGTTTGGTGAGAAGAAAAAATAAGTCGGTCGTCTTCAATACCATCGACGAGAAACATCGGAGGCTGGTGAAGAAAGCTATCGCGATATAGTTGGTGAGTTGGGATTTTTCAAACCGGCCATTATCGAGGATTTATTAAATTATATTAGAACGAATAAAGGCGTCAAAGGGTACATCTCGGTCACAGTTCAATTGAATAAGTTTTAAATGTTAGAAAACGGAGATGAAGAAAAAATCTTTGCACATCTTCGGAGGTACCTATGAAAATGTATTGGAACAATCGAGCAATAACGACGATCAGATAGAAAGCAGTTGCAACGAACCAGTTGGGAAAATGTCGAAGTTTGGACAAGTGACGGAAGCGGGTGGGTACTCGATTTTGTGACCAATGTTGATTTGTACATAGCCAAATATCAACCGTTGTACGCATACCCACCCCGAAGATGAATACTATCCAATTCAAAATTAGGTATCGTCAATGTGCGGAATAACGATAGCAAATGTTTTCTATGGTCGTACTCGCCTCGCTACACCCCGATCCGTACCGCAACTACCGAGTTTCCTTTTTGAAAATTATTTAAATATGGGGAACATTCAATATCCCGTCAAAGTCTCTGACATTGATAAATTCGAAAATTAAATCCGCATATTTCGATAAATATTTTCGGTTATGAAAAAATTAAACGTACCCAATTAGGGTGACAAAACAAAAAAAAAAAAACAGACCAAATCATATTAATTTATTACTTCTCACTGAACACACGCACAATGAAAATATTGACACAGAAACGGGGCGATATTGCCGAAAGAGACAACAACACGTTTAACAACGATTCTATTGTAATTACTGTTTGCGTAGATTTAGTAAAGAACATTTGTTGCGAAATCATGTACCATTGTGTGAAAATTTCGGCGCTCTAGAAAACCAAACAATGACGAAAACCGGACTATGCAGGGAGAGCGGAATGATTACAATTTGAAATCATAAAATAAGCACTTTTCACGATAGACGGTATTTGAAGATAAAACCCGAATGTAACACAAAACTGTTGTTCATAAATTAATAATCTTTTGAGTCGGTTTTCATTCCGGATAAACGCAACTATTATTCAACAGAAATCAGAAGCGAAGTTGCTAATGAACACTCGACAACCGAATGTTTTCTATTAAATATACTTTGGGGAGGGGGAAATAAGTGATGACAAAGAATATTGAACATGGACTCAAATGAGTGATGAGTACCGGGATTTAGAGGCGTTCAAGAGGTTGCTTGCAGCTCGAGTTCTCTACTAGTTGACCTTGAGAGCTTCCTTTCTGTTGCCTTACAACAACTTCCTTCATTCTCATATTCTCCTGGTAGAATAGAGCAGATTTCTCGACTTCAATTTTCACGATCAGGGGAGGGGGGGTTAATGGAAAAAACGCCTTTTCGTGTTCTTATTGCATATTGGTAAGTTCATTGCATAAGTGTTGAAAATTACTCACTATGACCGGCTCTGATTGGTTGAAACTGACGTCACTGAGGAGAGACAAAGCTATATGGATGCTCGCACTTCGATACGCTCAGTTGTAAGACAACACCCGCGCAAGTAACATAGGTGTTCAGTCGAGAAAAATGTCTACGTTTTGCAGTGAATGTAACATCCAAGTGCTAGTGAAAAATTGGAGCAGGCACTCAAAAACAATAAAACATCTGAAGAAATGGGCTCAAACTCAGGATATAAATGACTACAAGTCAAAATCGGCATCTGAGTTACAGCGAATCAAGAAGCTTGTGGAGAACAGGAAAAAGGATTTCAGTGTCTACAACCTTGAAAAGTTGCGGCGCCTAGCCTCCGATCATGGCTTGGAAGTCCTGAATGATACAAGTCGCGAAAAATTGATCAAACGTCTACAGAAAGCAACGCACACTCCTCTGGCCAAGTTACAGATCTACAGCGTCGCACATCTTCGCAAAATAGCTGGAAAGTGTGGAGTCATCAGAACTGGTGGAAAATCGAAAGAAGAATTGATTGAAGATATCCATCGACAAAATCGACGTTTTTACTGCAGCTCGTGTAAAATAGCGGTAAAAGACCGTAAGCTACATGAAACCAGTGAAGAACATTGCGCGAAGATTGGATCTGGACTGGACGAGGTGGTTAACCTCACGAAAACTGGAAAATTCCAGAGAATCGTCTTCAACAACCTCAACAAGACAGTGATGGATATTGAACCTTTCTTGAAATCAACCGAACCAAAGTTGCTGAAGAAACTGGAGGAGTTCATTGCAAATAAACAGAATGTAAAGCTGTTTATGACGCTGGAGTGTGAGTACAAGAGAGAAAGAATCGACGGAGAACCTCAACTCACCACAATGACGTTTCACACAAATTCCAAACCAGTACTTATTGCGGACAATGTAATCGCCAAGATCAAAACACACTACGAAGAACTGTTCAAGAAAGAAGGAAAAAACCAACCATCACAAGGCTCAGGATGGACCCTCAGCAGAGTGCGAAGACTGATAGTGAACTTTGCCCAGTACAATCCTCTCAAAGGAAGATCATTCATCGAATTACCAAAATGGGTCAAGGACAAGAAGGCGTGCATCAACATACAAAACAGTGATGACTTTTGTTTCATTTATTGCGTGCTGTGTGCTATAAATGATCCACGAATTCACCCGGAGCGAACGTGTCATTACAAACATAATGTCAACGATGACATTTTCCAAGGATTTACCTATCCTATGTCTTTATCAGACATTGCCAAATTTGAAAAACGGAGTCAGAATGGGTATGCTAATTACCCAAGCATGGCGATCAACGTGTTCGAGATTGGGAACGCCGAGGGGATAGCAGAGAGGAAAGATGACATCAGACCCGTTCTGATTTCCAAATTCCACAACAACGCCGATAAGGAAATAGATCTTCTCTACATCACCGACGACAACAGCAGTAAAACGCATTATGTGTTGATAAAAAACTTGAGCAGACTCGTGTCATCTCAAGTAACCAATCACGATGGACAAATGTTGATTTGTAAGCGTTGTCTCTCGCACTTCTATCAAGAGGATAAACTCAACGAGCACGAGCAGTATTGTGGAGGGCATGAACCGTGTGCCATAAAGATGCCGGAGCCAGGAAGTGTTGTGACGTTTAAAAATCATACGCATAAATGTGAACATCCCTACGTAATTTATGCGGACTTTGAGGCACTCATCACAAATCATCATGATGGCAGTAACGGAAAGAAGAAAGAAAAACCAGGAAAGAACGAGGAAGACGAAATGAACGCAACCGTTAGAGTGAAGAAGCACGTGCCGTATGGTTTCGCCGTGTACCTCGTTTCTCGGGTGAACGATGAAATATTCAATCCAATCGTGTACAGAGCCAAAACGGATGAAGAATTGACCAATGTACCCCTCAAGTTTGTGGAAACACTCCATGGAATCCTGCAGGACATCGCTCGGAAATATGACAACCCAAAGGAATTGAACATGAGTGAAGAAGATGAATCATCATTCCAGAATGCTGAAACATGTCACATCTGCGAGACGTCGTTTGAAGATGTAGAAAAAATGATAAAAGTTCGGGATCATTGCCATTTAACTGGTCGGTTTTTAGGTGCAGCTCACCAAAAATGTAATCTATGTCGGGTTTTAGTGACAAAAATACCTGTATTTATGCATAATTTGTCGAATTATGACTCACACCTCTTTATCGAACAACTGTTTCACTACAATAATGGTTCCAGAATGACAACTCTGGCTAATACAGAGGAAAAGTATATAACTTTTGAGAAAAGCATGTTCAAATCACCAACAAATAATCAGTCAAAATATTTCAAATTATCTTTCGTTGACACTTTTCGTTTTATGAGCTCATCCATTGAAACGTTAGCAAAGAACTTGGACCGATCTCAAATGAAACATCTGTTAGCTTTCATTGATAACGGTGGGTTGAATAGATATTTAAAAAATGTTGACAAGAACAGGGCTTTTCAACTGTTGCGAGGTAAAGGGGTTTTCCCATACGATTATGTGAACACTTTGGAAAAACTTGATGCATCGCATTTACTTAATCGAGAAGATTTCTATGATTCGCTCAACAATTCCCCAATCAACGATCGTGACTTCCTTACTTATAAATTCGTTTGGAATCATTTGGAAAATCAAAATCTTGGCTGCTACGCTATGCTTTACAACATTCAAGATGTTCTCATTTTAAGTGATGTATTCGAATGCTTCCGAAGTTTGTGTCTCGAAAAATACCAGCTCGATCCTGCTTACTATTTAACCGCCCCGTCATTAGCATGGGATGCTATGTTGAAGATGACAAAGTGTGAAATAGAATTGATCTCGGATCCAACCATGCACTTAATGATTGAAAAAGGAATTCGTGGTGGCATTTCACAAGTATGTAAAAGACACGCTGTAGCTAACAACAAATACTTGGATAATTATGATGAAGCTAAATCTGTCTCATACATCATGTACGTTGACGCCTGCAATTTGTATGGTTTTGCACTGAGCCAACCCCTTCCATATAAAAATTTTAACTGGGTTGAACCTTCATCGTATAGCCTTTCTGAATGGACCCATATGATTGAGAACCTTGAAGAAACCAGTACAGAAAATTATATATTGGAAGTCGACTTAGAATACCCAGAACATTTACACGATGAGCATAAATACGTTCCACTTGCTGCCGAACACTATCACGGTAAGCTTTGCACCACTCTATATAATAAAACAAAGTATGTTATACACGCTTGGAACCTGAAAATGTGTTTACGATTGGGAATGAAGCTAGTTAAAGTGCATAGGGTAATTAGTTTTGTTCAAAAGGCTTTCATTCGTCAATATGTAGACTTCAATTCAGTACAAAGACAGCAAGCTACAAACGAATTTGAAAAAAATTTCTATAAACTTATGGTAAATAGCGTTTTTGGCAGGACGATGATGAATCTCCGTAAAAGACAAAATATACAACTTTGCAATGAGAAACAGGCAGCTAAACTAGCTAATAAACCCTCATTCACTCGTTGCACATTGTTCAACAAAGATTTCTTGGCATGTCACTTGTTGAAAAATGAGCTATTCCTCAATCAGCCAATACAAATAGGATGCTCAGTGTTGGAAATATCCAAGTGCTTGATGTATGAATTTTTGTATGACACACTACTTGAGTATGACCCAAATTTAGCTATTGTTCTCATGGATACAGATTCGTACATAATAGAAATGACTAAGGACCCATATCAGCTGATTGAAGACAAGGCCGACATGTTCGATACTAGCAATTATCCTACGAACCACCCTTTGTATAATACAAAAAATAAAAATGTACCAGGGAAGTTTAAAGATGAACTGGGAGGTGTTCAAATGACCAAAGTTTGTGGGCTCAGATCAAAACTGTACACATACACTACATCACAGAATGAACATGAAATCAGATGTAAAGGTATCAAAAAAAAAGTTGCAAAAGACACCATAAAAATGGAGCATTTCGAATCTGCTCTTTTCGACGATTTGAATTTATATCGCGATCAAACTTTGATTAGAAGTTACAACCATACGGTTTACACCACCACCCAAAATAAATTAGCTTTAAGCTCAAATGATGAAAAACGATGTATTCTGGAAGATAAAACAAGTACTCTTCCATGGGGTCATTATACTTTAGTAGCTAATAATGTGAAAACGAAAATTGTAGAGGAAAATTAGATGTAAGTTCTATAGAAGTAAATATGTTTGCTGCACTATACTGTATGTACTATGTGCGTATCACGACATTTGTGACAATAAAAACGTGTTCCATAATGTTTGATTAATTCTCCCTGTATACCTTTCTTGGTGAAGAACGAGAGACATAAAGCGGGGAGGGGGTGAAAAATGACCAACATCGTTGGCAAAATGTATGCCAGTAGGCGGCATAATCCATAAACTGGCGTAAAATGTGGGTGTTGGGTGCGTTGTAGGGTTGGCGCAGGCGTTGGTGAATAACTGATTTGCATATTTTTGCTAACATTACTGATTGTTAGTCGGCGGACTCACCCTAGATAGTGCTCCAGTTTTTTGAAAATCGCGCCTATTCGGAGCCTAACTCGCAAACGTCATATGATACAATTCTATTCAAACGGTTTCGAAGAGATGGATCCAAATGAGAATGATGTTGGATAAATTACCGTCAAAAGGAGAATATCAATGGGGAAATTGACCAATGGAAGTGACGTTTGCGAGATAGGCTCCGAATAGGCGCGATTTTCAAAAAACTGGAGCACTATCTAGGGTGAGTCCGCCGACTAACAATCAGTAATGTTAGCAAAAATATGCAAATCAGTTATTCACCAACGCCTGCGCCAACCCTACAACGCACCCAACACCCACATTTTACGCCAGTTTATGGATTATGCCGCCTACTGGCATACATTTTGCCAACGATGTTGGTCATTTTTCACCCCCTCCCCGCTTTATGTCTCTCGTTCTTCACCAAGAAAGGTATACAGGGAGAATTAATCAAACATTATGGAACACGTTTTTATTGTCACAAATGTCGTGATACGCACATAGTACATACAGTATAGTGCAGCAAACATATTTACTTCTATAGAACTTACATCTAATTTTCCTCTACAATTTTCGTTTTCACATTATTAGCTACTAAAGTATAATGACCCCATGGAAGAGTACTTGTTTTATCTTCCAGAATACATCGTTTTTCATCATTTGAGCTTAAAGCTAATTTATTTTGGGTGGTGGTGTAAACCGTATGGTTGTAACTTCTAATCAAAGTTTGATCGCGATATAAATTCAAATCGTCGAAAAGAGCAGATTCGAAATGCTCCATTTTTATGGTGTCTTTTGCAACTTTTTTTTTGATACCTTTACATCTGATTTCATGTTCATTCTGTGATGTAGTGTATGTGTACAGTTTTGATCTGAGCCCACAAACTTTGGTCATTTGAACACCTCCCAGTTCATCTTTAAACTTCCCTGGTACATTTTTATTTTTTGTATTATACAAAGGGTGGTTCGTAGGATAATTGCTAGTATCGAACATGTCGGCCTTGTCTTCAATCAGCTGATATGGGTCCTTAGTCATTTCTATTATGTACGAATCTGTATCCATGAGAACAATAGCTAAATTTGGGTCATACTCAAGTAGTGTGTCATACAAAAATTCATACATCAAGCACTTGGATATTTCCAACACTGAGCATCCTATTTGTATTGGCTGATTGAGGAATAGCTCATTTTTCAACAAGTGACATGCCAAGAAATCTTTGTTGAACAATGTGCAACGAGTGAATGAGGGTTTATTAGCTAGTTTAGCTGCCTGTTTCTCATTGCAAAGTTGTATATTTTGTCTTTTACGGAGATTCATCATCGTCCTGCCAAAAACGCTATTTACCATAAGTTTATAGAAATTTTTTTCAAATTCGTTTGTAGCTTGCTGTCTTTGTACTGAATTGAAGTCTACATATTGACGAATGAAAGCCTTTTGAACAAAACTAATTACCCTATGCACTTTAACTAGCTTCATTCCCAATCGTAAACACATTTTCAGGTTCCAAGCGTGTATAACATACTTTGTTTTATTATATAGAGTGGTGCAAAGCTTACCGTGATAGTGTTCGGCAGCAAGTGGAACGTATTTATGCTCATCGTGTAAATGTTCTGGGTATTCTAAGTCGACTTCCAATATATAATTTTCTGTACTGGTTTCTTCAAGGTTCTCAATCATATGGGTCCATTCAGAAAGGCTATACGATGAAGGTTCAACCCAGTTAAAATTTTTATATGGAAGGGGTTGGCTCAGTGCAAAACCATACAAATTGCAGGCGTCAACGTACATGATGTATGAGACAGATTTAGCTTCATCATAATTATCCAAGTATTTGTTGTTAGCTACAGCGTGTCTTTTACATACTTGTGAAATGCCACCACGAATTCCTTTTTCAATCATTAAGTGCATGGTTGGATCCGAGATCAATTCTATTTCACACTTTGTCATCTTCAACATAGCATCCCATGCTAATGACGGGGCGGTTAAATAGTAAGCAGGATCGAGCTGGTATTTTTCGAGACACAAACTTCGGAAGCATTCGAATACATCACTTAAAATGAGAACATCTTGAATGTTGTAAAGCATAGCGTAGCAGCCAAGATTTTGATTTTCCAAATGATTCCAAACGAATTTATAAGTAAGGAAGTCACGATCGTTGATTGGGGAATTGTTGAGCGAATCATAGAAATCTTCTCGATTAAGTAAATGCGATGCATCAAGTTTTTCCAAAGTGTTCACATAATCGTATGGGAAAACCCCTTTACCTCGCAACAGTTGAAAAGCCCTGTTCTTGTCAACATTTTTTAAATATCTATTCAACCCACCGTTATCAATGAAAGCTAACAGATGTTTCATTTGAGATCGGTCCAAGTTCTTTGCTAACGTTTCAATGGATGAGCTCATAAAACGAAAAGTGTCAACGAAAGATAATTTGAAATATTTTGACTGATTATTTGTTGGTGATTTGAACATGCTTTTCTCAAAAGTTATATACTTTTCCTCTGTATTAGCCAGAGTTGTCATTCTGGAACCATTATTGTAGTGAAACAGTTGTTCGATAAAGAGGTGTGAGTCATAATTCGACAAATTATGCATAAATACAGGTATTTTTGTCACTAAAACCCGACTTAGATTACATTTTTGGTGAGCTGCACCTAAAAACCGACCAGTTAAATGGCAATGATCCCGAACTTTTATCATTTTTTCTACATCTTCAAACGACGTCTCGCAGATGTGACATGTTTCAGCATTCTGGAATGATGATTCATCTTCTTCACTCATGTTCAATTCCTTTGGGTTGTCATATTTCCGAGCGATGTCCTGCAGGATTCCATGGAGTGTTTCCACAAACTTGAGGGGTACATTGGTCAATTCTTCATCCGTTTTGGCTCTGTACACGATTGGATTGAATATTTCATCGTTCACCCGAGAAACGAGGTACACGGCGAAACCATACGGCACGTGCTTCTTCACTCTAACGGTTGCGTTCATTTCGTCTTCCTCGTTCTTTCCTGGTTTTTCTTTCTTCTTTCCGTTACTGCCATCATGATGATTTGTGATGAGTGCCTCAAAGTCCGCATAAATTACGTAGGGATGTTCACATTTATGCGTATGATTTTTAAACGTCACAACACTTCCTGGCTCCGGCATCTTTATGGCACACGGTTCATGCCCTCCACAATACTGCTCGTGCTCGTTGAGTTTATCCTCTTGATAGAAGTGCGAGAGACAACGCTTACAAATCAACATTTGTCCATCGTGATTGGTTACTTGAGATGACACGAGTCTGCTCAAGTTTTTTATCAACACATAATGCGTTTTACTGCTGTTGTCGTCGGTGATGTAGAGAAGATCTATTTCCTTATCGGCGTTGTTGTGGAATTTGGAAATCAGAACGGGTCTGATGTCATCTTTCCTCTCTGCTATCCCCTCGGCGTTCCCAATCTCGAACACGTTGATCGCCATGCTTGGGTAATTAGCATACCCATTCTGACTCCGTTTTTCAAATTTGGCAATGTCTGATAAAGACATAGGATAGGTAAATCCTTGGAAAATGTCATCGTTGACATTATGTTTGTAATGACACGTTCGCTCCGGGTGAATTCGTGGATCATTTATAGCACACAGCACGCAATAAATGAAACAAAAGTCATCACTGTTTTGTATGTTGATGCACGCCTTCTTGTCCTTGACCCATTTTGGTAATTCGATGAATGATCTTCCTTTGAGAGGATTGTACTGGGCAAAGTTCACTATCAGTCTTCGCACTCTGCTGAGGGTCCATCCTGAGCCTTGTGATGGTTGGTTTTTTCCTTCTTTCTTGAACAGTTCTTCGTAGTGTGTTTTGATCTTGGCGATTACATTGTCCGCAATAAGTACTGGTTTGGAATTTGTGTGAAACGTCATTGTGGTGAGTTGAGGTTCTCCGTCGATTCTTTCTCTCTTGTACTCACACTCCAGCGTCATAAACAGCTTTGCATTCTGTTTATTTGCAATGAACTCCTCCAGTTTCTTCAGCAACTTTGGTTCGGTTGATTTCAAGAAAGGTTCAATATCCATCACTGTCTTGTTGAGGTTGTTGAAGACGATTCTCTGGAATTTTCCAGTTTTCGTGAGGTTAACCACCTCGTCCAGTCCAGATCCAATCTTCGCGCAATGTTCTTCACTGGTTTCATGTAGCTTACGGTCTTTTACCGCTATTTTACACGAGCTGCAGTAAAAACGTCGATTTTGTCGATGGATATCTTCAATCAATTCTTCTTTCGATTTTCCACCAGTTCTGATGACTCCACACTTTCCAGCTATTTTGCGAAGATGTGCGACGCTGTAGATCTGTAACTTGGCCAGAGGAGTGTGCGTTGCTTTCTGTAGACGTTTGATCAATTTTTCGCGACTTGTATCATCCAGGACTTCCAAGCCATGATCGGAGGCTAGGCGCCGCAACTTTTCAAGGTTGTAGACACTGAAATCCTTTTTCCTGTTCTCCACAAGCTTCTTGATTCGCTGTAACTCAGATGCCGATTTTGACTTGTAGTCATTTATATCCTGAGTTTGAGCCCATTTCTTCAGATGTTTTATTGTTTTTGAGTGCCTGCTCCAATTTTTCACTAGCACTTGGATGTTACATTCACTGCAAAACGTAGACATTTTTCTCGACTGAACACCTATGTTACTTGCGCGGGTGTTGTCTTACAACTGAGCGTATCGAAGTGCGAGCATCCATATAGCTTTGTCTCTCCTCAGTGACGTCAGTTTCAACCAATCAGAGCCGGTCATAGTGACGTAATTTTCAACACTTATGCAATGAACTTACCAATATGCATAGAACACGAAAAGGCGTTTTTTCCATTAAACCCCCCCTCCCCTGATCGTGAAAATTGAAGTCGAGAAATCTGCTCTATTCTACCAGGAGAATATGAGAATGAAGGAAGTTGTTGTAAGGCAACAGAAAGGAAGCTCTCAAGGTCAACTAGTAGAGAACTCGAGCTGCAAACCTCTTGATCGCCTCTAAATCCCGGTACTCATCACTCATTTGAGTCCATTTCAATATTCTTTGTCATCACTTATTTCCCCCTCCCCAAAGTATATTTTAATAGAAAACATTCGGTTGTCGAGTGTTCATTAGCAACTTCGCTTCTGATTTCTGTTGAATAATAGTTGCGTTTATCCGGAATGAAAACCGACTCAAAAGATTATTAATTTATGAACAACAGTTTTGTGTTACATTCGGGTTTTATCTTCAAATTACCGTCTATCGTGAAAAGTGCTTATTTTATGATTTCAAATTGTAATATTCCGCTCTCCCTGCATAGTCCGGTTTTCGTCATTGTTTGGTTTTCTAGAGCGCCGAAATTTTCACACAATGGTTCATGATTTCGCAACAAATGTTCTTTACTAAATCTACGCAAACAGTAATTACAATAGAATCGTTGTTAAACGTGTTGTTGTCTCTTTCGGCAATATCGCCCGTTTCTGTGTCAATATTTTCATTGTGCGTGTGTTCAGTGAGAAGTAATAAATTAATATGATTTGGTCTGTTTTTTTTTTGTTTTGTCACCCTAATTGGGTACGTTTAATTTTTTCATAACCGAAAATATTTATCGAAATATGAGGATTTAAATTTTCGAATTTATCAATGTCAGAGACTTTGACGGGATATTGAATGTTCCCCATATTTAAATAATTTTCAAAAAGGAAACTCGGTAGTTGCGGTACGGATCGGGGTGTAGCGAGGCGAGTACAGACCATAGAAAACATTTGCTATCGTTATTCCGCACATTGACGATACCTAATTTTGAATTGGATAGTTTCATCTTCGGGGTGGGTATGCGTACAACGGTTGATATTTGGCCATGTACAAATCAACATTGGTCACAAAATCGAGTACCCACCCGCTTCCGTCACTTGTCCAAACTTTCGACAATTTTCCCAACTGGTTCGTTGCAACTGCTTTCTATCTGATCGTCGTTATTGCTCGATTGTTCCAATACAATTTTCATAGGTACCTCCGAAGGATGTGCAAAGATTTTTTCTTCATCTCCGTTTTCTAACATTTAAAACTTATTCAATTGAACTGTGACCGAGATGTACCATTTGACGCCTTTATTCGTTCTAATATAATTTAATAAATCCTCGATAATGGCCGGTTTGAAAAATCCCAACTCACCAACTATATCGCGATAGCTTTCTTCACCAGCCTCCGATTGGACGTTTCTCGTCGATGGTGTAACAGTCGTATTGAAGACGACCGACTTATTTTTTCTTCTCACCAAACGGACGTGATCGTCGAGGGTGGATGAGTTCATTACCTCGTCTAACTGAAGGTTCTGCTGGGTAAATGCGATCTCGTTCCGCGCTCAGGACCGCCGCCTCCCTCAACATTTCCGGTTCAAGGAACTGTACCACCTTTAGTGTAAGACACTCGAGTTAACCCGTTACAGGCAAGCGTCTCGGTAGCGCAATCGATAGCGTTGTGGATTCTGACCACCAAGGTCGTTGGTTCAAGCCTCCATCGTGACAAAAAAGTTTTTGCCCCCTCCACCACTTGGCTGAAAAAGCGACGTAAATAACAATCAGGCTTGTCATTTAGAGGTTGCCGGTTCGATACCTGGCTGATCCGCAATTTTTAATTGTTTTTCTACCAGGGGTCAATGTCCTCTGGTATCCTCCAAAAACCTGTCCCAGAACTGTCATTTCCTATACTACTCTACCTACTATAATAACTTCTTTAGATTCCCACTCTCTATACACAAATAATCAACTACTAAACCTATACCTATTACTATACTATATTATATAGTAGTGACAAGGACAACAACCCCACAAAATAACCGCCTCAAACATGGAACTACGTTGTGATCTATGCACACCACCGGTTTCTTATTTTTATTTTTTACTTCCATGCTTATGAGATCGTCTGAAAAGTCGAATTCGGAACCGAGGTCCTGTTGGAGGAAATTTTCATACGACTATACTCAGATCACTTTCTGAACAAGTGTCTGTGTTTCCGTCTGTCTGTGGTCACAAACTATCATAAATATCGCAATATCTCCGTGAAAAATGGATGAAACTCTATGAAATTTTAAGGAAATATTTTCCCAGTGATTCTGCAAAATTAGCCCTTTCCGGGTTTTGGATAACACACAGTACTTCCAAGTATTTGCAAGTATGCATGCTGCAGAATCAGTTATCGCCGAGCATGGGTTCCACTGCGATATGAAATTATTCAAAGCAGCGAACGAATCAGTGGAACTGAATGCTCAGCAGTTCCCGATTTTTTTTTTTTTTCTTTTTCAACAACACAATGACAGATAGAATGACTGCTCGTGAACATCACGTGAAATCACAATGCCTCGAATTTCTTTGCGAATCTAAACACGTATATTGAAGAGCGGAAACAATCGTTTTGCCTTGGAACCCGGTTATAGTATGTCGCCAACGCAAGCGTCTTCCGCCGTCACGTTTTTGACGAATATTTCAATTTGTTTTTCCTTTTTAAATAAACTTGTCCGGAAGGTCGATTTATATTGATGTAAGGACAAGCTGATTGATGTAGTATGCAGTACGATACTCTTGAAATATCTCATTCAAAAATATTCTCAACGGTCCATAAAAAACGGAAGAATCTTCCACATATTGTGGAAAACATAAGAATCGTTCGCACTGTCGGATTAGTACTAGCGTTCTTCACCTCATAATAATATTTTCGTTCAATAGAGCATAATTTGAGCATAATATTTTCTACAATACTTTTTCAAAATATTCTGGATGAATATACAGCTCTCATAAATTGATTGATCAGTAATAATAAAATCACAACGTACATCAACGAATAACGAGGAACGGGTTTATAATTATTATCATCTGTAATTAGGTTCTTAATTCATTCATTGATGATTCAAATGAGAGAATTTCAATGAGAATTTTCGTTCAATGGAAAGCATTTTTTGTTCCATCCGCTCTGTTTTTTGTTCACATCGCCATTCTATTGTTTGCACGGCCTTGCCTAATGTCGACTGTTGACCTGGCGCAAAAGCGTACGCCAACAGTTCCTAATACTACTTGTCTGAATGATTTGTTAGCCTCAGTACCGTCGGAATCCCATCCATCCAATCTTTCGTCAATATTGACAAGGAAAAATACAGGTTGTAATTTATGAGGTTTTTTAAACCTCAACGGTCAACTGTACGAGAAAGAATTATGAGGTTTAGTATTTTATTTACAATTCCACTCGGTTCCGAAGCACGTGACAGTAGACAAAGGTGTGGACCTCGATTTGAATCGTGATCGGTTATGGTAATAAAAAGGGTTTTCTCAAAAGTGCCCCAGATTTTTTATTATTAATTCATTTTATTACTATTATTTTTTGGAGGGGGAGGGAGTTTCAATAGTTCATGTACGAGCTAAATTTTATACAAAATCAACATTTTTTTATTTTTGCCGAAGCCGAAGGAATCTTTTTCAATTCAGCTTAGCGTAATAAATTAGAATAAAACTATACTTGACATCGTCAGGGCCTGTTTGCGTATTAAGAACAACGACGGCCCACAAGTGTTACCTATTATTAGCTTACCTTTCCAACAGTGGCCTCTCAAGGTCCGCTCTTTTTAAAAGAACTCTGAACATAAGCCAAGTACACTTTTCGGCATTGGGATAAATTTGGTGATAAATAATATTTCAAAATAATATATTTTCAAATAATGATTTCATTTTCGCACTTCTATGGAAAACATTTTACTGTAAATTGAATATTTTAGAATACTCAGTTTTAATATTATCATAACGGATGGGCACTATCGTATCTGAGAAATATAATTTTTTTCCCAAATACTAGAAATTGTTGATAAAAAATGTGTTAAACAAATAAAAATATTCTCTGCTTACGGAACATTTTGGCTTCGATCTCAACGGTCAGGAATCTATTATCGTTAATTTAATAAGGTAAGTCATGTAAATTTTTTTTTTTTTTTTTACCATAATATGGTAAAAAGAAAAATTATAAATGTAAATTATATTTATAATTTTTCTTTCGTAAATCACAGATTAAAAAAAAACTCGGTTATTTTAACTAAAACTTCCAGGAATTGTTTACCATGACGTAACCAGCTGTATTGTTTCTGCGCCGAATATATTTGCGCAGTTATTTAGACGCTTATTCAAGCAGTCCTTGAAGGGGGGCCTACCCCATCTTCTGCGAGTGCTCGTTATCCCATTGCTACTTGTCACGCCACATTCCGACGTTGGGTCGCAGAGCCCTCTTTTTTTTATGAACTAATTGTTTTCACCGGCACTCAATTTGATTAGTCGTCTATTTCAAGATCGATCATTCAAAAAAGCATTTTATTACGCTATTTTGACTTGTACTCGAGTAAATTGATGAAAAACTGTGAAACGGAGGACAGTTGTCGCTCCAAACCGCTGACGCAATTTGTAACAAAATTGCAACAGATCAGCTTTACGCATTTGTTAGATTTTGTAATTATTTTCCGCAAAACCAGTTCTGCTTGCGTTTTGTCGCCGCTATTTTTTTCTTCCCTTCTGTAAATTATGGAAGCTGTTTGAAATTTTAATAGCGACCTTCTCTTTAGCGTTCCGAGCCATTAGTTTTACCTTTAAAATTCCTTAGGAACTCATTTACATTTTACCTGCTGATGCCCATTGTGTTCGTTTTATGACTTCGGTGACCATTATAGAAACCTAAGATTTTACAAAGCTGCCAAAATTCCCACGCTTAAGCTATAAAAGAACACAAAATGCACTAAAACTCAATTATATTCCTAACGACGGAGTTATTATTTCGGAAAAATAACTTTTTTTTTGTTCTTTCTTGTTTTATTAGGCCTTTGATTTTTTTTTAATTGTTTGAAAAATTTCAAGGGTTGATTTTGTTGAACTTTGTCCTGTTTTTCAACAATAACTTTTGAAACGACCACTTTTCACAGGTATATAGTACTCAGAGGCGAGAAAGAGCTATCAAAATTCTTAAATTTGGTAACATCGAAATTATGTTTATGTTAGGTCCCCGTTGAGTTATTATAGCGCTCGGAGAAAAGCAAAACAGGTTTTTTACCGTTAACCCAAATATAGCATAAAAACAACAAAAAAAATCCGCGTTGTTTCTTAATTGGTTCTAAATTAAATTTCCTACAATTTCGATCACAATGCCGATTTTTTTGTAAAATAGCAAATTAGAATTCTACGTATAATTTCCTGTAGGAATGCGTAATTAAATATAATTTGACAGTAAAGTATTTTTTGCAATGAATTTTCAAGGTAGAAAAACGTAAAACACTGAAACTCTAAACAAATTGATAGTTCTAGTCAAATAAATCCATTGTTTTGCCCTCAAATTCGGATTCAGCGTTAAATTTCCTGTAAGATAAGCTTTCAAACTCGCTCACAAAAAAATTTGTTTCTTTTGTTTGTCGGATTTTCCTACGCGATTGCTGGGGAGAGGGGTCGTAGGTACCTGATGTACCCATGTAGCCTTGAATATGCCTGAATAGGCAAAAGATCCCGGCCAATAAAGTAAATAGTGGAGAAAGAGTCAACAAGTTCATTTCCCCCACAACCAAGCAATCACGTAAAATTTTAATTTGTCACCCTTGCCGGTGCCAGCGAAGCTCAAAATTTGGGCCGGTTCGGTACTCAATTTACAAAAAATAATTGCTCAGAAAAATAACCGTTTTTTTTTTCTTTTTTCCATAGGGAAACTTTTACATTGACAACTATGTTAACGCATACCAACAGAATCAAAACGTGATACAACTTGATAAAATAAATTCCAATCTTATGTCAACACGATCCGTCAATACATAGGACACGAAAATTGCCATTTGGAGCATTTGGTTGCGTTTTCTTCAAAGACTCGACTATTTTCTAAAACAAAATACAGCGACAGGAGTGAAAAATTGTAAGATTTCAAGGAAGTTGCTCATGAAGAACGAACAAATCTGGTTTTTTCCAGTTTTGTCAGTCTCCGTCTACTTCGAGAGGCTCGTATAGGCTGGGCTTTTGCTAAATTCGGCCGTTGACACGGTCCATTCTTAAATTCCTTTCTAAAATATTGCTAAATTATTATTACTCCTCAATTATAATTCTTGAATTTTCCAAGATCAAACAAAAAGATTTTCACCTCATTTTTCATTCATTTCGATATTTTATCCTCGGTTTTTATCATTAATTTGTGGTGACACTTTCGTATTTCTTATCATGCCAATGAAATATGAAGAAATGATAATTTGTCATTTTCATTGCCAGTTTATTTATGTCATTTCATTTTTTTTTTTTTTAATTTTATTTACTGTTAGACTTTTTTTGAACAATTTGATCGAAACACAATTTTACTGCCTATTGTCTATTTATAATGGTCTATTTACCCATCCGTATTTCCTTACAGATATTCGATCATTTTATAATCGTTTTAATATAGCAAATTATACACATTTTTCAGAACGAGTGTTCGTCTGAAGGAAAGTATATCAATCCTGTATACAATTCTTTGCGTTTTATCAGCAAATTTTCATTTCAAGTCCGAGGAGCGAATTCCTCGTTTCCTTGGGATTATAGCAGCCGTCCTAAAGTAAATCTCTCGAGATTATTTCGATCTCCTTGCATAAGTCAGACTCTTGAGGCACTTTCGAGTTCGAACGTAACCTTTTGAAATATGTCGTCAGCCGGAGGAGAAGAACATACCTCCGCGAGGGCCGATTCTGATTGGTCGGCAACGGAGGCACGGCCGTATGACGTCACGCATCAGGCGATGGGCGTGCTGCCTCCGCTTCAGACGTATCTCTATCTCCTATTTTTTTATCCTCTTTTTTTCATGCTCCGTCTCAAGGGGCTCGTCTTTGACTCGGGCACACAGTTCTTTGTTCTTTTCCAAGTCAAGTAATTTTATCCCAAGTCATCTTTAGATGTTGATGCCAATTTGGATAAAATACTAGCTCCTGTCTAAAGCTGCACATCATTTGAGAGGATTTTTTGTCTCAATGCAATGATGGTTACCTCTTCAAATTTACCTATGGGTCTTATCGGATAGGTATATGATAAAACAATGTAAATAAGAGCGTTGAAAAATAAAAATGCCGAGAGTGGAAATGGCCAGGCAATTTACGTACTAACTATTGTGTCGACAATTCTTCTTTCGTTCGTCAACGAACGCTCACAACCTCAAGTACCTAGTTATTTTCTAAAAAAAAAAAAAAACGCACTCAAAAGCGAAAAATAGACATTATTGAAAATATCTGTCGACCATATTAAAATACTTTCTTGACAAATTAACAAAGCCAAGTCTTGAACTCAATAAAATCTATCAATTTATCTATCTATCTAATCAATAAAATCTGATCATCAATGAAATTCCGCTCAGGTGGTTGGAAAGAGATAGGTAAGTAAATTCATTAGAAAATTACGTTCTCATTGAAATTATCTTTACACTATTATTCAGCTATTATTTTCGAAATCATTGGATTAAAATTCATTTGTGTGCGTAATATTACATAGTTAATTAATTTTGAGTAGGGAGAAATGAAACGTTAGTGTGTATTTCGAGTCACATTTCCTTGTAAATTAACAATTCGCATTACACTTGAAAACGCAATTTTCGTACATGAAAAAATAAAAGTATATAAACGTGATTGTTTCCATTAAATTATACAATGCCGAGTAAAATTTGGCTTTTTAAACGTGTTTTATAGTGTTTTTTTTTTCTTTTTCACGTCACGTTTGACAAACAAGTAGAGCGGATCGTTGAAACAAATATAGACACGAATCATCATTTCACCGTTCATCATACCGAGCTATTACATCAAGACGTGACTGTTCAGATTATCATTATCGTTAAATCGTGAGCCAGATAAAAAGACCCGGTTCAAAAATCGTTAATAAATTCAACGCCTCATATTTACAAGTCGATTGAGAGCAGGTAATTTGCGTTTAAATGAGTTGTTTTTCCAACCATCATTCAAGCCGCGTTTTAGCCTTATTTAGATGGATTATTGACGTAAGAAAAAAACTTCGATCGATGTATACAATTTTGATGAACGAATTCTTCGAAAATCTCGAGTATTGAATTCTGTAGTTTTACAATTTCGCTAGAGTTGACAAATTTTCGCCGCGTTGCAGAGCGATATTTGAAATAAGCTGATCGAAATTTTCAACCGTCTCTCGCATTTTTCATTGAACTGCACATTAAGCGCATACAATTCTTCCAACGGACAGGAGGCATCTTCGTTCAAAATGATGTCGTTATGAAAGTGAATTCACCTATAACGACCATAATTTAGGCTCTATCTCCAGTACATTGGCAATTGGTTATTTTTTCAGCAAAAGCTGGGCCCAAAAAATAGTAATTATTTTTAAAATTTAAGAAGCTACAAATTAATGTTGTAAGTGTTTAAATTAGTTAGTTAGTTTAATTTCGCATTAGAATATTATGGTATTTTTTATTGCAGTAAGATAATAAACGAAAGAACCCTGGTGCTACCTATAAGTAGAGTTAATTACAGTGTTTGAAATTTAAAACGTTGGGAAAACGGTATATTGAAAGGATACTTCTTATTTGTAATTGTCAGTATCGCGAAGGAGAACCTACCATGAGCACTACAGCCCAAGGGAAAGAGGCCATTCACAATCATTTTCATACTGTAAAATTGTGAGCGGCACAAGAGGCATAATATGCGACTTCTTCTCCGAGCTTTTATTGAAGAGACACGACAACAAAACCAAGAAAAATGTGCAATCATGTTGAGTTTTTATTTAGAAGAGGATTGCATAATAGAAATAGCAACACAAATAATAAAATTAAAAAAAAAATTAAGAAAATGTAAAATTAGGTAGGTACATCTTTTTTATTATTATTATTTTTTATTTATTATTATTATTATTTTTTTTTTTTGCTAAAAGATGGTTTCAATTATTATGTACTCCACTGATTCATGGTAAAACACCATCTCGGTACTATTATTATATTTATGCATCTGGTGTTACGGAAATATAAACAATTTAACAGTAATGAATTATGATTATACATTGCGCTTGTCAAGTAAAATATCAAACTCACCGCTTGCCTAGCTGCGATCAGCTGCTGTCCTCAGCCGAAATTGCTCGGTTGATCCTAGGAAAACTTCCAACCCCCGTTCGAGTTTCCGACTATAATACCGTTGCAGTGCCGAACGAAATTAAAATCCTTAGGAAATGCTCCTTATAAAAATATTCTCGAATATGTCGCGTGTTTACTCCGTAGCGCAGCTCAAGTCACGAGTCCGTGAGGGTTTGACGAGATTTGTACGGCGGTTTCGCGGTTCGTAATAGGATCACAGTGAGGCCAACTTGGCTGAAATACTACCGGGGTGGAGGGGGTCCCGTTCAGCTTCCTCTTACTCGTCAGATTACATTGCGTCTATTATTCGCAGCCGCCAGACTTGCTACAGCAAAATCCGCGAACTTTGCATGCTTCGAGATAACCAGCTCAAACCAACAAGTATTTTACCGGTTTTTATTTTATTTTATTTCATTTCATTCTATTTTAATTTTATTCTTTTAATTTTTCAATATATTTTATCTTTTTTTAATATTATATTTCATTGTATTTCATCTTATTTTATCTCATTTTATCCTACTTTATCTTATTTGATCTTATTATTTTAATTTAATCTTTGATACCTTGTTTCTATGACAGGAATCTCTGCTAAACCCATCGTAGGTTTCGGACCCTTATCCGGGCCAAAATTTTTAAATTAATCTTCCGCTAAATATGCGATGGAAATGATGTATTTGCTTATCATATTTTCAGCGATCGAAGAGATTCGCTTTCAGTTTGTATTAGGATAGAAACGAACATTTTCGAAAGGATTTAAAATATTTATTCTATTCATATTTCGTCAACAAAAAAATAAAAAATAAATAATAAATAAATAAATAAGCCGATTATCGGTTTTCTGTCTTGGGAAGTTGTCTCGTCAGCATTATATAATTATCGTTTCGTCATTCTTCGTATGTACAGAATCATTATTGTAATGATTGTCTATAGTCATCTACCCGTCGTTTTCCGTCACTTGTTTCTGCTTATGTCCTCGTGAGTATTATAACCTATTCGGTGGGATTCCTTATAAACCTAAAATACTAACTTAGTCCATTATGCTAATAAATTTATATAAATTACTTATACTTGAAGAGCGCCATCATCTGCCGGTTGTAAACTGATAGCAATAAACGCTCTGCATCTTAATGATCGAATTGATTATTTTACCCTCGAACATTCTTATGATTTATTTAAAGGGTCTTGTCAATTTTGATAGTTTTGATTTACTTATAAAGTTTCTCTGTATCTGTCGGCAATTTCTCTGATAGCTAGTTCACCATTTGATCACTCAAGTCATTGTCTTTTCGTCGTCAGGCAATAGTATTTCAGTGTGAAAATGAGAAGAATCCTTTACGGTCGAATACGAGTTTCAGCAATGAAAATAGCTCAAGCCGTGAGGAAGTGTAAGCTGAGTCATTTTGAAAGCGGAGGTGAAAAGTAATTCTTTACAGTCGGTAAGTTTGAAGACATTCAAGTTCGTAGGTTCACCAGGTAATTGATACTCTAAAGAAAACAAGCACAAAATCTTTGTGATCGAATATGAGTCAGTTTTCGAGTTTAGACGGTCACTCTTTCGATCTTCTGCCCTGTTCGATTCGTTCTTAAATCGATTAAATAAAAGTGCAGTCAGTATGGCTTTGAAAGCCAAAGAAGAATAACAAAATCACTTTTTCTGTCGAGTAAAATTCGGACTCAGACTTTGCTGCGCCTCTCCAATCTATGTCACCTAGTATTCCAAGACGTAAATCTCTAAGGAGTTATTAGAGCGATATTTTCTCCGTAGGTTCGTGAAAGTATTGATGAGAACAATTATCTTCATCTCGAGTATTGCTTTCGAAGAACCTAATCAACAATTATAGTTGTATAGACCTGAGTATAAAGTCTCCTATCTGATTGGTTCGTTATCGATGTCATCAAAGTAGTCCAACTTGTCTGATCGTACGCTGTTCGTTCTATTCGGTCTTAATATCGATGGGAAGTATGTACCAGTGAGCTACTTCGTCGGTTTTCTTCCACTAGCTCTAGGTGAGAAGTTTCGATAACTAAATAATTTTCTTTGTTTTATTTATTACAGTTGAATATTTTCAACTACGAAATAATCTTAGTCGAACTATATTTTCTTTCGTCTGTAGGATTCAATATTTCCTTTCGACTCAAGCGCCTTGTAACCATTGCAGTTTGTGTCGGTCAGAAATCACATCCGGTTTAATTAAATGTATTCTGTAGTTCTTTTGCTTCAATTGTTCTATCGAT